>CM055898.1:2217113-2612113 GCA_029582155.1 Panopea generosa
TAGTAGTAGTAGTGGTGATAGTGGTGGTAGTTGTAGTAGTAGTAATATCAGTAGTGGTGGTGATAGAAGTAGTAGTAGAAGTAATATCAGTAATGCTGGTAATAGAAGTAGTAGTAGTAGTAGTAGTGGTGGTGAAGGTGGTGGTAGTAGTATAAGTGGTAGTTGTGGTAGTAGTGGTAGAGGTGGTGGTGGTAGTAGTAGTAGTATTAGTAGTATGTGTTTTTGTTTACGTATCGTAGTAGTAGTCGTGGCAGTTACAGAAGTAGCGGTACTTGTAATAAAATCTAACGTCCTTTAAATATTTTGACTCAAAGTAAACATTGCAATTAATGTATGTTTACTTTCGTTGCCCCAGAATATATTGAATACCTATCTTTTCAGAAAAAAATTACAAAAATGTTATTAAGCCACTAAGTTTTTTAAATGATTACAAGCCGGAACTGCATGTCTCAATAAACTTCGGACTCTATGGCGTCACACAGCGTGAGCTAATCAGTGCCAGTGCATTATTTTAATAATAATGTTATCGATGACCCTGTAATCTCTGCGGTTGGGGTCATAAAAACGACAAAGACCAACAGTCTTAATTTAAAGGACACGAGCATTGCCGTAAAGTGACGATGTTTGCCGAAGCATCAGTCGAATAGGTAATTATTATATTATTTTTAAAAAAGTATAAAACGAACAAGAGATAAAATCTTATTAAAAATAGAAGCTTAATAAAAAAAAGGAATAATGTGTAATAGAAGTTGTAATAGTAATAGTCACAGTATTGAATATAGTAAAGACAAGTCTGATTTAAGATTTCCTGGGGGCAATATTGTCCGTACCACAAATAGTTCAATTATTTATGGTCGGAGCGGTGGTCAAGTAGACATAGAGAGTCCGCCTTCCATGCGAAAAGTCGTGAGTTCGATCCCAGACCGCGTCATAGTAAAGACTTTAATAATAATACTAAAGGCTACCTCGCTAATAGTAGTGGTGGTATTAGTAATAGTCGTAGTAATTCAAGTAAATGCATTAGCAGTATTGGTTGCAGTAGTAGTATTAGTAGTTGACTCAAAGAAATTATCGCAATTAAGGTATGTTTACATTCGTTGCCCCAAAATATTAGAAATACCTACATTTTAAAAAAATGGCGAAAATGTTAATAAGCCACACAGTTTTTTATACGATTACATGCCGGAAATGTATGTCTCAAAAAAACTTTAGACACTATGGCGTCACACAGCGTGAGCTAATCAGTGACAGTACGTTATTGTATTCCCCTCGTCACAGGCTGTGGGGCAATGTTGGATAACCGAAGGTAGTATCGATGTCCAATACATACTTTAAGAAAATCCACTTAATACCTTACTGATGGACAAATTAAACACTTGAGAACAGATAATAAAATCGAAATCGAAATAATATTTTTAAAAACGTACGTCTATAATGCATTGCGAATCATATCATATCATATATTCAGAATATGTGCCAAACTGTCCTATGAAACTTTAAAATTTACGCGGAACGAAATTGTATAAATAAGGTTTAGGATATCGGTTAAAGTACATATATTCAAAGTGTAACGATAAAATACATTTTATAATCTAAGTATACTATTTTACTGGTCCACAGATGTAAAGAGTGCTTTTATACTGGAACGGGTAAGCTCAATTTGTGACATTTTCGTATACATCCCTTTAAATTGATATGGCCCCGAGACATTTATGTATACTGATAATAAAAATATACATATATCCATAATCAAGTTATTATTTACGAGGATGCTCTTAAAATCTGATAGCGCTTGTGAAAAACTATAAAAAGGACGAAAATACTAAATATATTTCATAAAAATATACTCAGACATTTTGTAATTAACTTGTGCAGAAATAAAATTCTTTATTAAATGTGTTTAGTTCTAGTCTGGTCGACCCGATGCCAGTATAATGTGACTGAAAGGGTATTATGCCATGTATGGCAGCGCTTAAAAAAGTGTCTTAAGTAATCTTGAATAGACACAATATGATTTTTTTTTCAAAGTGACGCTTAACCCTATACAACAACATTGATCGTTCCAGTTAATATTTAATTTATAAAATAACTCATTTTACCCCATTAATGAAACCCTCACACATAAACGTAAACACGACTAGGCTTTACCGATTATTGAACGATCAATCCACCTTATGTGACCTGTTATCACTCATTAGTTATAAACAAGTGCTATTTACTGTTATATTTATTTTAAATTTCATACAGTAAAACAATAAAGCGAAATAAAATGCCGGAAACTGTCGATATGTTACGAACATCTCGGCGAGTATCACTCGTTATATTCCGGACATTTCCAATAGCGATTATCTGTAGCAGGCGAAATATAGATTTTTAAGCAGACGATACGGGCAAAGAGTTATGGGTATTCGTTTCGCCATTCATAGCTTATCGACAGTTTCCGTATACATCTCTGTCTATCTCATCTCAGTAGTTGTAGTAGTAGTAGTAGTAGTAGTAGTAGTAGTAGTAGTAGTAGTAGTAGTAGTAGTAGTAGTAGTAATAATAGAAGTAGTAGTAGTAATAGTAGTAGTATCAGAAGTAGTAGTCATAGTAGTAGTAGTAGTAGTAGTAGAAGTAGTAGTAGTAGAAGTAGTAGTAGTGGTCGTTGTGGTGGTGGTTGTGGCGGAACGTTAACCGTTTTCGTAGTGACTCTGATATATGACTTCGAGAAACGGCTCATTGTGTAATATAGTTCTGACAGTGTGTCACTTCACTCAGTATTGACGGGCAAATTGCAATGAACCGTAATGATGTATATAAATCATCAGAGAGACTGTGACTGTACTTAAATTACACAATTAAAACACCAACGGCATGAGAACCACATGTTTGATACCTAAATTGCATACGAAAAGCTTTACCTGTATGATAAGCACGTGTATGGTACATAAATTACACAAGACGGCAGCAACCGCATAAGAAAAACACACGTTTAATACCTAAAACACTCGAGACAGGAACCAACGGCATGATATGCACACGTATGGTACCTAAATTTCCCAAGACAAGCATCATATTCATGATATGCACACGATTGGTACCTAAATTACACATTTAAGGCACGGACAACATGAGAACCACAAGATTGGTACCAAAATTACAAAAGACATACGCTACCTGCATGATACATGTAAGTACGTGCTTGGTACTTAAATTACACAAGCACTTACTGCAGGAGAACCACACGTTTGATGCCTAATATACAATACACAGGCACGAACGCCATGAGAACCACACGTTTGGTACCTAATTTACACATGACAAGCACCAACCAATGATAAGCACCTGCTTCTACCGAAAATATACAAGACTAATGTTACCTACATGATAAGCACATTACACGTGTTTGGTACTTAAATTTAGCAAGGCAAGCACCAACTGCACGATAACCAAAAGTTTCGTACCTTTTCTCACTTGATACACAACATACTTACATAACTACTGATTTTTCATAATGGGCACTATATTTTCTAATCTATAATATACTCAATAACCTTACACAACATTCAATTTCCTTATTTAACACTATATTTTCATACGCGACACTAGATTTTTCTCACTCGATACACAACATCCTTACTTGAATATAGATTTTTCTTACTGGGCACTAGATTTTCTAATCTATATACACTCAACATCCTTACAAAACATTCAAATTTTATATTTTACACTATATTTTCATACGTGACACTAGATTTTCTCACTCAATAAACAATATCCTTACTTAACTATAGTTTTTTTTATTGGGCACTAGATTTTCTAAACTATATATACTCAACATCATTACACAATATTCAAATTCCTTATTTGACAATTTATTTTCATACGTAACACTAGATTTTATCTCTCAATACAGATCAATCTTATTTTACTATAGATTTTCTTACTGGGCACTATATTTTCTAATCTATATATAATCAACATCATTACACAACATTCAAAATCCTTATTTGTCACTTAATTCTCGTACGTGACACTTGATTTTCTCAATTGAAACACAGCGTCCTTACTTTACTACAGATTTTTCATACTGGGCACCAGATTTTCTTATCCATATATACTCAACATCGGTACACAATATTCAAATTCCGTATTTGACACTATATTTTCATATGCGACACTAGATTATCTCGCTTAATGCACAACATCCTTACTTGACTATAGATTTTTTTACTGGGCACTAGATTTTCTAATCTATATTTACTCACCATTCTTACACGGCATTCAAATTTCTTATTTCAAACTATATTTTCATATGTGACACTAGATATTCTCTCTTGATAAACAACATTCTTACTTGACTATAGATTTATCTTACTGGGCAATAGAATTTCTAATCTTTCTGTACTCAACTTCTTGACATGACATTCAAATTCCTTATTTGACACTATATTGTCATACGCGGCACTACATTTATTTAGTCGATACACTTCATCCTTACTTGACTTAAGAATTTTCTTACTTGGCAATAGAATTTCTAATCTTTCTGTACTCAACTTCTTGACATGACATTCAATTTCCTCATTTGACACTATATTGTCATACACGATACTACATTGATTTAGTCGATACACACCATCCTTACTTGACTATATATTTTTCTTACTGGGCACTAGATTTTCTAATCTATATATACTCACCATCCTTAATGAATATTCAATTTCCATGCTTGACACTATATTTTCATACACGACACTAGATTTTTTCACTCGATACAGATCTTTACTCAACACTAGATTTTTCTTACTGGGTACTAGATTTTCTGATCTATATATACTCAATATTTTAGTTGACATATGATTTTCTTACTCTACACTTAATTTCTAACCTTTAAATTAAAAAAGTTGTGAATTTCTGAAAAGTGAATCCACCATCAATATATGTAAATATTCCGTCACACCTGGAAGGTGTAAAATTAACTATTAATTACTCATCAAAAGCACTCGTAAATTCTTTCAGCCTGTTAATTTTTATTTTAAAAATGTTTTCAATTTCCCCATTGTTCATTCTTTATAGAAAATTAATATAACTACAAAAAACCATAAAAATTTGTATGTTGTCAAATTAACGACTAGATTTTTCAAAAGCGAGGCAAAGTATTGTGAAACAAATACCTGGATTTAATCTCTTTTATTTCCCTCAACACACAATGGAAAATATATCTTGATATAATTGTTGTTGAATGATATATCAAATTGCATTCTTAAAGGTCATAAAATAAAATTAAAAAAATAACTGACATTGTTTATTAAGAGTCCAGATCTTTCTGAACGGTACACGCGTAGAAACAATAGCGGCGAAATGTTGATTTTCGGAAATGGAAGCATTTTGGAGGAACATTAAATATTTGATCAATCTCAGCTTATTAAGATAACTTTAAAAGTATTGGCTATTGAAAATATAGTATACAAAATGGTTATTGTGAGGAATTCATATTGGTACTTTTGATATATTTCGTGAATTAAAGTTTTGAAAAGAACCAATTGACGCCATAAAATATACATTGTGAGGAAATGAGTAAATTGTGGATAATTTCTTTTCTAATAAAACTTAATATATTGGTAACTTTGCCAATATGTCTGATTAAAAATGTATTATATCAAATGAGTTTTGTCAAGTTTTCTTGTTTCTTTCTTGAGTATCTTTCGAGAATTAAGGTTTCAAAAAAGAACGCATTGAGGATAAAACCGTACATGTTGTCAATATTGATATATTTTGAATGTGATTTTTAACTTTTTATTGGACGAACTATTTCTTCTAACCTTTATCAGATTAAAGTTAAGGTATTATGAAACAAATCATTAAAATATCAATACAGAAATTAAAGTAACACAGATAAAAAAGCATTATTGTACACCCATAAAGCGTGGACTTTCCGTAGTGCGTGTGAATATAACATGACACCGGCATTTTCCAATAAATAACATCGATATCAAAATTGGAACTCTCAAACTGGAAGACTTCGGTTCCAACTGGCCAATTCTAAAAATAGATTTCCGATTCCATTTTGGAATTTACAGGATGGAAATTTATCTTTCCAACTTGGACGAAACGACCACTTCAGTGGGAAAGCATGCATTTTTAAGGTCTTTAGATTATAATTGTGACATAAATCGGCAATTTATAATGCTTTTGAATACCTTTTTGTGATCGCCGACGTACATTTCAAACTGCAATACTTTGTCAATAAAAATAACGAAAGATAAAAATTAACTGTGTTGTGTTTAACACTGTTAAAACCATTTCTCCTTTATGGTTGTGAAATCATGGATTTGGAAAATATAAACATTAAAGAAAAGGTACAGCTAAACATGTTAATATATATTCTAAATGTACGTAGATGTACTTCCACTTGTATAATAGGGGTTATCCAAATTTCTTTCAGTATAAGGTATGGTGGCTGCTTTCTGCCATGTCGTGATGGTGTGTTGGAGGGGCGAAAACACGAGGACACGAAAACTCGACAAAGTATATATGTGTCGTTTTGGCAGGGCGATATTGCCAAAACACGACATATTCTATGAAAAAACTCGACATTCAGATGACGCTAAAATCTATTTATCGAATTTTCGTGTTGACGGGTATGAATACGTCGTATTGGCGCCCTTTATTTGTTGTGCTGCGTTGTTTTCGCGTCTTCGCTCGCCGACACGAAAACACTAAAACACTACAAATACGTTATTATAAATATCATAGGATGGCTGATGGTTTCTGCCATGTCATTTAGGCGTGTTTTCGCCCCGCGATATAATTCACGAAGATCTGAATCAAGTAGTGCCCTATTATACAGTGCAAATGTTACAAGGGTGTGATTTACAGTTGAAAAGTCTGTTTAACATGATTATGTTACAAAAAGGACCCCAGAAATCTTCCGATGTAGACGAAGCACTTTTGCTGTACGGCCGATCGGCAGAAGCACGTTCACATCCTTGAAGTAAAACAATGTTGGAGATCTATACAATCTATGTAGCATACCTGTAAATTTCATTTCGAAAGTAATTAAAGTAATTATTTTACATAGACTTTAAAAATCATTCTACTCCCACATTTGTAAATTTTACAAATGGCAGAAACGTGTTTATACTTTCATTTCTGACGCAAAAATATTGTATCACTTTAAAGATAATATTAAAGCAGCCAGTCGCACATGACTGTTTGAAGATGTTGTGCACTTTTATCAACATTGGTTCAAAACATCGCGTCAAAGTATTAAGTAGAGAATGACGACAGGCGTTATGGTTTAATAATAAACTTATTTAAGTCAGAAACTTGTGGGAAATGTGATCATTACAACAATCTATTAATGAGTGCTTACATGTGAATCTTGCAAACTTTTACAACTTAATCAAATGTTGCGTTAAATTAGGTGGCTATGCTCAATATTAGGAAAGCTCGGGCTAAATGAATGATGAAATATTTTCAATAGAATACGACGTTTATGGCTCTGTTTATCATTTAAGATCAGTTGTGGTGTGTGCTTAAAATCAATATTCTGGATTTTCTCTCTAGCACCACGTGTACTTGGATAAACCCCCCAAACCAACATGCTTGTAGGAATTACACACGCAAAAGCTACACACTCGTTAAATATAAAGAAAGTGTTTAGAAAAATACTTATAGTTTGATTGTTTTTATGAAGCTTTAAACGTACGTAGATAAACATCAACGTTACAAGTGATTGGTCTTTATTATCTTACTTGGGTACATGTACATAACTTTCGTCTGGGCAAAATAAATGTACACGTATTTGCCAACACCCCGGGATTCCGTTTAATGTATACAGTAAGTTGTTATGGTGGTACTGGATTTCTCCTCCGACCCACCGTTTGCCACAACACATAGATTTAACGCAATTCATTTTAATAAATTTTCGTTTCTATACACCAATCATGGATTTGCTTCAAATCGCATGGCAACTCATACATAGTAACTTGGTTAGAAAAATGTTGTTTTATGTGTACCTGCCAGTTTAAACAGATCTATTTGATTTTCGTTTTGCATATATTTTTACCATAAACTTTCTTTATAATTATCTCCAAGCCGTAACATTTATTAATTTTACGAAATGTAACGGTCATATAGTCTGCAATGTTATATACATGTATACCATTCTGTAAGTGTTGTGTTTTAATGTATTTAACTATGTTTCAACCTTCATTCATAAACATTTCCAGAATGGATCTCGGGCTCGATCTTCAAATATTGTGTTTTGCAAATAATTTAAATTAATAATCTATACTACGTATTAAAGCTCTAGATTGTGAAATATTATTGTTTTTAAGAAATTATTGTTTGTTAACTTGTAAAAATTTCATACAATAATAATTTATTTGGAAATAAATGAATATCAATCAGATTTAAAACTAATTTTTGATGAAATAATATTTGATACCAGTTTGAGTTATTGCCAAATTTCCATTCATGAAATGATATACACTTTGTATCGAAGATCATCTGTTTTTTACTGTTTCCTGTATCGCGACATAACAACTATTGAATTAAGAAAACTTTAAATAACGAAACAATAAAACTACGATGGTGAAAAGTCGAAACAACAATGGTGAAAAATCATATCTCCGATGGTGAAAAGTCGAAACAACAAACTAAAAAACCTTGTAAAAATGATTGTAAAATGTCAAACTACGATAGTGAAATGTCGAAATTATTTGTTTGGACTTTCCACCATCGAAGTTTCGACTTTTCACCATCGTTGTTTTGCATTTTCATCATCGTACTTTCGTTATTTCGGCATTACTAACAACAATAAATATGCCGCTATGGTCCCCAACGGGACACCTTAGTTTCTATTTACACCACATACGTTTGTATTTTATTGATATTTTTGTTTAATATGATTTTTATTATCATTGCCAGACGGTTGCATACAATATATAATTATTTAATTGTTTTATTAAGTTCAATAAAATTATATTATTTTGTAAATATGTTTTACGAGAGCCCCAGGAGAGATTGGATATGCTAATTGAGTCAAGTGCAGTAAAGATGTTTCTTACTTACTTACTTAATAAAAATATTGAAGTTAAACCAAACTGACTTGACAGCGAATATGAAACATATAAATTATAAATGTGTGTCAACCATGACCAAGAATTATGCCCCTTTCCAATATAGATATAATGTTTGTTTATTGTTTGAACATTAAGTATCATTGTATGTCAACTAGGGCTAATAGCCGATCAGTTAACACAACCACTAATTCCTAGTACCCTGGTAGGTTAACCAATTCTCGAGCACACATATATCTCCGCAAGTAACTGATAACTTTTCCACTTTGAATCTGTGGTGAGAGACGATGGACGACGAGACACAATGCCGTACATCAATCGTCACGGAGACGGTGGCCTGGAGGGGATTCGAACTCGCTACCCCTGAGGATTGATAGTCAGGCGCATTACCGGCTGAGCTAACCGGGTCTGGCTAAAACAGGAACAAATAGTGTCTGTATATATACTGTGATTTGCATCATCGTGTAAATTTTAACATTTCAGAAATAAACAACATCCTATATGTCTTTATAATTGCCCAAAATTCATTGATAATATACTCCCGATTTCAGTATGTGTCAACTAATTGGCATTAACTAAAATGATATTCAACAATAACTGTGATAAAATGTGAAAAAAATATATATGGAGACCAAATCAGTGAATTAAAAATTCATGTTTTTTTTTAAAATTTAATGAATGAATGAATGTTTCAGTTGGAGAGACAATTGGAGACAACTCCAACATTGTCTTAAGCAAAGAGCAGATATTGTATAACGTCCCTTTACTATGAAAAATGTGTTTCATCATATGATAAGTTTAGATAGGAGAACTTTCTTCGTTAATAATTGGGCAAAAGAATATTCTATAGAATTTAAGTATTTGTGTCTAGAATTTTGTTAAAGTACATTTAATGATATGATGAGCTATTGTTGCCTTTTTGTGTACAAATGTTCTTAGAGTGGTATGTAAGCAAGCAGAAAAAACCCTCTTTCTACTCAAAACATCGGTAAAACTTATAATTTATGTCTTTTCGTAAAACGGTTAATTTCATTTCTTATTATATGTTATTGAATACCAAATAGAAACGTTATTGTGAATTTGATATTGTACATTGTATTTCAATCAATTCGCAAATATTTAAATTTACGAAAGCTCATACACTCTTTACTAAACCCATTCTTTGAACCGTGTGTATGTCACAGTGTGTTTGTGACATGTTCAATGTATGTCAGCAGTCTGACTAGCTAAGTCGGTAGAGCGTTTTTCTTGTCAGCGAAAGGTTCAGGGATCGAGTCCCGTACTGGTTTCATATGTTGGCACCCGACGTGGGACTGTGATTTACACATAAGCCGACACACATCCATTTGGTTATCTTGTCTAAATGGCAGTTCGCGACGAGTTTCAAATATGTGGGAGAAAATGTCATAGTATGTACGTAACTTGTAAAGAAATAAGTGTATGCCAGCGGTCCGGCTAGCTCAGTTGGTAAAGCATTTACCCTATTAGCGAAAGTCTCGGGTTCGAGTATTGACTGTTGGACTGGCTTTTTCTCGTCCTGTTACATTTGTAGTGAAACAAGTTATTACAACAAAACACGTTCGAGGTCGTCCTGGGTAGAACAAGTACTAAGTATATGCGGATAAAGAGTCTTGCGTAAAGACACCACGGAGGATCGAACCACTGGGTGCCACGATCTACCTCTGAACCACGCGCTTAATACGCATATTGGGTAATAGACTACAGAACGCACGCACGCACGCACGCACGCACGCACGCACGCACGCACCAATAACCTTTTTAAATTACTTAAAAATATATTATTTGATAATACTATGTGAATAGGCCTATATAAAAAAGTGGTCGGAGAGCTCTTTTGCAAAAAAAGCGATTAAAAATAAATGTTTAAAAATATAAAGATGTTAGATGAATAGTATTAAGATATGTAGGTTAAAATAAAATGAAGACTATATATACCAATTTAATATCAAGCAAGCGTTTGTATATCGACTTGACATAACTCTGACATTGTGTTGTAGGTAACGACAGTTTCATTACGTCCCTTGAGCTTATTATTAGAGAATAAAATGTGTAAAATGAACCTTGATAAAACTATATTGACAAAAATAAAATAGATCTAAATCATAAGCAAATAGAAATGTCGGTTTTTTACAGCACCCGAGGTATGGATTTCTTGCAAACCAGATAAGGATACCTGCATTATTGCAGGGGCTAGATAATAAGTATCTTACATGGGTTTGAGGTTCGGATAGAAAATTCCGTCCCGAGGGACAACTGTTATCCCAAGGGACAGAATATTCTATCTGAATCGAAAAGGACGTGCGTGATTCTTTTGCTTGCATACAAATATATTAAATAATTATTTTAACGTTATTCATCATAATATGCTTTAGATCTACTTATTTTTAACTTAACTTATCATTATATTTTTACAACAGTAGCTTTCAAGACGTTAAATCATATGATTTACGTCATAGGATTTATGTTACGAGTCTAACGTCATAGCGCGAGAATTTTAGCTCGGCCCTAGAGTGAGATAGAAAATCTAATCCTGGTAAAAAATGCAGATATCCTTATCCGGTGTGCAAGTAATTTCTTTTTGCATACTGGATAAGGATTTTTGCAAACCGAACAAGGATTTCCGAGTGTTTTAACCGAGTACGGATTTTTCATCCTATACCCCCTGCTTGCGCTCAACCTACCCTACTGTGACGTTAGAACAATTTTATTACGTTACATATTAACACATATGTCATCGTGGTAATAATTCAATAGAGCTAAGAAAATAATAGTACATGGCTTTTACGGTTTAGTTATCCAAGGTACGCATTGTTTTCTATCCGAACCAAGAACTCGTGTAAGATTCTTATAATCTGCATTATACCGGGGTTTGATATTTCTATCTCGCCCCAAGTCTGAAATGAAATATTTGCGCGGTGACGTTTGCACCATCTATGGCGTAACGTATACAATATATGACATAAATCATAAGTTAAAAAATATTATGAAGAATAACGTTAACATAACTATTCAATGTGTTTGTCATTCAAGAAGAAGAATCATTCATGGCATTTTTGGTTCGGATGGAAAATTCAGTCCCTTGTATTATAATCTTCTAGGGTTGTGACAAAATTATCACTCTGTGACATTAGAGACGTACGTATGAACTATCTATAGATCTATGACGTAAATCACATAAATTAACGTTCAAAAAGTAAATAAAATATAAAGATCTAATTAATGATGAATTGAGCTATAATAGTTATATCTATTCAATATGCCCCTATGAACTATTTTGAAACTATTTTTAACCAAATAGCATTCTACCGTCATTGAAAGGGGCACACCTGTGTAACAAGACGAAAACATACATCAGTATACTAGTATGTCAGTAGATTCGCCATAAGGACGAAATACATGTGATGATTAGACCGAAGCTACCCTTTAAGTCAAAGACAGAACATTACTAGACCGAGATACACAATTGTACAAAGAAATGAAGGTGCGGAATAGATAAAAAGAACGTCAGCATTATAATGTAAATTTTGTTATAAAAAAAGACAAATGCATAGCATATATAAGGCACGTGTGTATATCGTAAGTTAGGACATTTTGCACGGGTCACATAAGACACAGTGCAATTTTGTTACCAAATTGACAAATGTACGGCATATAAGTTTTACAAGTTTATTTTCATTATTTTATAGTTTATAAAGATAATACAACTATAAGACGACTTAACATGCAAATCGTGCAATATACGTTTGTAGGTAAAATTTATATCCATTTGATCATGTCCAATATCGAAACATAAATAACAATAAAAAACAACTGGTATATCCATACAAATGATTTTGTCATTAAATGTAACAAGACCAACCTAAACAAATATATTACGTTCTAAACATAATATATTTGATTGATTAAATTCTATAACCAATGGACATCAGTTTTAGCAGTTCATATTACATACATTGTTGTACAAAATACTGGTTCTAAGGTCTAAAGCTTTATGTATAAACACTCCTAGATGTTTAATAACCCGTACTTAATCATTATTAAAAAGTTCTACAAGTTTTAGCCTATTCGATTTTTTCCAGTAATAACTTGGAATAAAACATTTCTTCAAGTCATAATATAAATTACACTCTAACATCAAATAAAAATTCATAATCTAAAATATTGCAAACATTACATTTTCTTTGATTAACTGGTGAATTTACAGGTTTGCCCATCTGCCGGTTTCATTAGCAAGCCTATCAGATGAGACTCTTAAATTCGGAAAATGTAATGTATTTAAATAAACATGCCATTTGAAATGTAATTCTAATGTAGCTCTACTAGAATCGGTTAATCTGCCAGACCATTTTTTACACATTGATCTTGAATTCTGTGTTTAACATTGCATAAAATTAAACCACATTTCCAATATTTGAAAAGGCCAAGCCTCATAAACTCCAAGATTACTGAGCAAGTCTTTTAATAACGAACACCATTATTTTTTATTAACGTAATATTCAAAATCACATTATAACATAAAATAAACCTTTTTAGTGTACTTTTTCTCATTTGTCTTTAATAAATTTGACAAAAATTAAATAATATTAAACAATCTCGAGTTTTGATAAGGTGTCCTTCTCAGTTCTTCACAAACAAAATCGTTTTGTGTGCTTTTCTTAACTCGCAATAAACGCTCACAAAACTGTAAATAAATTGTTTCGAATTTGTCTCCTTTATTATAACCCCAAATGGTCATTCGCATAATTAGGTTTATTCATTATAAATTTATCGTATACGTCTAATCTATGTTTAACCGGTATAACCGGTATATCAATGAACTTCTATAAGTATTTATTTATAATTGTAAAACTAGCTTTTAATGCCTGGCTACTCTGGCCTCCGCGAATGACCACCAACTGTAAAAACAATGGTAATTGACCTACTTTCCTTAAAATCATTATTTTAGTATTCAACGTATAACACTTTATTTCCATCTTTTACACTATATAAGGTACATGGGTATATAATGAGTAAAGGCATTATGCACGGGTCATATAAGGTACAGTGCAATATTGTTAAGAACATGGCACATGAAACATGTTAGGTATATGTGTATACAGGTATGGGTCATGTATGGCACAATGTCATTTAAAATGATATGGAGATATCATAAACATACATGGCAGAGAGAAAGTTTACGATTTAATCAAATGTTTAAATACGTCGACAGTATGGTTTTATGCCTAAGTACAGTCCAACCTGTCTTAAACAACCATTCAAGTGAAGAAGTAAAATATGTTGTTGCTTAATACATGCTCTGAAAACATGGACACAGGTCAAAAGCATACGTAACTGCTTAAGACAAGCGGTTGCTTAATAGAGGTTACTGCTTAAACAGGTTTAATTGTACATGGCGAAGCGTTGTTTTAATTAATACACGCGGCATGAAATGACACTTTCGATGTATTTAATCAATAAACTCGTGAATGGTTTAACATTTCATCATTAAATGCCGCACATGGCATATTCTTTTTTTTTTTAAATACAATACGTCCCAGATTGACTAAATACACCGAATATATAGTAACGTGGATAATACATAACACATGCAAAATGCCATTCCATACAACAAGCAAGAATAGGAAACAAATCAGGTGGTCAAAATGTAATACCGATCATGTGTAAACTGGTTTTATAAGAAACTGCTACATTGGGGAAAATAGGATGTACTCGTTCATGTAAACAAAAACGACCACCCTAGTTTATTATTCTTTGCAGATTTTGAACAAGCATTTGTCAGCATAAAACAAAAGTTCATTTATAAAATTCTTGATTATTTTAACTTCGGAGATTCAATTAAAAAATAGATAATGTTTTACAACGGCATGCAAGGCTATATTTTTAGTAATGGATACATGTCTCAGTTCTTTAAACGGCAACGACAAAACTTTTTTTCATTGACAGAATTTTAAAGGTACTGAAACCAAACAAAATTATATACGAGACATACATTTCGAAAACAACTGACATTGGTACGTATAAAGCTTAACAAAAAAGTAATGGCTTCTATGAACTACTATTTATTCGAGATTGAGATTACTTCAATATAAGTAATTATGCAAAATTATACCCACAAATAATATCTTACACAAATACCATTTAGTCAATTCTGCAATATGCATGTAGAAACAATTTAACATTTGTTATGGAACTGCGCTAATATACAACATTTCTTGACCAAAACAAATGATTTCTTATCACAAAACGGTATTAATGTAGCATATAATTTAAAAAAAATTTATCATTGAGCATCCATGACAACAAATAAGTTTCCTTGCAAAATATTTCATTTTTAAATGTAAACTTCCAAGCGATACTTAGATATTTAAGAGAATGTAAAAACATAAAACAAATCATAGTTGAAGCAAAATCCAAACTAGAAACGCATAATAAAATGGCGTTCAATAAAATTCTAAATAAGTAAAAATAGCAACCAACAATAGTGTACATAAATTAATGAGATCTCTCTCTCTCTCTCTCTCTCTCTCTCTCTCTCTCTCTTATAAATTTTGATCAGTAAACTTAAATGAATAATAACAACAACAATTAAATACCTATAGCGATAAATAACTATAAATTCAATAAACATTTAGAAATACTGTCATGATATCATTAATACAAATAATCATAGTTTTTTATGCATTTTATCGTAACGTATTATTTATCTTTGGTCTAATACAGTGGAATATATTAATTTGAATATTGTGCAGTATGAAGCAATTATCGATTGAACGCTCGTTAGTAAATTCCTTCTTTCTGTTGTTTTAATAAGGCGAAAAAATCGATCTTGCCTTGGCAATACAGCATCTTTTTTTGGCACGACCAGATAATATACATTATCCAAATTTTATTATAATACTGGATTAAAAAAAGTGTTTTGAAATAATTGCTCATGTTGAAAGTGACGCTAAAAACACATTATCTCTCAAAACACGTACACAATTATGGATTCAAATAATCTTGACATTAGAATGGGATTGATAGACATCTTATACTTTAATAAAACACGATTTTAATGTCCTTAAATTGACTCGTGTCTTGACTAGTTTCTTATTTGAATTGGAAATCTTTGGTTTCATTTTCTGAATCTAACCGTTAATACAATAAAAACCTCGGCGTATTCGTTAAGTAAGGAAGAAAGTTTTAAAAATCGTATTAAAAGTATGTTTGCAATTAGTGAGTGCCACTCATTAATAAATATTTAATTCGAATTCATATTGAAGTAATACCAAAGTCTTTCTTTTTTCACCGTAAGTTTCAGCCATACTCGCTTGAGTTTATATATTATTATCCCGCATTTAATTTGGTATATTAAACATTAATTATATTGCATATCACTTTCATAAGTTATAAGAGCGAGATAAAAATAAACATATTCAAATTACACGCATTCACTGAAAGAGCATTGTATTACAATTCTAAATTCTCACCAAACTATACGTATATTAGCAGTTACCGTATGTAGTTTATAGAAGAAACATTTGAAGATAAAACATTTACGACACACATCATGTAATTTAAAAGCAATGCTTAAATACACCTGGAAAAGGGTTAAGCATACCACCACCGCGGGAATTTAATAATGAACGACAACACAAGTGCTGCCATGAGATGACCGACAAATTTAGCTCAAAAATAATGTGTTTAGCGAGAAACTTTCAACAATAAAAATCGGTTATCAGTTTAGTGTACCTTTTAATCAAAATGTCGACGCACGGGCACACGTGTTGTTTCTTTACTAAATATACTCATGTTTTAGGTATGGAGCTGTAGAGTACAAAATACGTTTTCAAGTGAACACGTTTTACTAAATAAAGGGAGTTTTACCCTAACATGACATTCTGTGACGTTAGTTATGTGTATAGCCGCCGCGTGCACAAATGGCCACTTTAACATTTCCAATCATGCCATCCGCAAGACGTCGAATCCGGGCCTGAAGTAAATTTTTATAATTCGGTGCCAGTTCTTGCAACCCAGGATTTTAAAGTTTGTAATTTTGGTCGCGCTAAAATTAGGAGAAAAATCAGGAAGTGCTTAACCCTTTTCCAGGTGTATATAATAAAAATGATAATGTATGTCCATTTAAGTACAATGTGTAAAGTTTGACCCAATATCATGATATAATGCGCATTAAAATACATATGAATAACAAAAACATAAAATTGCAAACCACAGCTTGTAGACACACCTCTTCAGAAGTGGCATGCAATTTATACCATAAAGTAAATACATAATCGTACCGTTCAAATGTTGAAGAGTTCAATATTAACAAAGTGTCTTGTTTCTAAAACAATGTATTAATAACATGTGAAGAAAAGGGTCCATTGGAAGTAAAGAAGCACCAACCAAGAAAAGAAATGAACCGAGGCTTGATCCTCTGTCACAACTATGTGTGATGTCCTTAAGCAATAAGACACTTTATTCGCATGAGCTTAGTACTAGTTCTGCGAGAAGACATCGAGCGTGATTTGTCTAAGTCGTTTGAAATTCATAATAGAGGTAAAATAAATAAGTTTAAAACAAAAGAAAAGAAAATGACATTATTGATTTAATTGGGTCTATTCATGTGCGATCGCTCATTAAAATTACAAGAGTTGTTCTCTCCTGTGATCTTTGACCATCAAATATTTGTTTCCTTCTTTATGTTTAAATGGTGAGCATATACACTATAATGTATTATAAATGTCTGCTATGTACCTGTTTATCATGTTTGTGTGTATTATTGTATAAATGTTCATGGGCCATGTTTGGCTTAGATAAACAAAAAAAAAAAAAAAAAATATATATATATATAAATATATATATGAAATGTAACACCTCACACGCTCTACCCCCTCCCTTTTCATCGACTGTAACAAAATTCTATTTTCAAGGTTCACTTAATGAGTCCCGTGATTCCAGATAATCAGAAATGAACGTAATAACAAAAACATGGCCACGGTTACATGGCAACTTTTTACGGTCGCCACGCAGCACGTAAAACTTATGTTTTGATGCATTTAACCTGAAAACTGACAAGGTTCGGGATGAGACGGTAAAAATGGCCATCTGTTTGCAATATACAACATTTAATATGTTGACACGCCTACTAGTTGCATGTATGATACAGATGCCAGTGCCGCACGAGTAACGTTATGTACAAGTGTGTCCTAAACCAACAAGTGAAAGGAAAGATACATGTACTTTTTCATTCACAACATTGCTATGTTTTAAAATCTAATTTCAAAGTTCGACCCGATTTTGAAGCCTCAACTTGAAGGCGATGTCTCATAAACATCGCGGGTACAGTTTCTTTTAAAATATTTTACTTCTGTTCAGATGTGAGGCGATTTTCACAATACAACTCAACTTGGCCTTTCAAATCGGTATTTACTCTTCTTTAAATCCCGAATTGAACTATTATGCTTATTTGTGTGTTGCCACGTGCTGTTGTGGGACACACGAACTGTATACCGGAAGTTAAACGTATGGCACAGTCGCCTGTACCATTCATGAATTTATCAGACTTAGTTAAAATCGCCTAAAATCAAACATATATAGCACTAAAATTGATTCAGAACTAATAAGCTCTGTCAAAATCATTCAAACTGATATTACTATTACATACGCTTTTGCGTAAATGGTACAAATTGATCTTTCAATGGGTCATAGTTTTGCGCAAACGAATTGCGTGTCGTAGTCATCATACTGTGAATTGCATTCATCTGACATCCAACCGTATCAAGTTTCTGAGCCATCGCATTCAACTGCACATTTTGTTCTGGATGGTGTTGTGTGTTGGTCCTACTGAATCTCTCTTCTATTTGTTTCCTCATTTCGGTGAATTTTAACATCAAATCCTTTCGTTCAACATCTTGCAGACATTTTGCTATAAATGTATCTAAAATAGATGAAAGAGGTTTATCTTTTATTTAGGCTTTTTTATTCTTGTCATTTTAAGATACTATCAATGCCAAAGTCATATATGATAATGATAATTGAATTGAAATTCACGTAGCTTATATTAATTTAAAAATGGTAAACAGGTGTTTCCACCTGATATTTTTCTAGTTCCTTTCAAATTTGTATTATTATACGAGGGGACAAATCGCATAATATGAAGATGACATGTCGGATTTATTTGGAGTTTTACATGTTTTATATATAATATAACTTCAAACCGTATGCAAAATATGAAGAAAATATATATTAAAATAAAATAGCTACATGTATTTCAAACATGTCATGTACGCCTATCTGCCGCAGGTCAGATTAACGTTACGTTGTCGCGACGTCAATTTATTTCACATGTGATTTCCCTGCTCTTGCTGGTCGCTCCGCTCATACATTTTATCAAGCGACGAACCCTGTGATCACTCGCAATTGCATGTTATTCATTCTTAATTATCATGTGCACTGTACCGTAACCTATACTTAGTAAACAGCATAGTTCATGAATTGTATTACGGCGATTCTTATTGAGGCACCTTTTACCAAGTTGACGTGACGTTGATGCGATTTTGACACAGGGCAACCACACATGTTATCATCCAATATTGTTTCCTGTTCTTCACTGTACCATTTGTGCCATTTATAGACTACAAAACACACTACAAATAATTTTCTCAGTGCTTTACTAAGCATATATATCGCCTGGATCAGTGTTTGGCTAAATTTGACACAAAAATGTATTTCCGCTCGTTGTTTCACCTTTTTCTTGGATGGAAGTTTTGCTTATTAACAAGTTTGCCTTTTTTATGTAAGTTTGTTTAAACTCCTAACACTTGTGCGCCATACTATTACTAGAATGACCAATGTAGACATTGATGACGTGTCATCAATAATATATGATTTACCGCGAGTTTTACAGGGAAATCATTGTTATTTTTTCACATATTTATCTGTCAAATTGTTCAACAATTTGAGCTGCGGCACTAACCATGTATGCTTGTTGCTATGGAGACCATAACATTATTTGCACTAAAATACTGTACATCGATGACAAATACACCAAAACTTAAGCTGTGCAAAATATAGCGATGTACTTGCATGAATATGGATTTTATTAAATCTGTCCACGAACTTCTGTATAACCCCTCGTACATGTATATTGTTAACGTGTTTTCTTTTCATTCTGTTATGTCGATACAACACAATGTTCAATCGATAAAGATCCCACTTTCAATTTCTAATTGTGTTTTTTTCTTAGCTGTTGTTCAAAAACTTCAACCTGCATGTTTGCATGTCTGTCTTCTAATGACTGTATTAATAAAATATATACCCAACAGGAAACGTAATATTCCATGTAAATGTTCACTGAAAGGATAAAGAAACGCCGGGTGAATTTCATAGACACATTTGTAAGCGATATTTACAGTTTTAGGATATAATGTTAAAGTATTTCATTAATGCTTTTGTGAATATGATTATTGACAAAATCATTAATGGAATACCATTTAAATGCATATTCTAAATCTGCAAATATCGCTTTGATGGTATGGCTCTGAAATTCACCCAGTGTTTCTTTATCCTTTCAGCACATATCAAGACTCAGTCTCTAATTGGATGTTTATTTTTTTTATTTGATGTGTATCACGCTAAAACCATACACGTTTCACTACACAGTTACGCCCCTTTTTCTGACGGTAACATGATTCTTGCGCTTATAATAAATTCCTATGAAATTTGGTCTTGAAAGCATATACTGCAATAAGACATCACTGGTGTTAAAAAAATGACTTTTATATGCTTACAACAAATGCATATATTTATGAGATTTATGAGATTTTTAAAAATAAAATCTTAGTGTGTCACTGCACAATCTTTAGAAAAACAGGCTGGTCAACCTACCAGTTATTGCGCAATTTTATGTGAGTATATATTCCTGCTATGATTTTTTTTTTACAAAATTCAACTGTGTGGAGAGACCTACAGTTGTTACAGTCCATGACAAAAATAATTTACTCGTAGAAAAATGTGAGTGTTATTTGCATACGTTTTAAATTCTGATTTATTATATCAATTAAAATGTTTTTATTACTTACCAAAATTTACTGCTTGTCTCGTTTTAATCACTTCTTTGTGATATATGCATTCAAGAAACCTGGCTTTATCTGCATTCTTCGTTAACGTCAGTCTGTCTTTGGGATCCCACTCATATTTCTTTTCAAGTTTCTTTCTTTCTTTGTTGCGAAGGTTGTTACTTGTGATTTGTAGGATACTAACAGCACGTTCTGTCAGTTGGATAACTTTAAAAAAAAAAACGATTTAAAATTAGAAGAAGACAGCATTTTGTCAAGTAGTTGTACAACCTAGATTTCATTCATTCACATATGTAACAAACATGTTGATGATTATATGTTATTATACAACATTATCAGATGTTACAATTATATCGTTTCATTAATTTTATCTAATATTAACTTATTGTTTTGCAATGATTAGGGGTTGTTTTCACACAGACACATCATAAAATTAAATGAATTAAAATTGCAAATGCAAAATTTAAAAACAAAAAGATGATTATTACAAAAAGGACAAGCTTATATTAATTTTTGTTGTGATAAATACAATGTGTAAATCTTTTCACCTGGTGTTTGCATTACATTAACAAGTCCTTGAAAGCTTTCCTGCAGTACGCGCTCGATACCCCCTTTCGATTCGACATCTATATAAAACTTCAATTGTGCTATCATTAGCAGCATTGAAAAGATTTGTGCTTGTAGGTTCTGAACAGTAACAGCGAATTGCAGTTGTTGTGTCGCATATCCATCTTTCTCGCGATAGATTATGATTCTGGTATTTGCATCTAGCAGTCGTTGAATAACTTTTCTATCATACCTAAGTTTAGTTACCAGACCAAGAGCATCTGTGAAGTCGGTTAATGCGCTCTGACTAGCTAAAGAAGCAGGTTTGTTTGCAGCAGAACCATCTTGCATTGGGACATTGTAAAATAGTCGTTTGAGAGTATTTAGGGTTGGGGTTCCTTCAAGTTTCTGTTTTAATATGTCCATTTCCCTAGTGAACTGAAGACACTCGATTTCTCTGGCTTCTAATTGCTTATTTTTATTCTGAAGTTGTTCATACACGTTTTCAAGCTTTTCTTGTTGATCTGTCTTTACAAGTTCTGCCTCCGCTATACCTGGCAACGTTAAAATTGTATTAATTATTTTCTATTAACAAGACTTTGTGACACAAGTCGGTACAATGGAATGTTGGTGTATCAACCGTATAGTCTAGCAAACTAGAACTACAATAATATCTGGAAACAACTATGATCGCTAGGAATAACAGAAAACAACCAGGAAAACAACACTCCTCATGCTTTGGGTTAATGTAATTTCAGTTTAATCGTACTTGTATATCTTTTGGTCAGGTATTATAAACGAGCTATGCTACTTTTACAAAATTGAAATTGACTTGGCATTCTAGTAAGGAGTCTATATACACAATATGCTTATTTTCCCGCTTTAACTTGCATGGTTATATAAAGGTATTATTTGCCTACGATGGTAGATAATGCAAATATAGTTAATATTTTTATGAAAAGTTTTATAATAAATAAATATCTCATTTTCTGTTTTTATATTTTATTAAAATGTGTCTGCTCAAAAAAGCGTGTACGTACCATGTATATTGTATACTTTTCCACCAATGGCTACAGTATCAATGCCAGTGTTGGCGAATTCTTTTATGTGGTTGTCTGTTTTTAGCATATTCTCAAGCAACTCTACATACATGTCTGGAATCATCAGGGTGATGAGCATACTAGAAGATGGTTCGATTCCAGCGATGACGACATATTCCATTGGTATAAACAGAAGTGTGGCTACCAAATGTCTAAGTTCATTGACGTATCCCCTTGTGCAGTTTCTGAAATCTTTGCCTTCGACATGGAACTTTACATATTTATATCCATTCACTTAAAAAGGAAAAAAAGATATAAGTTCATAATATACTTATGAATGAACATGGAGTTCATAAAAAGCAATCGAATATATCAATATATATTTACATTTGTTTCAAATCAAATTAAAAGAAATGTATAATTAAGTAGTTTAAAAGATTGATGATGTTGGCAGGATGTACTTTTCAATCTTATGAAATCGTTGTATTTTTCTTTGATTGCAATTTTAAATATTTAGTTCATTTGATATTCGTTAGCTACTATATATACATTATAAAGGAGCGGAGTGTAGTCTAGTTTATAGAGTGATGGCCGCTCAGGCCAGACGTTGCGGGTTCGATCCCTAGCTCGATCTGATGACTCTCAAAAACAACACTCAGTACTGGTTCTACCCAGCAAGCGGATTCTAGAGAGTGGTTTATATAGTTTATATAGTTTTAATCTTTCCTCGCATTCGAGCTAAAATAAATTTGTATAAATTAATATAAAGGAAACTTGCATGGTTCGCGAGATGCTGGAGAAAAGTATAACACATTTCCCATTGTTCTTGCGTAGTCAATCGCCATCTTAATTAGTTCAGGTCGTTTGAGTTTCAGCAATATTGCTTGTAGATACAACAAGTTGTTACTGCTCAAGAACTCCCTCTGTCTTAGTATTTTGAAGAACTCAGATGGTGTTCCTATTGAGCTCAAAATTCCTTCTCCCATTTCTTCCCCTGTGTTGGTGTAAATGCAAATTAAATAATGATTTAAAATAAAAAGCACTGTGTCATGTCTTTAATATTTTGATTATCAATTTCATAAAGACTTTGTACTTCTTTTTGTGGTTGGGTATGGTTATTCTATATATTTTAGTCGTATTATCCAATCCAATATCACATTTTTCAAGTTTTTATCAAAAGCCATCTAAATATCTCGAATGGTGTATTAGTCATCAAGTGGAAATCGTTTATCTATTTTAGTTACTTTAGAAAATGTCAGTAATTGTTGTTGTTTTGTTATTAAGTCGTTGTTGTTGTAGTTTTTTGTTGCTGCTGTCGTCTAGTTAGTGACCATGACGTTGACATTTCTATAAGCAAATTATAAAAGTAGTCACAAAAACCTATCTACACTATTTCATCAAAACATTTTAAATATTGAAAATATAATACAAACTTTGACATTATAACTCTCCGAAGATTTGAGCTAAACTAGAGTTTTCATGGAAAATAACCGTGGGAGAACAATAATAAACTTTGAATGAATATCATTTTGAAATACTTATAAGAGTAAAAAAAATATTTTAATTTCAAATATTGAAATGGAAAACTCATGTTTAAGTCTAAGCGATTCTGTTGGCTGAGAAAACAGTACAATAGAGATGTTTGTACTCATAATCATTCGAGGAGTGATTAAAAAGTTCTTGAACTTGGCCAGTATGTCCGTTATATTTTATTCAATAATTTCAATAAATATTATTTGCATATGTATTGAAAGGTCATTCAATTTTCAATTCAGTGATCACGAATCTTCACGTACAAATCATAACAGTTAAGATATGTTTTTTAAAAGTCTTTTAGAATTTGCGTGAATCAGGATAGAAGAGCAACGGGCGGATATCAAAATACGGACCTTGTTAAATAGTACTTCGGGGTAAAGTAGTACTTCTTGTTAAATAATACTTCGGTGTAAAATATAATGCGGATTAGAATGGCTTATGCGATTTTAGATAGGTATGATGTTGATAATCCCTGGCGGCTGCACGGGGTGTGTACTGGTGATGAACCGAAATAAAAGGAAGTTAATAAAGTCTGGATAGGTGAAAATGGGGAAGGCCTAAAATAGCATGGAGAAGACTGCGAAACGTGTGATCTATGCTTATGTTTCGATGCAGACGGAATGGTGGCACGGATGCCGGTACCTGAATATACTATTACTAGACTGTTTTATTCACAAAAGGTCCTGCCTGTGGTTACTAATCGCTACGCCAAGGCCTACCCACGTACCGAAGTGCGCGGAATAGAACTGCTGCACGATAACGCACCCATCCACAAGTCTGCAGTGGCTATTGATTATTTTGCTAGGAATTGCATTGAAACTTTGTCACACCCTCCTTAACGCACTGACTTAGAACCATGTGAATTTTGGCTCAATAATGTCATCAAACAGTGCCTGAGAGACCGTCGGTTCGAGTCCCATCAAGAGGTCGGATTAGCTGTTTTTCACTGTATAAGCGGTATACCGAAAGAGGACTCCAGAAATGCATTTTCTGATTAGATTAAACGTTTCTCGTACAGTCGCGTATGCCACTAGCGCTCTATATAATGATTTATAACTTTATGTGTATTGCAACAAAAACATTTAATGTTTATTTTACACATATATATTGGGTCTACCCAGTGACCACTAATTGACTTTGAACATATGGGTCTAGTCCAAATAATTTTCGACGTCGAATCCAACAATCAACTTTCGGCCGAACAATGTTATGGTTTCAATATTTATATGTTACAGTCGTAGTGCCGGATATATGTATATTTACTTGAAACAGTATCATGCTAATTATCGTCTTTTTTTTTATTTATGTGACAACTTTAAATTACCTCTAAACATAGGCTTTATCTTTTCAAGTTCAGTATCAGTTATCTTGTCGGCCAAATCCACCAAAAAACTATTGAACTGCCAGTCTGACGGTGGTTTTGGTATATTTAACTTATCTTCCAAACCGGCATTGTGTTCATTGTTTGGAAAATCTACAAGTTTCGGATAAGTTTGCTGTTGTTCTGTTAGCAACTGATCACGTACATCTGGCACCTGTTCACTAGTTCTTTCTTCCTTTTGCTGTGGTCTAGGATCTAGGGGCATCGCGTCTACTGAAGTTACACTTACAGATGTGTCGTCTTCGGCGTTGTTTGACATTCTCTTTTGTGTTATGTTTTTGAAGTGGTATTATAACCTTTTGCTACAAAATGTAGTGTTAAGACTGAAATAAAATGAACTGTTACGGTAATTCAGTTAGCTTTTCAATACCATCGTTTGCCTATGCAGAAACTTGTTTTAAATATAATTAAATGTTATATAATTTCCTTAAACAATATTTAACAGATAGTATATTTAAGCCTTCTTTATAGTAATTATATTAAAAACCATTATATTGCTAAATAAAATTGAACCTCATATCATCGTTTGGGGTCATGGCTTGGTATAAAAACAAGAGGACCTAGATGTGCCTATGTCGTTCATCTTGTTTCAAATGTCACTTCCTTTCAAAATTTGTATGAACTAGGCCTATGAAAAAACTTATTATATTGTTATGGATGAGAAAAAAATGACAATTATCTGTTTTCTCATAGCATTTCCACGTAAAATGAAAATCACCCTATTGGGCTCCAATGGACCACTGCTACTAATTTTAAGCAGTTTCCTTATATTATAGTATTTGAACAAAAACACTCATTTTAAGTTAAATATTTACCTATTACTATTATTGACATTTGTTCAAGACATTTTTTTCATACACATACATTTTAACTTATTGAACAGAAACAACAACAAAAAGGAATAAAGGGAGGTTATAAACTATTAAATAACAATTTTGAATATTCACAATTTTATCCCTTTCTGGGTCCCTGGTGGCCCTTTGTGGATATTATATAACATAAAAACGTCTCAGGCTCCGCTGATTTGACTAATATTCCAGACCTCAAGATGATAAAAATAATTCCATAAGTTGCTGATAAAAATATAATTTACTCGTTTTCCATAGTATTTCTATGTAAAACTCTAAGTCCCTTTTTTAAACTCCAATTGAGCCTAGCCCCTTCATTTGAATGAACATGAAACCACTACTCATAGGGAACATTTAAACCAAATATGAACGAATTTGGTTGGATAGTTTTTGAGAAGATGTTTTAAAAATGCACAATTTGACCCCTTTGGGGCTCCTGTTGATCCCTTAGGCCTGAAAAAAAGATGTTTGTTTCCTGTTACCCGACCGACCCTATATTTTAACTGCCGACTCAAAAGTTTTCATGTCCATAAAATCGGCATCGGATTTCGCGCTCTTTTTGGTGATTTTCACAACGAAGTAATTCTTACGCACCGGCGCGTTGTGTCGTTTAGACGCTCGTAATCTCATTATAAAATAATCACTGCATACGCCTAGACGATATAGACTCACAGAAACGGTGCAAGGTATAATTTTTGCGAAGACAGTATAGCCTTTATCAAACATCTTCCTCGGTTTATTATAGCCACTTCAGATTTCAGATTCATATCTGAAATTGAGTACTATTTAAAAGATATATTACTTTCACACCACTACCCCCAAAATGACATTTATAATCATTTAATAGAAACTAACAAACTCATTCATTTTGATGTTCCATTTAATAAAGGAGTGTGGTAACGACAAAAAAAAAAAAAAAAAAATCCCTACCAACCGACCCATATTTTTTTGGGCATGTAACAGGAAACAAACATTTTCTTTTTTTAGGCCTTATGGATATTAAACCCCCCTTAAACGACCTAGTCTCAACTGTTATGACTTTACAATGTCCCGGACTTCAAGATGATTGAAATAATCGTAATATAAGTGAGAAAAAAAGATTATTTTATATAATATTCATATGTAAAAATCATACGGGACTAAAGTTTACCCCGTTATTTGAACACCTTTGAAACCTCTATTCACATGGACATTTCAACCAAATATTAACACATCTGGCTCATCTGTTTTTAAGAAGAAGATTTTTGAAATATCATCATTTTATCTTTTTTAGGTACCTTGCTGGTCCCTTATTTATATCAAATCCCTTTAAATACCCTGTCTCAACTGTTAAGTCTATGCAATGGTCCAGACATGAAGATAACTGAAATAATACATATAATAAATCAGAAAAGAAGAACTTTCCGTTTTCCCAAAGTGTTTCTATGTAAAAATGAAAGTTCCTTTACTGGACCCAAACTAATTCTTGCCCCTTTATTTGAACAACTTTAAAACTTCATTTATACCAAATATGAACGAACTTGATTGGACGGTTCTTGAGAAGAAGGTTTTTAAAATTAATGTAAATTTTCTTATGTTAAACTTACATGTCCCTGGGGCAGGGCCAATTGAAATCCTAGGGCCATGGCTTGAACAAACGTGATAGATACTTATTAGCTGATCCTACATGCAAAATATCAAAGCTCCAGGCCTTGCACTTTCGAAGACGAAGATTTGTTTAAAATTGAAAAAATACTGATAAAACCCTTGGGCGGCGCCAAATATGACCTTAGGATAATCATTAAACAAACTTGGGAGAGCTTTGTGTAAGAATGCTTCACATTAAAATTGGTGAGAATCTGGCATGTGGTTTCAGAGAAGTCGTTTGAAACACGAGTTAACGAAGGACGATGGACGGACAACAGACGGACGACGGTCGAAAGTAGATCACAATATTTCGTACTGTGGGCTAAAAAGTAGATACTAGTTCTTATTCATAGTTCATAAAACTTGTTTCTTTTTGTTTCATAGATAATTTAATTAAAAAAGTTATATTACCTCGCTGCAAGTCAATTATTTGGTTTAAAGAATGTTGTAAAATTAAAGTTGAAGACACAAATCCTTGTACCAGATAAACACGTGTTAACCTTTTCGATTTCCATTGTCTTACTTCCATTCCTTTTCATTTTGTCTGCAAAAACAAAAAATATACATTTAACCACCAGTAGTTATTATATCTTGAATTGTCATGATGAACTTATAAATATACAACTTGCGATACGGTTATTTCCGTTTAAGTGAAGTAAGTTGAGTTTTATCAACTTCAGATATATAATCAAACAATAATTTCAGTAAATTATTATCTCCCGCTCAAAAAGGCCATAGAATGAGCAAAAATAAAATGCATGTTGATGTTGGTACTGGATCAGTGCATTTGGATACTTGAGGCATTAGAAATGGTGCACTACTTATAAAATTGTGGATGGTGACATGTGTGGGTTGAAATAAAATCAAGAAGAAGTTTATCAATAAGTGAAGTAACAGATAAACAAGGTGGACATTCGGCAAAGATAGGGAAAGTCAGAGATGGTATGATGGAACATAAGAGATGCAATATGAACATTTTTAGAGGGGGAAGATGTAACTCAAATGATATTGACTCTTAAGATAACTGGCCTTAAACAAAGCTCATCACTTCCCGGGGCATATTCTCATAAGAAAACAAATCGGACAAGAACACAGGCAAATCATGTTCAAACAATGTACCTGCTTTTTACAGCGAGTTTCATATGAATCGGAGTTGGTTCAAAGTTGGTCGTTAAATTTAAGTCAAAATAACCAAACACATAAAAATCATTTATTCATAACACCAGACACATCTTTAGACCTAAAGATGCTCCGACAACATCGCAAAATAAACACTGTAAGCAATTTTGCTGTTTCTCCGATCATTTGTTTCATATCATTCTTTGATTATGATTAATCTTTGTGTATTATGTGATATAATGTTAATTCCTTTATCATTGATAATATTGCTGTATTTTCCATCAGAGTTTTGATTTGATGAAAATAGTTTTACTTCAGGAAATGTTACATTTTTATTCCAAGTAATGACAACTTTAATCTTGTTGCAGATGCGCTGTGTCTTGATGACAAATCACATGTTCTATATTCATCCGCCGCCTTCCCAAATGTGATAATGAGTATTCTTCCTAGTAGTGTACCAATCTCTACTACAAGTATCCTAGTAGTGTACCAATCTCTACTTCAAGTATCTTAGTAGTGTACCAATCTCTACTACAGGTATCCTAGTAGTGTACCAATATTTACTACAGGTATCCTAGTAGTGTACCAATCTCTACTACAGGTATCCTAGTAGTGTACCAATCTTTACTACCTAGTAGTGTACCAATCTCTACTACAGGTATCCTAGTAGTGTTCCAATCTTTACTACCTAGTAGTGTACCAATCTCTACTACAGGTATCCTAGTAGTGTACCAATTTCTACTACAGGTATCCTAGTAGTGTACCAATCTTTACTACAGATAATTAAAGTCATAACACATATACTTTTCGAATGACAAATACATACAGTTCACTTTCTGTGGTAACGTTTTTGTTATGGACTTTTCTATTTACTTACTATAGCATAGATATCAGTATTGGCATAGGCAGTCTATCGTCTTAATACGACAACCCATTTCGTGTTTAATTAACTAGTCTATATTTAGAACATACAGAATATTGTTTCTTCATCTTTTAAAATGCATTTCCCTTATTTTAATGCTTGTTTATTTGATGAATGACATTATTGGTGTATTTTGAACATTTTGAAAGCATTGTCATGTTTGAAATGTGAATTTATTAAAAAAATATTTTTGTGCTTGGAAATTGTGGTATGAATACATTGTATCGGAAGTCTATTTTCATATTGTCAACAGTGTACCAACAGTATACATACTGAACAGAAAATAATCTATCATATGCTACATTACCCCTACGTTTTGCGTCGTAAGTTTCATATCTTTCTTTGGTTTTCTTTATGAATGACAAGCATGCACATTTTTTTATTTACTATAGAATAAAGAACAAAAATCAATGGTGAGCTTAATCTTTAATGGTAACAATTGAGAGAGCTGGGCTCTTTGCTTTGTACAGACTACTAAGTCTCTATTAACAGTACAGTTTATTCTGTCAATGCTATTTCGTCTCGTTATTCAATCGTTTATTTCATCTATGCTGTAGGCTAATGTATTTGTGACTATTGCATAAACTGCATAGCGTTTAGTGTGTAATTACTTTTTTCTTGCTTGCTACTACTACTCAAATGTCTATCGCTACAGAAATAATTCTGTGTTTCGATCATAATGGCCTTTTGCGGAGTTTACTCGAAAATTCACGAATTCAAAGAATGTTCATTTAGATAAAGGTTGTATTTTTTATATATTTAAAACGAGAATTTATCAAAAATTATATATAATTCAGTAAAACAAAAAATTGAAAGAAGTGTAAATCGATTAAAACATTTCATATCATTCTAGAAAATTCACATTATAAGTAGCCTTTATTCAAATCTTGAATATTGTACTTTCTTCATTTATCAATCCGCGATGCTATTATTACTAGCAGGTATAAAAATACACTTAAAGTTTACAAGTTTACAAATGTAATCAAACTCGGTAATAGAATATAGTTTCCGGGGTTTTCTTCAACAAAAAATGTCTGTCTAGTATCCGCTTGCTAGTTTTATACAGAGGAGTGAGTGCATTTCTTATCATATTGACAGAGGGCCTACACAAATAATGACAGGTTGATATCAAATTGCGTAATCATCAAACAAAATGTACTCGATATTGTTGTGTATATGGCTACGCGCATGTATGCGTTGTTTATTGATCATTGCACGCAAGTCTCATATTGACTGATGTATTATGTTCTTATCTACTAAATGTTGTTGACTTATAACTTAAAGTTATAAATGTATTTCATATATTAAACACAATATCATTTACATCCGTTTCATAACGTTGTCATATTTAACTGTTAAATTGTTAAAAACAACAATATCGACGTATAAAATATTAATTTCGAATTGAATTTTTTCCCCTTATTACGTTTATATGAACATTGAGAAAGCTCTAGGAATAAAATACAAAAACTTGAAAATTGAATCGAGATCTACCTACTTTCGATATTGCACACTGAATTGTGGATACACAAAAACAATATTATGACTAATTTAGGATATATCTTAGTTTGTTAGGTTATTATAATTCAAAGTAAGACATAACGTAAGACATAACGTTTTTATAGTGTATAAAATGTATCTGCCGTTATAATAACACGTTCATTAAAGTACAAGTATTCCTCTGGCTCTTTGTTCAAAATACAAGATACCTGAACTTTGACATTATTATGCAAGATGCATTTATTAAGTGTATGGGTACAGTAGCTTTAGAATGTGTTACATATCAGTTTTAAAATATATTCGATCATCGATGGGGCCGTATCATTTTGTGTAGTGTTAATTTAATCTCTAATGGTGTGTATACTGGTTAATGTGATGCTCCGTGTATGGTATAAACTATGAGTTATTTAACATGTTATTGATGAATTTAAAACTACCTTGTGTCCTAATGAGTGAAAAGGATGTTACGAGGTTAGTACAGTTTTTTAATTTTCTTCATCTAAACAAATTAAGGGCAACTAATGATGTCGCTTGAACGAAATATTATACGGCATGACTCAGAAGTTATACAACAAACATGTACAATATACTAGTGTTGTTTTCACCAGGAATCTCATGAATATGTATTACTTGTATTGCATGATATCAACCAATTCAACAAATGAATTTGGACGTTATCTCCTCCAATTATCAATAAATGCTTATTTTGCATCTGAGTTATTAATCATGTTTTGAATTTAGCAATTTATATTATATATCCATTTTATTGTAATGACAACCAACCGATTTTCTAAGCAATTGGATTTGTTTGTTTTTATGTGCGACATTAAGTCTACAGTAAGTCTTCTCTCTGCGTCAAGATTAACAAATACAATATTTAGTGCAGTTTTTTTATTATTTAATGTCTGATTAAATTGCATGTCGTATCTTTTACACGTGCACATGGCAACGCGCATGCCGCTTACTTTGGGAGCGATTGTTTAATCATCAAAACATCGATATTTTGTCATATATATGTGTTATATTTATAAAAAATATTGACATATTTTAAATTTCTTTACTTTTGTTTAAAAATTAATTAATGATTAAAAGCGTATTTTTAGGGCTCAAAATTCGGCTTTCAATCCTTATATTTACATTATATTCTCCAGCTATTTTAGATAAAACTGTTACGTTATTTTTGTAATTTTGATATTTAAAAAGCAAACTATACGCATTAAACCGCAAAACCAATGTCATGAATGTAACAGCGACGTTGTCAGCATACTGAATAAGTGCACGCATTTGTAGGACAACATACGGCAAACGTCACTTGAAACTAACGGCAACGTGACGTCTCACCAGCAAAACAAAATCGTGCAACCAATGAAATGCAAACTGGTCCTTTTAGCTCTGCCTAGCTGCAAGTGTTTTTCATTGGGAAATGAAATGCAGAAAATCTATATAGTTCATTTAGGCCGACTGCAATGTGAATGTAAATATATACCAATACAATAACCTAATATTGTTTTTATTAGTTCTGACAAACTACGTCATGTTCTCATGTGAATGTGAATATGTTAAATACGTATTTCATGTGTGTGTCAAAATCACATTATCAACGATTTATTCAATGACCTCTTGTTTTAGACGTTTGAATATTTTCTATCCTAAAAAAGGCATTTAATCAAATAAATCAAATACATCAAAGTAGGATACCAATATTTATAATCAATATTACTGTTCATAACATTGAATTACGGTATTAACTGGTCATGCTTTCTCGACAAGATATTCTCTAATCTTCCGCGTTTTCTAAACCGCCATTTTATCCGCCATTAGTGAAGGTTATACTTGGGATGGAAACAAGTAATATTTATCACCAGATGGATTTGTCCATTATATACTTAAAATCAGTGTACTTACGATATGAAAGAATAAGTTGATTCCGAACGAGAAAAATATAACAAATAAACTCCAAAGGAAAACAGATGAAATTAATTTAAATATATTAGTCAATACGTTCTACAGGTCTAAACCAGCAGATAAAGAATGCGTGTGTTGAACGAAAAGGAGGTTTATCAAAATTCACGTGAAGGTTATCTTATTATCAGTTTCGATAAAAATAGAACACTAACCAGTTAAAGTCCACAGTGTAATATACGAGTCATATACATGAAGCAGAGATAATATATTGAAATATTAGTATAATGGGTATATAAGGAAGTTTAGATCGGATCAAAAACATAAAGTATACCTTAATTAAAGATTTCTTTAAAGTTAAGATCGGATCACACACACCCACACCCACACCCACACCCACACACCAGATCACAAGCACACACCCAACTACCCACCCACCCACCCACACCCACACCCACACCCACACACACCACACCACATCACACCACACCACACCACACCACACCACATAACCCACCCACCCAATACACACACACACACACACACACACACACACACCCACCCACTACACACACACACACACACACACACACACACACACACACACACACACAGGTAGTAGTAAAAATGGTTTCATCTTAGAAAAAGTCCGTATGACGATGAGAAGGTAGTAAACAGTATTGAAGTGCTATCTATTTTAAAATTATTTTTGGGATTTCGTTTCAAGAATACGACTCCAATTTAGATATCGATTTTGTCAAGTTTTGTACGTTTGATATACAAAACTATTCGTATTTTATTCATTAATGATTATGAGGTGCTTTTTATCCATTGTAGAAATGATTTAATTTTTAAGACACTTTTAGCATTTTTTTTCTGATTGACTCTTTTAAAGTGTACTTGTAATGATTTACAGCATTCGCATTAATGAGGTACCAAACATCTTGATCTTTTTTTTTTATATAATTTTTCCTTACACAACTATAATCAATCTAAATCAAATACTGTAGAATCTGGTAAATAAGCGCATATTCAAAAATAAGCATATACTAAAATTAAGTGCATAAGGCCTTATCGTCATTCTGTATGGGGTTATAAACGCATGTGAAAATCTTGCCGTATTTTTTGTTAAAAATAGGCGCATATTCCAATACGACAAACAAACTAGCGGCTAAACTTGTTAATGGTCTTAATCAATACCGTGATAATTGGTTATTAGTATTGTGTATAAAGGTGACAAGTGTTCTTACCTGTTGTCTGTCATCGTCAAATATATATCATTATACTAGTATTTCACATCTATGGAAGTGTAATCGTTACCCGATTATCATATTGTTTGACTAATTTTTAGCAGCTATAAACACAAACTAGTTGCTTATGTGTTGCTCGAGTTGTTATACCTTACAGTGTGTTAGTTATCATTCTGTTTGCATCAAACACGGATAAAACGCCTTTAAAAGGGAAATCTTACTCGTGATAAAAATAGAGCAACATAGAGACAATTCGAAATAGCTAAAACTGTGTCAAGCGCAATATATTGAACTGTAATTAAACTAAATGACCTTATCCATGTTTATATTGTTTACATTTGATAAATTTCATATTTGTTTAATCGGTTATAAAATAAACGAATGTAGCTCGCCACACGGTATTAATTCCAGTGTTTTACTTTCGTTTTCTTAACTGAGGTAAGCAATGATCAAGGTGTCATAAGGCTTATGTATTAGCGCATATCAAATATAGGCGTATAGTTTAACTGTTCCGAATAAGCGCTACTAATAATAAGCGCATAAAAGTGTTGCTAGAATGAATATAAGTGCATACGTTTATTTACCAGATTCTACAGTATGGAAATTTCTATAGTCATAGTGTTAAAACCCGGGTTTAACTTTACAGAACAATGCAAACTTCTGAATTACCTTTTTTTTCTCAATAATTGCTTTTTGCAATGTAGGTATTCATAACACACATTATAACATAATTTTCGTTATTATTTCCTGTTTCCTCACTATTAATCATCTATGTCATATCTATTATATTTAGTTGAACTGTATATTTGCAAGAACTTCCAAATAATTCATACAAGCTGAATACAAATTATTTGTCTAACGTCCTATTTCATAAAATGCACACGTAACCTTTAAACATATGTCATTTGAGCGTTTCTCGTCTACTGATATCATGATGTATATTTTAATGCAGATTTGTTATAAATTTCCATATAACAAAACCATCAATTAGCAGACAATCATGCTAAAGCAGACTTTTATAATCATTTGACTTGTTTGTGTATCGTTCGATAAAACGCGTTTTTTGTTAGTCGTATGATGTAGCATCATTTAAGGTTACACAGTTGCTTAATGATAGAGTTACATAATAATATTTAAATTCCATGATTTGAAATGTTCATTGCATAATGCTCGTTGATACCAAACTAAATTTTATTTCCTGGCTTGAAGAGTGAATAAACATAATTCTTCAAGTAAAACAATACACTTGTTTTATAAAAGCTTTTATTCAAGAATTATGGCGTGTAAAGCGTTCATTAAATAATGCTTAATGACCAATTTAATATATTTAATTATACGATTAGAATAATTTATGGAGAAGTCCAAACTTGAATAGCTGTCCCAAAATGATGGCTATTGACAATATATGGTCGATTTTCTTGTGTTGTTATAAAAGTGATTATGTTTCATGAATAATTGCAAAGTTAATAATTGAAATCTGATGGAAAGATCCATTGATAGCACAGAACGAAACCAAGATAAGATGTCCAAGTGGGCCTAAAATACTCACTTTAGTAAATGATTAACTCCTGTGGTGGTAAAAAAAAATTGACACTATGAACCCGGCTTAAATAAACTTGCTACAGGGCCACGATGCAATACTAAACCTTGTGTTTTGGAATTTTGTTTTTAATTTTTCTCTCTATAACACTTAAATGTTTAACTATGTGATAGCTTAAACCTTGACCTCAAGGAGCCAGCTTGAACAAACTTGGTAGAGTGTTATTATGGGAAAGTTTTAAAAATGGTTTATTTTCCATAACACTCATTTGTACAATAATTACAGTCCCCTTACTGGACTATTATGAATCCTGACCCATTTACTTAAACATGACACCCCTATTTATAGGGATCATTTAGACATATGAAGACATTTGGCTGGTCAGTGTTTGAGAAGAAACCTTTCTTTGAAAGTTCAAAATTTATGAGCCACTGCGGGCCCCTTATGTCAATTCCCTTTATAGTACCCAGTCTTAACTTAAATTACAAAACAGGTGATACAAGATCATTAAAACAGATCATACTAGTAATGAATGTGTCTGTCGACACTTATATACCCGCATTAGACCAAAAACCAATATTTTACCGAAAATTAAGTTGAAAAAGGGCCATAACTCCTGTTAGATTTGACCGAGGGTAACATTATATCGGACCTGACCTGCAATTCATAATCATACACGTACACACGAAATATCAATAAAATACACAGACCCCTTCAGAAGAACTTGATCTGAAACCAATTGTTTATCTCAGATGTACGGACGGACAAACAGACGGGCGAACGGACAGACATGAATTACACATAATGTCCCTTCACCTGTCTTTGAATTGAGAGTAGGAGGAGGGGGCAGACAATAGATGCAAGAAAGAGAAATTCCTGTTTTCACATTGTATTCATATGTAAAATTTAAAATTCTCTCAACTAATCGAACATAGCCTCTTTCAATTTGAAACACCTACTCTGGGACCATTTATATTGAATATGAACATATTTGGCTAATCGGTTGTTGAGGAAATGACTGGTGAAAATTTATAATTTTATCCATTTTTGAGCCTTTGTTGGCCCCTTATGGATATCAAATCACCCAGTTTCAATACTTATGACTATCCAGATCTCAAGATTATTAAAATAATTCATACAATATATGATTAAAAGAGAATTTACTGATTTCCCATAATTTATAGTATTCATGTGAAAATCAAAGTTCCCTTACTGGGCAGTAATAAATCATAGCCCCTTCATTTGGCTCATCCAGTCCTTAATATATATTTTCAATTTATCCGTTTTGGGGCTCCTGCTGTGCTCTTTTGGATAGTAAATTTCTTTGAAGGACCCAATCTTAACTGTTGTGACTTAACATGGTCGAAATTATACCTAGAATTAATGATAAAACGGAAATTCATTTTTCCCCATAGTATTCTTATTAAAAAAAGGCAATAGTAATGTCCAAATAAAAACTGGCAGCGAAACAAAGGAACACTACCACGTGGTTATAATCTAAATAATTTTAATGATATTAAGGAGTATGTGTATGTGCGCGCCCGTGGGTTGCGTGCTTATGATTACGAGTCCTATTTTACACATCAATTTACTTGATAAGATAAAGCACAAATATAACAAACTTAAAGGATATATCATCAATGAAAATATAAAATAGTTTCAAAGAAATATAGTAACCAAAAATTAAAAATGCGTCATCTATTTACCAGTTTACCTCATCGAAGAATCGAGAACAAAATTTAAAATTAGTTGTTTAATGGAGATATCAGTGAGAAACTCCAGACAGACCTTTCAAAAAGCTCGATTTCCCGTAGTCTTGATATAGGTCGAGTACCAGATGTGGTTTAACCGCAGGAACTTGTTGTAAAACTATGTTTTAATTAGTAAACTTATATGATTGCTTTATTTGGTATAGGTACCCAAATGAACCTCAGACACCGTATCAATGATGTATGCTGGCATCGTTGTATCGGTAAAGTAACAGTCCGAACAACAATTTTAAATAATACACATTACGTTATTATTCTAGAAAAAAGTTTTGGTCTATTCATCAGACATAGTCCTTCCTATCGATGTCAGAAAAAAAAGAAACATTTTCAATTCAAAACTGACGTTTGTTTTGATTCAAGGGAATTGTTTACTTTTTCGATGATTCAGGTCTCCATATATGTACTAGTAATACATACGGATTTTATCATTTTTATTGTAATAATTAACAATATTTACAATTACGAAAACAAAGGTGTATGTGGTAAGCTTTGGCAATACATCTTATAATTTGCAAAAGAAGTTTTCAACAACCATAAAAAAGTCTAAATTTTAATCTGCAATCGTTTGTATATAGACTGGACATAACTCTAACATTGTGTTGTAGATAACAACAGTTTTATTACGTCCCTTGAAATACTTATTAAAGAATAAAATGTCTCTTTGATAGAAACTATGACGACAAAAAATAAAATAAATCATAAGCAAATGAAAACATCGGTTATTTCAGCTATCCAGGAATGGTTCTTATTCTATAGCCGGTGTAACATTAAATTTTGACCCCGTTGAAAAGTGGCGCCTAGGGTCATTTTTTAATTTTGAAAATTGAACCGGGTCACATTTCAACATTAAATTCTGATCAAAATAGTGGTTGAAAACTGATCAGTGTTAAATTTCGATAAGACATGGGGTCCTTTTTAACGGTTTGTTAAATATTAGCAAAACATCATTTGACTGATGTCACATTTTGCAACAATTAAACATAAGCCCTGGTAGCTTTGTTATGATCGGTTGCTATGGTTACAAATGGTTGCTATAGCAGCTATTGATTATAAAAAAAATCCATTTACAACTGACACTGACAAAATCCATGCGAACCTGGAGGCACTGTAGGCATGTTTCTACACTTTTTTTCCGCGAAATCGAAAAAAGAAAAAAAAAATGCAAAAAAAAATCAGAAAAGAATGTTATGACGATAATTCGGCGAAGGAGATAAAATAAAAGAATAAAAGAATCAATCTATCAATCATTTTTCATTTAATAAAGTTCCATGTACCTATTATATTATAAATCATCTATGTAGTCTAGATGCATTGTAATATTGCTTTATGCTGAATAAAAATTTGGATGGCAATTATCGATAAGCAATTATAAATAACTTAAGTTATATCAAAATTGAGTTCAAATCAGGAAATGGTAATTAGAGCATAGTCAGATATTGGCACACTCTGAGTGACACCTTAGCGGGGAAAGTAAATATTGATTAATTTAGTCCAATTAAAACAATAGGCCACGGGCATAATTGATATAAATGTAAACAAAATATAAAAATCTGTTTAATTGGCATAACGCTAATACACAGTTGCCTATGGCATACACTATATAATCATAGGTTATGTACACATAACAGTCAAACATCGCAAGATATCAAATCTAGAAATTACATTTTAAATAATTCAATTCAGTGAATATAGTTTAGAAGCAGTCATTGAATTCAAGGTAGTTTTTTCTAATCATACAAGTCTCAGAAATATATCCTGATGCATTACGCACTAGTCTTTTATTTGTAGATGAAGCTAGATTTATAAATTTATAGATGGTGGGAAATTATATATATTTTAAATACTAAGTTCTTGTTGTTCTATAATTGGGACAACATAAAAGAAAATGATACTTTAATTCAACCTTTAAGAAACATAATTTACAAATTCGATTCTCTCTTTCTACATGTGTATAGCTGCCTGATTCTATTTCTAAAGTATGGTCACTAAGACGTAAGTATGTCAAAATCTATGATTTTCGTTTGAAATAAAATCTAAGTAATCTTCATATGTAAAATCAACTTTCATCTTATTGTAATATTGTAGTTTCAACATAGTTTGTAAGTTTCGGCATAGTCTGAACAGATGCGGTCAAAGTTTGCATGTATTGGTCTCTAATTTTCTGTTTAAATAAGATAGAATATTAAATTACATTTGGATTGAAATATAGCCATCTGTTTCCAAATCCTAGGTTTTTAAGAACGATTCCATACATATGGTCCAACAATTATTATTTTGAAAGTTATATTGTTCATTAAAAGATTTATATAAAATTGAATTCGGTTGCTCCATGATCTTAGTCCAGTACATAATGGAACGCTCTTTAAAAATCACAGATATATGGACCTCAAAATATAAAGATGACATTACCTGATTACAACTTAAGAGTTAAATACATTGGAAAGAGAGTTATATAGAAAAGAGAAAAAGATATTTGTAAATATATCTTTTATCTAAACAAGGGAGGATGTTATATTATTGTAATTTGGCTTTTTTGTATTATATAAAATATACGAATTTGTTTAATTTTGTAAAGATGCAGTTAAAACAATATGCAAAGGTCAAAGGTGTCAATTTAAGGAGATGTGACAGCAGGATAATTAGCCACGGACTTTATGTCATTCAAAAATGTTAGGTCGTGTTGTTGGTAAGATATGTGCGTGTTTAATGTACAGTTAAATAAGAATAATTGTTTATATGTCTCCCTAGGTTTGTCATATAATGTTGGTGATGATATAGTATTGTACGAAACAGAACTGAACAGAAATTTTATTTAAACTTGAGCATCATAGCTCATCGCCATTTTAAATGCATGCAATCTGATGTCTACAATACAAAATATATTGTTCAAAATCAATATTGGTGAGAGTGGTTTTAAACAAAATCATTTTGCAAAATTTAGTAAAATAGTATTCGTCGAGCAGTATTAGTATATAAATAATGATATTTTTAATTAACATATCTATGTTATATCAGTATGTGAATTGTTACACGTAATTGATCAGATTGTATCTGCATTTGAAAGCTTTCGTCAAAAATGATGCTACTTTTGTTAACAACGATTTTCGGTTTGTATTTAATAAATCTATAAAATTTACCGTACTTCGTCGTCCGGTGTAATATGTTTGAATATATGCAACTCTTATTTGATTGTAGATTGGACAAACAATGATAAAATTCATGTAGTTTCTTGATGACGTGATTACAAACAAACAATCGTTATGTACAGGTATGGAATAGTTCAGACATGAAATGTTCTGTAATGACGTGTTGGTCGGCAACGCAATAGGGCTAATCCTGAAGTGCAGACTATATATCTGAATACTTCAAAATAACTCTTTACAACGTAAAGTAGATGTTGATCATGTGAGCACCGTGTTTGCGTCATGCAAATGCAGAAACCTAGAGATTTTCTAAAGTGACTTTCCACATTGCATCACATATGAACACTCCTCATCAGTACTGTATGGTTGGATTAATGGTTCAGTGGTTAAGGCGTTGCACTGTGAACTTAGGGGTCGCAGGTTCTATCACCTGTTCCTCCAACTAAAATATTTATCAGTCTTTCGGATGGGATTTTAACAAATATCGACGTCCTATGTATTGGTGCTTAACATCGGGCATGTAAAAGGACTAGGGACGCTACAGTAGTGTCTACTGTATCTCTGCAAAATCCTCCTAAAATCGAATACTACTAATACTCTTCTGGAGGCGTCGCCCATATGGGAAACCGATGGCGACGATAAATGAAATTATTATCATCAATGTATGTGCACACACACACACACACACACACACACACACACACTAGTAATTATGTCAATTTATGGGTTTCTGAGTGATAAACATTCAACCCCTGTTGTTTGAAAATAGTAGCCACTTGAAACCATGAAACAGAAGGCTACTTCATTTTTCCCTTTATTAAAGTGAACAAACCTAAAAACATCACATTTGTTATCAAGTTATTTGGTTATAAAACAATGAATTCAAGGTTAATATTAGGAATATCCATGGAGGTGTAGAATAAAACAAACATCAGCATTATACTGTAAATATTATATTTTATTGATGTTCAAACTTATCTCACTTTTTTAAAATCAAATCAATAAATATCATGTCACGGTTTTCATATCGTTATAAATTGAATGACAAAGTGCATGCAAATGGTTATAAACGACAACTGCACTGGTCGTATTATATAACGAAAACACATACATATTAGAAATGCACGGACAATATTGAACATATAACTATGCCGCATTAAGTGCATGGCGCTAGAACAAAATCATTGTTGACACATGTTTAGTTCGTGACTAAAGATATGACAAATTCACCAGCATATAAGATATATAACTACATTGTGAAGAGGTTAATGGGGCATGCTTCTGCCACATTTGTGAGTATCAACAATAACTACTCCACGGGACATGTAGGACATATGTGTATATCATGAAGAAGCATCTGACATATATGTCAGACATATGACATATACGACACAGTGTCAATTATTAACTGCGTCGTGGGGCATGTAGGACATATGTGTGAAGTGTGAAGTGGAGAAGTATCTGATATATATGTCGGACATATACGACAAAGTGTTAATAATAACTACTCCATGGAGCATGTATGACATATGTGTATATCGTGAAGAAGTTTATGACATATATTTCGGACATATATAACACAGTGTCAATAATAATTACTCCACGGGGAATGTATGGCATATATGTATATAGTGAAGAAGTATATGACATATATGTCGGACTTATACGACACAGTGTTAATATTTACTTCATCATGGAGCATGTATGGCATATGTGTATATCGTGAAGAAGTTTATGACATATATGTCGGACATATACAACACAGTGTCAATAATAATTACTCCACGGGGAATGTATGGCATATGTGTATATAGTGAAGAAGTATATGCCATATATGTCAGACATATACGACAAAGTGTTAATATTTACTACATCATGGAGCATGCATGGCATCTGTGTATATCGTGAAGTAGTTTATGACATACAATTCGGACATATACAACACAGTGTCAACAAGAACTATTCCAGGAGGCATGTAGGACATATGTGTATATCACAAAGAAGCATATGACATATACTTCAGTCATACATGGCACAGTAACAATAAATACTTTTTCATATGACATACATGACACATGAGTAATATTGTTAGGGGTATAAAGCATATACTTCAGTCATGAGTTATTTAGCACAATGTCAAAAATAACTATTACATGGAACACATACATCACGGTACCCGTGAAGAGGTCTATGGTGTATGACATGCAATGGTTACATATAGGAAAGTGTCAAAAATGACTAGTTCATGGTACATAAATGTCATATGGGTATATCATGACGAAGTCTATTGCGTATGCTTAAGCCATCATATATGGCACAGTCTCAATAATGACAATCATGGATACCCCATTAAGACATATGTGTATACCGTGACGCTCCAGACGTCATATAGGCACAATCTCAATAATGACTATAATGACATTGAGCCATATGTGATATATGGAAATACCATGACGAAATCTATTACGTACGCTCCAGCTGTCATACATGGCACAATCTCAATAATGACTATAATGACATTGAGCCATATGTGATATATGGACATACCGTGACGAAGTCTATTGCGTGCGCTCCAGCTGTCATATATGGCACAATCTCAATAATGACTATAATGACATTGAGCCATATGTGATATTTGAGTATACCATGAAGAAGTTTATTACGTACGCTGCAGTTGTCATATATGGCACAATCTCAATAATGACTATAATGACATTGAGCCATATGTGACATATGGGCATACCGTGATAAAGTCTATTACGTACGCTCCAGTCGTCAAATATGGCACAATCACAATAATGACTATAACGACATTGAGCCATATGTGACATATGGGCATACCGTGATAAAGTCTATTACGTACGCTTCAGTCGTCATATATGGCACAATCTCAATAATGACTATAACGACATTGAGCCATATATGACATATGGGTATATCATGACGAAGTCTATTGCGTACGCTACAGCCGTCATATATGGCACAATCTCAATAATGACTATAATGACATTGAGCCATATGTGATATATGGACATACCGTGACGAAGTCTATTACGTACGCTCCAGCCGTCATATATGGCACAATCTCAATAATGACTATAATGACATTGAGCCATATGTGACATATGGGTATACCATGACGAAGTGTACTACGTACGCTCCAGCTGTCATATATGGCACAATCTCAATAATGACTATAATGACATTGAGCCGTATGTGATATATGGGTATACCATGACGAAGTCTATTACGTACGCTCCAGCTGTCTGTCATATATGGCACAATCTCAGTAATGACTATAATGACATTGAGCCATATGTGACATATGGGCATACCGTGACGAAGTCTATTACGTACGCTTCAGCCGTCATATATGGCACAATCTCAATAATGACTATAATGACATTGAGCCATATGTGACATATAGGTATACCATGACGAAATCTATTACGTACGCTTCAGCCGTCATATATGGCACAATCTCAATAATGACTATAATGACATTGAGCCATATGTGACATATAGGTATACCATGACGAAATCTATTACGTACGCTTCAGCCGTCATATATGGCACAATCTCAATAATGACTATAGTGACATTGAGCCATATGTGATATATGGGTATATCATGACGAAGTCTATTACGTACGCTCCATCCGTCATATATGGCACAATCTCAATAATGACTATAATGACATTGAGCCATATGTTACATATGGGCATACCGTGGTAAAGTCTATTATGTACGGTCTAGCCGTCATATATGGCACAATTTCAATAATGACTATAATGACATTGAGCCATATATGACATATGGTTATATCATGACAAAGTCTATTACGTACGTTTCAGCCGTCATATATGGCACAATCTCAATAATGACTATAATGACATTGAGCCATATGTGACATATAGGTATACAAAAAACATATTGTAAAGAAGTGTACTGCATTTAATTCTGTTATATATGGCACAGTTCCAATAATCACTACTACATAGGACATGCAAGACACATTCGTAAATCTTGAAAACGTATATGGCATATACTTCGCTCATATATGGCACAATTTCGCGAAAAACTACTCCATGGGAATATATATAAATATGGCACATGGATATATCGTGAAGAATCATAAGACATGTCACATGTTTGCTCATGACAAAGATGACAAATGTATGTCATATATAAGGTACAATCGTAAAAACGTACGTGAGTAAAGACATGCACGGTTCATATAAGAGATTGAAATTAACAAATTTGCGGAGAACATATAATACATATGTGTACATTGTGAATAAATACATGACACATGTATGAGTCATGGTTTGCACACATTCATTTACTAAGATATGGAAAAAAGAACTACACATATATGGCACATAGCACATGGGTGCACGGTACATGTAGATATCATAAACATACATGACATAAGTTCACGATTATTTAAATGTTTAAATATGCATACAGTATTATTTTTATCTAAATACATGGCAAAACGTTGTTTTAATTAATACACGCGGGATTGATTGCCACTGTAGACTTATTTCTTCATTAATAAACTCATGAATTATTAATATTGTTTCATAAGATGCGCCTCACATATATGGAATGTTCTGTTTACTAAAAATACAAGGGCAATGAAGGAGGGTCATTTCCTGACTAAATATGACACATACTATAGTTCATAAAATGACTCCATACGCCAAAAATGTAGCAATGTGACTAACACGTAACATATGGAAAAGGTCATTTTATAACTAACAACAAGCAAGAACAGCACTACATCGTGCTGAAACCGTATCACATGTCCGTTCTATGGCTAAGTATGCTTCTTGAAGACATGTTGCACTACTCATAATTAATAAGCTAATTTAATGACTTGAAACATATCACAGAGTCATTTAATGACTTAATATCGAACACATGGCAACTTAGCATATCGTGCTTTCATAAATGAAATTATGAAATACTGTCAAAACACGTTTAGATGTAGTGTTTTGTTTATCAACATTAAATGACAAAATGACAACACATAGTTTAGTTTAAACATATTTATTTTACTTCGATTGTGAAACAAGTTTTTACAACTTAGGCAAATCACGCTCGAAGTATTCCTGGTTAGAACCAGTACTAAGCATATGCGGAAAAAGTGTCTTTCTTGAGGACACCACACATAGTCGTGGCGGAGGATCGAACCCACGACCCTCCGATCATGGGTTCGGTGCTCTACCACTGGACCACGTGTTCCACATGTTTAGACCCTTTTCTCTTGCTATGTGTTACTATTCAATAATTTAGTTTTGAAACATTATCGATATTTCGATAGTAGTGCCAACTGTGTTATAGTTATATAAATGTGTTATAGTTATATAACTATGATTTGTGCAAACTTGGTTGCGATCTTATATTGATTCGGACACATCTTGTAAAAAGTTAATGAACAATGATGCAAGACGACCACTGGATACACGTTAACTATTAATACACCGACAAGCACTATTATGTAGCAAGATCACATATTCTTCTAGGTAACAAACATACGGTCCTTTTCTGAAGAGTTTAGAATTTACACAGAAAGACATGAAATAATCATATTTTATCATATAATCTATAAATAAATGAATTCTGATGGGACAGAATGATCCCTCAATGAACAAAATGAACAGATTTTACTTTGGGTTTTGCAAAACTGTGCATAAAATTACGCTATACCACGGTTACCTAAAATAGCTATTGGGAATTCCAAGAGTTAGCCGAACGCAACAATGAAAACTGAGATGTTCCGAATGCGGCTTTGTTTTCAAATGTCTAGCAACAAGAGATTCGCGGCCGATTTTAGCCAAATTATCGATAATAAAGATGCCGATATGACAAAAATGGCAACTGTTCAATCAATTATTATATGTCGCCAGTATTTACGAGAGTAACAATCGAATGATTACTTTCAATATAAAGATAACAATATTTATCAAGATGTTTCCGTGGCAGAGTGTTGTTAAGACGTTGAACTTATGCAAGATTTTATTTAATTATAAACGCTCTCCAACAAATACTTCGACCACATTAAGAAATTCGTGTATTGTTTCTGGCAGACCAATTTTAAAATCAAATCTAGAACAGACGCCACACGGAGCGCGCAAAAGGTAATGAACTAGTGTTTATTACATTTGTTGTAAGATAAGACCAATCATTTTATTAACACGATCAAGTGCAATGTATCAACAAAATCGACCTGGGCCCGTTTCATTAACTTCTTAGTGTAAAATTTAAATTTCATGAAAAAGGGCAGGAAATTCATTTAGTGTGTACCTTAATTATTTTATGTTTGTGAGGGTCGGGGTAGGCCATCCGTCAACAAACCGTACACATATATGCATGAGTCAAGTTATATCACTCACAAACACACACACACGCACGCACGCACGCACGCATATATATTTATTAATCTTAAAGGGACACACCAGAGACTCAACACATTTAAACCTAACTTAAGCTTATTTCTGTTATAAAGTGTGTTAGTTAACCAAAGCAAAAAAAAAAAAAATAGATTTTGACATTGCAGATGATAATATGTATGTTGTCTAATGATTTATAGGGATTTTTTTTCTCAAGAGTCTATAATGGATGGTTTGGTGTTGAGCCATATTAAATATAAAATTAGTACGTTGGTGGGTCCCTTTTTACAGAATATATATTTTAGTGACATAACTTATATGAATTTAATTATATTGGGGTTGTTTTTGTATGTCTATATTCATTTAAGAGGTATCAACAATTGAAATGGTGTTTAAACACATTTTTTTTTGTGTATTAATATATGGTATTTATTGAAAGCTAGCAGAAAAGACATTTAAAAAATCTGCTATAATTGCTCGTTTCTCAAAGATACTTTTGTTTCTTTTATATATTTTTCTAGCAAAATGAACTATGTTTGAGTATTAGAAAACACATAAGAACATCCTACTTCTTACATTTTATAGAACATGTGTTTTCAGTATTTTATGATATTTTGTAAGCCTTTGGAAAGTATTCTTTCTAAAATTTACCAATAAAAACTACACAAATGAAACATTCACATTTTCTTCGTACGAAATTCTTAAGACTTACGAAGATAAGTGAATCGAACCCCTGTTTCTTAGGCTTAGTGTATACATACAGTTTATATACAGTTTATATAAAATGAGACCCAAAAGATTAGTCGGTACTTCCTTGCCAGTTTAACTATAATGCGGTTAATGGACAGAAAGCTTCCGGTTTATGGACACTGCTATGGCGGTACTTTATTTAAGCGGAAAAAAAATCGATGTAATCATCAGTAAATAAAGTATTTTTCAATGCGTTTATAGAACTTTGTGAAATATAACCACGGTGTACAATAGTGAAAGGATAATTTGGACATAATGGATCAAAATAACGCCGATATTCAGCAAGTTAGTGAAATGAACACTGCACAAAGTCAAAACCAAAATAGCAGCCCCATTGCTTTCATGAGAGAAAGGGACACTTGCGGCTATATATACATATTTATTAAAAAAGATAAGAATACATATTTATTCACAAAGTGAAATATATCTAAACTACGACATTTTTTTCAATGTTATCTGTTTTATCTTAGCAAATATGTTCCGAATGCTTTGGTGACTGTTGTTATTTCAAGATTTTTCTTTAACATTAAACATTACATTCATTAAACATTAAATTCATAAAAAATTGCAATATGTTACATATATATGCTTTTTATTTCATCATGTATGACTTATATTATGTATGTTAAAGTATGTAGCATAATTAAGCAATAATTAAGCTTCTAATTGTATGAATACCAGTAGATATGGCGCAACTTTGTATGCTAATAAATATTAGAATTGTATGATTTTACTCACAGTCAGACAAGCAGTTGTCATCATATTTAAATGTCTATAGTATCCTGAGTGAGATATGCAAGGAAGTCACTGATTGTGATAGTGGTTTTTCTTATTCAGATGTGAGAGAAATTGTCAAATTTAATATGAAGTTTCACTATCTTTAAAAAAGTACGAAATTTGTATAATCGTATTATATATGTATAATATCACATGGCACATACTTAACACAATTATTATATGTACATTACCAGAATGTAGTTCTCACTAGGAACGCCATAATTATGTATGGTTCTTTGGACACATGAAAGCTTTTGAAAGTGACCTCAACAAATTCAGCATAGACTTCAGGAATTACGTCTCATTAATTTTCAGTAAACTGTTCATCACGTTTGCTTCTAAGTGCCTTGTTTTCTATTTGTATCATACTATTATGTCATTGACCAACCTTTTTAATGCGTATTTGTATTTCTGGCTTTGTTTTGGTATTAGAGCGCAACGTTGATATTGCTTATTACCTTTTTTATTATTTATTGCTATTTTTCATATAGGTTACATATCGGTTGAACTTAAAAAAGTCCGACTTAAAAATGGGAAGGTCGCCAAACAGTATTTTTTTGATATTTATTTTTAGAACACAGCGTCTCATCCAATATGGTTTACACCACAATACGTTCTCGTACACTATATTTCCATATTGTACAAAACACTGTAAAATAACCTTATATTATTCATAAAAGGTAATGGAATTTCTTAATTTCTTTTAAAGATGATTTATATTTTAGACTAATGTTACAGACACTTATGATATTTTTTAATATCATCATCACCATAAGCACACCTGTCTATTGAATTAGATGGTTGAATAATGTACCTGATATTTTAATACGTGGTTATATTGCTTAGTATGTGAAGTACCCATTTTTATATGTATTGGTTTTCAGAATTTAAATAAATCAACAAAACACATCAATAAATATATAATCATTCAGATTATTTACATATGTTCAAATAACAGAGTTTTATCTTGATGCTTTTGAAATTATATACTCAACGAATATATTCAACGAATACATAACTTATATATTCAACGGATATATAAATTAGATCTTCAACGAATATATTCTTGAAGTTCTCTTGATCGAATAGTCTGAGCTGACTGAATATTGTAGATATACGATATAAATGTGTTTCCCTTTATTCTGTTTAAATCGATTAGCCCTAATTCTTAAACGAAATAAATTAGCACACTGAAATTGTTCATTAATTACAATTACATATTTGTTGTCATGAAGATTGTACAAAATTAATTTATATTTCTAAAATACATGGAGGTCTTTTATTTATATATTTTTTTCATATACAAATATAGTATCGGGTGACGTATTTGATAAGCAAACACCCGGACATAGTTTATACATATACACATGGTAACGCGCATGCCTACTTGCAAGCAGTCAATCAATAACTTAAACAACGAATATTTTGTAACTTAAATGTACATGTTTAAGTAAATATAAAATTATTTTGACATAGATATATTGAAAATTGATTTTGTTCTCTGTTTGAATCTAATATTTATATAATACCCACATTTTATTTGTGTTAGTTTTGTTCTAGTTCCTGTGTAGATGCGACATGTTCCGATTTAAATGTGAAAGTGTCGAATATGTGACTTCCGGTGTATTACAATATCATATGATTAACTATATTATGACACTCTTTCTAGAACGTATAAATAGTTATATATCACAAAATTCTTATTTTAATGTTATTCAATCAAACAAATCAACTTGTGTTATAGATACACATTTCTTTTTAATTTTTAATTCTACTATAGCTTATATGACCTTCAGAAGTTATATTTTCTAATAGTCTCTTTGGTCCTTGTATTTTTGATACTTTATTATTATTATATTCCAACATTTACAATCAACATAACTGTTCATTCACCAACAGTATTTATTGATTATATTTATCATCGACACGTTCTTCTTATCTTCCGTGTTTTTCTTAACCGCCATTTTATCCCACATAATTGAAGGATTTCCGCCACTATTAAAATATATTGGAAGGTACATTTTAAACTTATTTAACCAGATGAATTAAGCTATCATATAGTTACTTAGATTAAAATATCTGTACTTACAATTTAGACCATGAAGTAAATTCCAAAAGAGACAAAGGGTCAAACAAAGTCCCAAGTTAAACAGGTGGATTGAATTAAAAAACGACAATACGTGTTACATGTTCAAGTTGTGCGATAAAGAATGTGTGTGTTGAACGAAAATGAGGCTTACTACGAACATGCGCGTTAGGGTTAGTCTACTTTCAGTATTGATAAAAATAGAACACGCGTATCTGTAAAAGTGTTATTAAAGCGCGAGTACACGTTTAACCCAATAAATATGATGAAAACTCTTAAATAACGCGCACATGTGTGTGGTGTTACCAAAATTTATAACAATGTAAATCAATCACGGGAGATGTATTTTGATTGCTGATAAAGTTTAAACTAAATTTGATATTTAAAAATTATAATTTATTAAGTTACCCATACATGTATAATACATGTAATTTCTTATCTATGTCATGAACAAATATATCTATATTTTTATGTACTCAGTCAATATCAGTGTGTTATCTAGCAACTGGCCACGCGACATTGTTTGTCCAAGTAAATACAATGCAGCGTACTAAGACGTTGTTAGCTTGTCAAAGGTAAATGGCGGCGTAGCAACCAATATCGATCACTGATTGGATTATCGACTTGTTTTATTGTCACGACAGGTTCAATGTTTTAATACTTACATAAAAAGACACTAGTAACCAATGTACGTTTTATACAAGCTCATATCACAATAATTCCGCCGTTTATTATGTTTTCATCAGTTATAATTTATGTATAGGTTAAAAAAGGAACATTTTGCTTATATTGTATTTACATATCTGTTTCTGGTTTTAGACTATCAGAATTGACATTAGCTTTGAGCTATATGTCTGTTAAATATAGTTTAGTTACTTTTGTAATAATTATATAAACATATTAATGAAAATAAAATTAAATATAATCTCCAAAGTCATAGTGTTAAACGCTTTATATACTCTTAACTTGATGGAACAATGCAAACGTCTGTATGACCTGCTTCTCTAACAATATGATAGATTTACTAGCAAAGATATGGAATTCACATATTAGCGTGAAGAGTGAACAGTGAGAACAATTCTCCTATTCGAAAAGGTGAAATCTCGCTCTCGTGCGTGACGAGATCTGTGCTCGACTTGAGCTCAGGGGAATCGCGTCACACCATAACAAACTGCAGTGGTGCTTCTGACAGTAGTTAATTACAACAAAGTTACATAAAACAGCCATAAAAAGAAAGAACACAATACAAGATATGAAGAAAATAAAAAAATAAATTTCTCATGATAAAATAAGATTACTTTTTATCGTTTTGTGCGTGTTTGTATACTTTAATTAATGCTTGATTTCTGGTGATGGATGGGGTAATTTGTAAACTTGAGAAGTTTTGTATTAATTTTTTTATCAATATCCCTACTATCATTTACAAATAGGGAAAGGTTATATTTCATTTGTTAAATAGTTCATGCGACATGACGGATTTTATTAACAATTCTTGTCTTTTTATAGATGTATTATCTACCAAATTTCAGACCCAACTGACGATATACATGTTGCACAGTTAATGGGCCTTTTTGTTTAAAACGTAGGTAAATGATTTTAAAAAACCCATTATGACTATAACTATATATCTATATAATCTTAATGTAGTTTTTTTGCAAAAAAACTATGATTTTCTTTTATTTAAGAGAGCTTTGAATGAATTACAGACGTTTCGTACCACCAAATTGAGGTTTCGTACTACACATATGCATACACTTTACAGTGTTTCACACCATGATTAGGTGTCACAATCATTTACTAACGGTATTTGTTTGTAGTGAGTGATAGTATTGGATTGTTATTATTTGGGGTTGAAACGTAACTAAAATACATTTTATTTTGTTTACACATGTATTGTATTAACGAGAAATTTGATATATTTATTGTAAATTTACACCATATACTACGGACACAAATCGCACAAAATTATATACATACAATTTTGATTTTATCATATTTACAACATTTACGTGTATCATATTGTAATGCATGACCACAAGGAGATATATTTGCTAATTTTTAATAGTATAATAATAGTGTATTTGTGAAATGATACATAAACTCAGAAAATTTCACAAAAATTTGTGACAAAAAACTGCATCCCTGGTATATATTCTTCCAAGAAGATAAATAGAATGATACACATTCACCCGCTGTTATACCGAGGTACTACATAAAATGTAAAAAAAATGGTCATTTTGGAAAGATATACACGGAAATGGAAAGCCCGTCCCCGTAACGTCCGCCCCCCCCCCCCCCCACCTCCCCCACCTGCATAGACATTCTATTTTTTTGAATTTATAGAATCAATTTCACTTTTTTTTATATATATTTTATGTTTGCAGAGTGCATCTAAGATATGAATAATTTATCCAAAAAAAAAAAAGAAACAAAAATTTAGAGATTTTGTTCAATGTCGCTAGATAATAAATATAGGGGATGAACGTTACAAAAAGATGACGTACGTTACATAATTTCTTACCGTTGATATTGACCCAATAAATAACTGAAAATGTTTAAATTAAGTAATTGTCCATAATACTATGCAATATAACATACATCCTATCTTAAACCCTGGGGTCCTAAAACATGTGGTGAATTATGCAAATTGGGGTACAATATGCATGTTTTTTCTCATTACCACATGGTGTGACTGTAGTGTTGGTGAATTATGAAAGCTCAGCAGGATGCCAGTAACTGGACAGTAGCATACATTTTGTGCATTATGCCTGTAGGCAATTATATTCCATATAGCACTATCCATCAAAGGTTAATAATCCTATTTGTTCAGGTAACTTGTAGACTGGGTAACGATGTCATGTGGGCTAGTGATAGGTAAAATACAGAATATGATAAAACAAAAAAACTCAAAGTTATTCAACTATTAAAAATACCACTCAACAACGCTTCATCTAAATTTACTTTAAAATAATATGAAATTAGCATATTATCAGCCATTACAGCAGTGGATGCACCAGTTTAACATGATAATGAAAAAAAGCTGTCACATACATTTTCTTTTTTTTTCTCGCTAAATAAGGTTTTATTTATTATTCTCTATGAGCCCGTTAAATATATATAATGGACCATTTTTTGCTTAAATTCCATTCCTGACTTTAAATGGTGAATTTGATAGTTTACGGACTGCGTAGCAAACAGTGCATACATTGATAACACGGCTTGGATGTGCAGGCTGATCTGGGTCTACATCGACACTAACCGCAATATTATTTTTGTTTTCTTTATCAAGCGGAGGGTTATTTTCATATTTTACAAATTCAATAAGCTTGCTTTTGTAATGACTGCCGGGCCCGATTAGCTCAGTCATTATCGCGTCTGAATATTAATCCATGGGTCACGAGTTTGAATCCCCACCGGTCACAATCGCCGTGATGGTTGATATACATATTGCGTCTCATTATCATTCGTCTCTGATATAAAAGAGAGACTAATAAATGTTCATTTTTTATGTCAGTTCTTTATTTCAATGTTAGTTTTATATAGGTTAAACAAGCAAAACCTATTTTTAGGAAAAGATAAAATTGTGGTTAGATTTGTTTTATTGGATTAGATGCGTAAAAATTCCAAAAAGGTATATTTTTGAAAATGATGTTTATATATATTGATTCAGATATCTCAGATGAAAACATTTATTCTTTTTTAAGACTTAAACATGAAAAACAAGCATATTCCGTCTGTTTTGGAAATATGGAAGGCCGTACATTTTTTTCCAGACTGTCGACATATGAGATGGAGGATAGTTGGGGTTTCTTCATCAGTTGTCTATGGGTATCCATGGCTTAAGTTTGCCATTTTAATCCTTATAACTCCGTTTGATCCTAGACTGTCACTGTTGGGCTCTTTTGAAAACGTGTAAAATGAAGAACGTGGTGGAACTTTACTTCTCTTGTGGTTTCACAGGGACACTCAACAATAGTCATCCGACGGCATTTTAATTGAACAGAAATAACATTCATATAACAAAAAACTTAAGTCACTAATAAATAATTGATGAGTAAAAAAATAAAATAAAAAAAATATTATGAAACATGTACAGTATAATTACACGGAATGTTCGTTTTTGTGTTGAAACTAGGTTACCACAACTGGTACAAAACAGTCTCAGAGACGGAGTTTTAAACTTCTAATTCGTCTTTATATATCTATAATGAATTATGTTCTTGAAACAAATTAAGTAATTTCTTCTGCAAGAATAACTTTTCTTAATAATTAACACTTATATACAACACACAAACACACACACACACACACACACAATTGTTAATGTATGAAAATTCAAACGAATTCCCCTGAGCTCATAGTCTCGCGCAAAATCTCGCTCTCGCACGCGACGAGAATTCGGGATTTCGAAGAGGTCAATAGCAAAATTTGTAGTGAACCTTTCCGTGAATGAAACGTCCATTAAATAATGCCGAATGACTTATTTAATATCTATATTTTTAAAATAATTTAGGGAAAGAAGTCCAAAAATGACGGCTATTGACACTGCATTAAATAAGGTCGATTTTCTTCTATCTTGTTTCGGTGTAAAACTGATTATGTTTCATAAATAATCGAAATATGGATAATTAGATTATCATAAAAGTCTCCATTGAAAGCGAGGAGCACAAATTCGATTAGCGCCCACGTGGGACGATTGCCTAAGAAAAGGATTGACTCTGGCGGTCCCAAAATTTGGCTCCGTGGGCCCGGCGTAAACATACTAGTGTGACGAAAATCGCCTTGTACATATATAAATCCATAACATCGGTGTATTTGTTACGTCGTTATACTTTTCTGTTGGTTGATAACTTTATATTTACCTTTTATATATGACTAGTCTAAGTATTCCTTATTGTGTATTAAGTTACATTAATAAACGAACAGAAATCGTAGTTAATAAACTGTCCGGCAGACCCTCATTGAATTGGATTAAGGATGCTAATGCAATGGAATCGCATAATCTCGAACATCATTATGTGGTCGAACAACGCTAAGAGTGCCCGATTGAAGCCATGTGACTAGGTCATGTGACTTCTGCTATATAAGCACCCGACCGCCTGTGTTCTTGTCAGTCTGATGTTACAACTCGACGGAGAAGGAGCTGCAAGAAGACTTTGCATAATTAATTTATCAATTAATTATCATTATTTGGTAATACAGGCTGGGACTTTGGACCGAGGTAACAAGTGAACAAGGGATTCCCAGAAGTGCAGTTTTCAACTCAGAGTTGCAGAACCCTCTGGAACTTGTGAACAGTGCTCCGGGTCGTAGTCTGTTGGGTGCCATTGTTTGCCTCAGACAGGTGTTGGGACAGGCTTGGAAAATTGCTGCAGAACTAGTTTTATTTAGTTAAAACAAAGTCCTGAGCAAGTGTTTGAGACGTAAGTCTGATACTTTGGTGCAGCTCGGAGTTTCGAGTTTGGTGTGCTGCAGGACTAGTTTTATTTATTTAAAACAGAGTCCTGGGCATTTGTTTGGTGTGCTGCAGGACTAGTTTTATTTATTTAAAACAGAGTCCTGGCATTTGTTTGGAGTGCTGCAGAACTAGTTTTATTTATTTAAAACAGAGTTCTGGGCATAGTGTTGTGCGAAACGTTGGTTTGAAACGTTAGTTCGAAACCTTTATAATTTGGTTTTATATGTAAAGTTAATTGTACGTGATTATTCTTTTTTAAACACGAATCATTTGTTCAATCATTTGTCATCTAATCATAAAGCAAAGTAGCTTGAGGAAAATTATTTCACCATTTATCTTAAATCAAACGGCAAGTAGTCCAAGGAAAATTCTTGTATATCATATTTATTAGTAGTTGTGTGCATAATCCGCTCGGTGCACGTTACAAAAATTGGTGGCAGCGGTGGGATAATTTAATAATCTACAGTTATTACTTTACCCATACTTAATTCGATATGGATGATAGTCAGGACTTTAATAGTAGGATGCAAAGTTTAGATGAACGTTTGCAGGAGTTGAGACGGCAAAACGAAATGAGTAAGGTTCAGACTGAAATATAATTTCTTGAACGACAGATAGAAAACATAGAATTGGGCATGTCTACAAATGAAGGACGGAGCAGTTCAGCATTGAAAAAGGTATCAAAGATGGAGGATGGACAAGGTTTAAAGAAATGTTTGAAGACAGAGATTGGTGTTGGCTTCAGGACTCCGCTTTGGTGCAGTCCCATTAAAAAGGCATATGATGAGTTTGAGACAACACTCGTCAAGGAACCTGACCGTTTTGTTACAAAACGAAAGAAGTCTGACCCGAAACAGACATGTTCAACACCAAAAACACGAAGTAGGTGCAGAACCTGGTAGTTCGAAACCTAGCTCAGGGAATGGTTATGGAGCAAAAGTCAAACCAGCAACGTTTGATGGTTCGGGCAGTTGGCTGGACTATAAAGCTCATTTTGATGCTTGTTCAAAAATAAATAGTTGGATAGAAGAACAGAAAGGACTTTATTTGGCTGTATCACTTAGAGGACAAGCTTAGGGTGTTTTCGGAAATTTAAGTTCACATGCTAATGACTATAACGAGGTGGTACGGTCTTTAGAAGAAAGATTTGCCCCACCTAATCAAACTGAATTATACCGTGTTCAGTTGCGTGAGAGGAAGCAAAAGGCGTCAGAAACTCTGTCTGAACTAGGTCAGGATGTCAGACGGCTAACTAATTTAGCCTATCCAACAGCACCAACTGATGTTCGGGAAACTCTAGCAAAAGAGCAGTTTATGGACTCTCTTATAAGCTCAGACATGAGACTTCGTATCAAACAAACTAGGCCGTTAAATTTAAACGATGCTGTTCGGCATGCAGTCGAACTTGAAGCGTATAATCGTGCTGAAAGGAAGCATATGGAAGGACAAGGATATTTGAGATCCACTTCAGATAAAGAGACAGAATTAAGAGAAGAATTAAAAGGTCTCAAGAACATAGTTTCAGATCTCAGCAAGGCATTCCAATCATGGTCTCATGAGAGGACGGTTTCGAAACCACAGGAGGCAAAAACCAACCAAAGTAAAATATTTCAGCATGGCCGACAGAACTCTCGGGTTGAAGTCAGGAGAAAAAGGAAATGTTTTAATTGCGGATCCGAAGATCATATTTAACCTAATTGTCCTAAGCTTCCGAACGCGAACACCAAATACAATCCTAGTTCATCTAATGATAAACAACATGTTGCAGCTGCTGGTTCAGGTCTTTATGTTGACAGCAAAATTAATAATATACTTACAGAATGCTTGATCGATACTGGAGCAACTCTCACAATAATTTCTACAAGAGTTTGGGATATTATTAGACCTTGTTCTAGTGAGCTGAAATCGTTTAGAACACCAATCTTGTCAGCTTCAGGAGATCCAGTCAATATCAAGGGCAAAACTTCAGCTTGCATAGAGATAAGTGGTGTACAATGTGTCAGTGGCATTGTGGTTGCAGATATTGAGTTAGATTTTTTACTTGGTTTAGACTTTTTGCAAACTCAAGATTGTAAACTTGATTTATCTAACAACACATTAACTATTAAAGACAAGTCATGTAAGTTAAAACTAGCTGGAAGATACGGATGTTACGGAGTAAATGTTGTTGATCAGGCCGTTTTACCTTCAAGGTCTGAGGTATCTATTCTGATGCAAAACCAGGGAGAATCTATTAACACAGTATACAAAAACAAAAGCATTTGCAAACCTAAATTAGAAAAGCTTAAGTGCATGAAAGAGAGACCAACATGTGTGGAATGTAATGTAACTTTTAAAAAGACTGCATATCTGTGGAGACATTTGAAAAGGAAGCACGGAGTAAAGCATAGGCTGGACCAAACTATAACACTGCAGGAGCATGAAACTAGTGCAACAGAAATATTATGTAAAATGACACCAGCTTCAGTGCCAGTCCGAGCACCTTTCAAGACTATGATGTCTGCTCAAGATAGTATAGATACTAGCTCTGAATTATATGTAAAATGTGAAACAAATACATTTAAGGAGGCTGGAACAAGTTGTGATCTGAATAGCCGACTTGGAAAGAATGAAATGTTATGCAGGCAAACAGAGATAACGATGCGCTCAAGGGACCAGAGCGTTAATTCCAAACATGTGTTTGAAACTGAAAGTTTGATTGAATTCAATAAAAGTAAAAGAAGCAAAACTAGAAGAACGACCAGAAGGGCTGACATTCAGCATGATGCAGGAAGCACTAAACACTCTTTTGAGGTTAAAGGAGGATTTAGTTCTGGTTGTATAGGAACTTTTATGCAGCATAGATAAGTTGATGACGTAAGTTAGGAAACTGAGACTTTTAATCATGTTTGATATACATGTAGTTTGTAAGAATATGTTGTTTATGGATCATTTCCCTATAATTTTGTAAAAACATAATGAGATATGTTCAGCAATTTTTGGAAGTTTTACATGAACAAATATATATGTTCTGGACACATTATTGTGTTCGATGAATATGGTGATATTTTTCTATTTTGTATTATCTATTAAAGTTTAGTGTATGTTTTATGGGTGATAAATATGGTTTTATGATCAAGCGGGACGCTTGTAGTCGGAGGCGTGGGTAATGTAATAATCTCGAACATCATTATGTGGTCGAACAACGCTAAGAGTGCCCGATTGAAGCGATATGACTAGGTCATGTGACTTCTGCTATATAAGCAGCCGACCGCCTGTATTTTTGTCAATCTGATGTTACAACTCGCCAAAGAAGGAGCTGCAAGAAGACTTTGCATAATTAATTTATTAATTAATTATTATTATTTGGTAATACAGTCTGGGACTTTGGACCGAGGTAACAAGTGAACGAGGGATTCCCAGAAATGCAGTTTTCAACTCAGAGTTGCAGAACCCTCTGGAACTTGTGAACAGTGCTCCGGGTCGTAGTCTGTTGGGTGCCATTGTTTGCCTCAGACAGGTGTTGGGACAGGCTTGGAAAATTGCTGCAGAACTAGTTTTATTTAGTTAAAACAAAGTCCTGAGCAAGTGTTTGAGACGTAAGTCTGATACTTTGGTGCAGCTCGGAGTTTCGAGTTTGGTGTGCTGCAGGACTAGTTTTATTTATTTAAAACAGAGTCCTGGGCATTTGTTTGGTGTGCTGCAGGACTAGTTTTATTTATTTAAAACAGAGTCCTGGGCATTTGTTTGGAGTGCTGCAGAACTAGTTTTATTTATTTAAAACAGAGTTCTGGGCATAGTGTTGTGCGAAACGTTGGTTTGAAACGTTAGTTCGAAACCTTTATAATTTGGTTTTATATGTAAAGTTAATTGTACGTGATTATTCTTTTTTAAACACGAATCATTTGTTCAATCATTTGTCATCTAATCATAAAGCAAAGTAGCTTGAGGAAAAATATTTCACCATTTATCTTAAATCAAACGGCAAGTAGTCCAAGGAAAATTCTTGTATATCATATTTATTAGTAGTTGTGTGCATAATCCGCTCGGTGCACGTTACATTAGCTACAGGGTCGCCAGGCAATACTTGGTGTAAAATATCTAAGATCCAGACTTTGTACTTTTGGAGAAACTGTGATCTCTGTGGTGGTCCAAAATCTGACCCCAGGATCGAGGGACATTGCTTAAACAAACATGGTCGAGGGCTATTAAGCAATGTCATATATAAAATATTTTAATTTCCACACCTTGTATTTTAGGAGGAAAACTCTTTCCTCAAGTGACTGTATATAAAATGTGACAGACCTCAAGGATACGACTTGGACCAACTTGATAAAGGACAATCAGCCATTGCTGCAAGTAAAATATATAAGGTAGATATAAAATCAAACCATCATAAAAACCTCTTATAATAGGAATCAGTAATACAAGATATGAATAAATTTGACTTGTCATTGTTTGTGAGGAAGTTTATTTAAAGATCACAATTTTATCCATTTTTGTGACCCTGCTGGACACTTGTGTATGCTAAATTCCCTTTAAAGATTCTAGTTTCATTTTGTATGACTGAACATTTGAAATAGCATTACTTTTTTTAAAAATCTCCTTTGTTAGTCCCAATGGACCATAGTACATTTGAAACATCTACTTATAGGGATCACTTTTTACTAAAAATGAACAATTTTGGCTGATTGGTTCTTGAGAGGAAGATGTTTTAAATTTTAACCTTTTGGCCCTCTCTCAACACTTAAACCATGTTCTAGACATCAAGACGATTGAAATATTAACTGAAGTAAAAGAAAAAAAAAACAGACTTTTTAATAGAGTGTCTATGTCAAATTTCCTTAAAGATGCCAATGAATCCTAGCCCGTTTCTTTGAGCAAACTTAAAAACTATATTCTTAGAAATCACTTAATTATGGTGGCATACTTCTGCCACCAGTTATCCACATAACTAATGTTATAAGTTTCAAGTTAACCACTTAATTTTCGCGAAAAAGTATCTAGTTATCTAGTTAGCTAACACGATAAGTTTCCAATTAAGATAAACAACTTAACTAGAATAAAGTATGTTAGTGCCCATTACTGCCATCACTTATCGACATAACTAACGCAATAAGTTTCTAGTTAACCACTTAATATTCGCGAAAAATATCTAGTTATCTAGTTAGCTAACACGGTAAGTTTCCAGTAAGATAAATAATTTAAAGCGAAAAGTTGCCTATTTACTGCTCTGCAACTGCCACCACATATCCAGTTATACTAACTGGTTATCAAGATAAGATTCGTGTTTCCACTTAGTTAACTGTATAACTAGATAAGTTTCGTATCACCAGTTATTTAATATTCGGACTACTTCGGGTTTTACCCAATAAATCACTTATCATACGATGGACCGATTAGTTCCGATTGGTTGCAAAGCAGTGCACATGGATGAGGGAAATTTAAATGTTAGTATGTTTCATAGCGAATGATTTATTGTCTGTCACTAAGAACAAAAAAAATGAAAATGCCTTAAATAAGATTATGTTGGTTTCCTTTCCCACAACTGACCAGACTTACTATTAAAAGTAAATTGATATCAATATTATCGATTTCTTTAATAAAACATTGATAATGCCTTAATTGAAGTCACATTTGTTTTTCAACGCTAAAACTGCCTGTGTTCAAAACATTTTGCCAAAACGCTTATCTTGATAAATGGCTTTTGAATAAGCTGATTTTCTTTCCTTAAACCAAAAATAGTACCCTTAAATAAGCCGTGCTGGAAACAAGCCACCAAATCCTGAAGAATAAATAAAATAAAAACGGCTTATTATCTTGATTTTAGGGTATGAGTATTAGATTAGAAAACTACTAGTTTTCACCAACTGAAGAAATATAAGGGGCCGTAATTATTAAGCATCTTAAGTACTTTCTTAAATAATTTGATTTGAGCTAAAAATCCATTTTAATAAAGTTGTGAATCTGTTTTTCAGCTCACCTGAGCACGTCCATCTGTCCGTCCGTCGTCCGTTCACACTTTTTTCAAACGACATCTCCACAATTTTGTGGAAGTTGCTGAAACATGGTCTGGATGTTCCTTGGATGGTACTCTACCAAAATTGTTCGAAGAGTTTTATTCCATGCAGAACTCTGGTTGGCATGGCAACAGAAAAGAAAACTTTTAAAACGTTCTTCTCAGAAACAACTTGCCGGATTTCAAAATAATTTGACAAAAATGTTCCTTGGATGACCCTCTACCAAGATTGTTCAAATTATTCCGATTCATCAAAAAACATGGCCGCCAGGGGGCGTGATCATTTTCCCCTAATTGTACGTAGTGGGAAAATTAAAAGATTGTTCAAATCATGCACTGGGAACAAAATTGGCACTGCGATGGGGTTCACTTGTTTTATATAGACTTATATAGAAAAAAAACTTTAAAAGCCTTCTTGCCTAAAACCTCAAGGTCGTAATACTTAATGAGCTTAGCTATTTGGCATGTAGCATTGTGTAGTTCTGGGGTTCACTTGTTTGACATAGTCTTATATGGAATTTTTTAAAAATCTTCTTGTCTAAAACCTCAAGCCCTTGTGCTTACATATTTGACATGTGGCTTTGTGTAGTGGTCCTTTACCAAGTTTGATTAAATAGCCTCTGCGATCAAAATTGGCCCCGCCCGGGGATCACTTCTTTATATAAGAAAACTCCATTTTGGTCAAGTGAGCGATATAGGGCCACCATGGCCCTCTTGTTTGATTAAAATAATGGATTATTTTTATGCCCCTCCAAAAAAAAATCGCAGCGTCCGTTCGTCCGTCCTTCCGTCTGGTATTTCGTGTCCGGCCTGTAACTTTATCATGCATAAATGGATTTTGTTGATACTTGCTACAAATGATCAACATTACATGACGACGTGTCGCGAGTAAGACCCACACTTGTAGCTCAAAGGTCAAGGTCACGATTTGAGTTTGTTTGACAACACTTTCAGTCTGTTTGAGATTTCGTGTATGGCCTGACAATTAAACTTTGATGACCAATTTTAGGTTACACTCGAAAAGTAATGTGCCACCAAATTTTTCTAGTTGATGAATATATATATGTTTACATGGCCCGTTATTTTCATCGAGTAAGCGTTTTATCCAACTTGCTTTAAGAGAATGAACAAATTTGATTAAAGTAATCATTTTTAATTCTCCTTTTTCATAGTTTTGAGTTATTGTTGATTTTTTAATTTGATAGGGTTTTTTGTCCCAAATAGATCTAAACACGATATCAGATAGTTCAGCTATTATATTATTTGAACGTATTAGCAAGACAGTAAGTGGATATATTAATTTTGGAAGTGCAAAAGATTTGACGACGGTAGTTTTCCCAAGAAGTGTAAGTTTTCTGTTTTGCCAGCTCTTTAAACAATTTTTGAATGACTCGATTTTTTGTTTGTGCAGAAAACCATTCTAAGTGCTTTTGATTGTTCGGAGGACCAGTTAAAAAAATTATTTTCCATATATTTTACTTGGGTATTTTTCAATGATCCTACCCTTAAAACATTACATTTAGAGATGTAAAGCTTCAAACCAGAAACGTTGCTATACTCATGCAAAGTATATATAAGGGTTTCAATCGATTTCTTAGAACCATCAGTTAGAAAAGTTGCATCATCAGCAAAAAGAGCATTTTTTATTTCTTTCCCAGCTATGGTTATCCCTTTTATATTAGGATTTATTGATATCTCATAAGAAAGCAGTTCAATACAAGTAATAAATAAATATGGGGACAGAGGGCAGCCTTGTCTAACACCTCGATGAATAGGGAAAAAATTAGTCATATGTCCGTTGTTAATTACTGAACTACTTATATCATAATAAAAAACATCTATCCATTATTAAAAGATTCTTCAAAATTGAAATGTTGCAATGATCTTTTTAGAAAAGTATGGTCTATACTGTCAGATGCTTTTTCAAAGTCAGAAAAGAATAACAAGGATGGTAGTCCTTCGTTATCGACATGATCTCAAAGTTCAAAAATAAGTCTTATATTTTCTTCTATATATCGGCATTTTATGAATCCCGTTTGTGACGAATATATAATTGTTGATAAAACGGATTTAAGTCGGTTTGCTATATATTTAGTTTCAATTTTGTAGTCAGTATTTAAAAGACTTATAGGTCGCCAGTTTCAAATTAAAGAGGGGTCTTTTTTTTCTTTAGGTATTAATTTAATAAAACTTTGTTTTTGTAAATCGGTTAAAGAACCATTGTTAAAAGAGTAATTTAATGTATTAAGGAGAAATTCTTTTAAATCATTCCAGAAGATTTTGTAAAATTCTGTTGTTAACCCGTCTGAACCAGGGCTATTCCCATGTTTCATATCTTTTAGAGCAGATGCACACTCTTGCTCTGTAAGATGGCATTCACATTTGTGTTTGTCTGTTTCAGTAAGTTTATCTATTAAAGGGTTATAAAGTTAATTTTCGAAAGTTTTGGCTCCATTTTTGAATAAAGCTTGCTGTAAAACTTATATTGTTCATCTAATATATATTTGGTTTTTGATAAAACTTTGCCATTTTTATTAAGATGTGATATTATTTTGCTTTCCGATTTCTTTTTCTCTAAATTTGAAAAATATTTGCTGTTTTTTTCGTCATGCTCTACATTTTCTGTTTTTGATCGTAAGATGATTCCATTCAGTTTATTTTCAATGATATTGTAAAGTTCTAATTGTTTTGTGTTTAATTCTTGTAATAATGTTTCTATGATTTTATTTTTATTTTCAGAAAGTATAATTTTTGATTCATTCAACTCAATTTCAGTTTTTAATTTATTTTATTGATCATTGTCGGTTTTCTTTTTATACGATGCATGTTTTATTGTTTCGTTTCTTAAATTGCCTTTCAGGACTCACACCACTATTATCTTCCTTGAGTACTCCGGACCTACAGATGAAGGAGGTAGAAATAAAACTTTAGTTCTCTTTTTCTTCTTTTTTCAGGGCTTTGTACTGCAATGTTTTGTTTTTTGCTAGCATGAGTTAAATTGTCAGTATTTTAGAAATCACCACTGAAAATGTGATGCTGATACCAGCTTTCTGGACAGTTCTGTGTCATTTCAGAATTGTCGATTCGAACCGCATCTAGGGCGAATAGTTGACATATTATTACTCTGGAAATTGATAGGTCTCACAAAAGCATTGAATTAAAAAAAAAACCTGGTCAAGGTATACTTTTTTTCTTTATAATTGCATATCTTGGACCAGTGAAGAATTTGAGCCCAGACGCATGCTACAGAATTTAATTTTTCTCTCTATTTTGGACATAAATGTTACAACGGAGCCCTATGGGAAATATAATAGTGGTGTGAGACGTTTATAATCTCCCACAAAGTGTTTGGATTCGAATTTTTATTAATTTCTACTGCATCATTTATAGTTTTGCGAATCTTTTCTTGATATTCCGTAAGTAGAAGTAGACTATTATTTATTTTAAAGAAACCTGGGCCTCTTGGTTAGTTTTTAAAATCTAAATTGATATTAGCTATTGCATGATCTGACTTAAAACTAGGTTTGATGTGACATGAAATAACGTTATTTTTTAAATTGCTTGATAGAAGAAAATAATAAAGTCGACAAAATATGGGAGGTTTAGTTGTTTAAATGTAGATGGGTCGTCAGTATTTGGTTCATATAAGTTTATAATTATAAATTCATGTTTGTCTATTTCTAGTTGAATAGCTTGCAATCTTCCTGGTATAATGTCAAAATAGTCTAGAAAATGGTAATCTACATTTTTGCTGATAAGAATACACACACCTTCACTGTTGCTACTTTTACCACTAACATAAATAGTACTACCCCATTCTTGTTGCCAACAATTCAAATTGCTAGGTATGGAATGTGTTTCTTGTAGAAGACATATAGAAAAACGCTGGTTTTTTAACCATTGGAATATATGCTCTCGTTTTTGTTTGTTACCTAAACCTCTAACATTAAAAGATCCTATGTTTAAACTCATGACTTAATGGTAAAATCGGAGATACAAAAATAGCATAAAACACATATTTCACTAAGTGGTGTTGTTAGCATAGCTGCTTATAGAAGAGGAAAGGGACAGAAAAGAGAGAATTACAACAAAGAGAAAGTTCATGGAGAAAAATAAAAAACAGTTGTTTTTGGGTCGAATTTGTTAGATAAAAATTCCAAAATAGCTTTAAAAAAAACTAGGACATATAACCAGAGTTATCATCTTTGATTTTTAAAGATATTCTAGTTACAAATGATTTTAATTTCAGCGTGAAGCTGAGCCTGTTGAAGAGTGGACCACAACAACAACAAGTCACCTGTTGATCAGAGTAAAACACATTGTCTTAATGATCATGAATACGTGTCCCCTATTGTAAGTAGTTGAAATAAATTTAAATATTTAGATTCAACAAACTAAGCACATAAAAACTAGCACCATGAGCTGGTTTTTATGGATATATAATTGATTAATCTTGTGTTTTTTAAATACATAGTTTGTGTACAAAAATAAACTACCAATTTTGGATGGGCTAATCATATAAAGAACTGTTAAACAATGGAGTAAATATTGCTTTGTATACTATTTATGTTCGATAGACTCATCAGCAAACACCACCTGATAAAATTATATCAGTTGCAACCTTTTTTATGCCTGTCATACACATCTTGATAACAAACACCAAAACAGTTGTTTAACCATCTTCAAAATAAGCAAAAACATGTTGCTTTCAATCTGACTATTTCCACTGTAGCTAACATTAAACTTGAGTATATAATTTCTTGTACACACTGTTTTCATTTTGATAATATTCAGTCATAGACTTATTTTTATTGACATTTAAAGTTTATGTTTCAACATCGCACATCATTAACACATTAAACAGTATTTCTATATATATAAATCTGTCCTTTATATAGCATGTGAGTAGTCATGAATCCTTAACTGGATCCTACTCATATAAAGCTATCACTTCATGTATGTAAATTTGTCCACACTGTCAAGATGTGTTGCATGTCATTCCATAGTATATAAGTCATGGTCGACACCAAATTTATTGGTTTGGCAGAGGCCTTGATATTGTATCTATGGTTTGCATTGTAGCTAGGCGCACTCGCCGTAGTCTGGTCTGTACATTTATGTCTTGGTTATTCACAAACAATTATCTCCATATATATATATATATATATATATATATATATATATGGGTCCCAATAATTGACAAAGTTTGAGTATATATATATATATATATATATATAAATTACATTATAAGCCATAAGTTTAACTCTTTTCTTTTTCTTTCTATTTTTTAATGCCGATCTACAATCTCAGACCTGGCTCGTCATTCAAATAACGATTGTTTTCTTTTGAATATTGATCTATGATCTCGGACCTTGCTCGACATTCAAGTTTCGCTTTTTAATGTTGATCTACGATCTCAGACCTGGGTCTGCATTGAATGTTGATCTACGACCTGAACATTTTCAAATGTTGATCTACGATTGCAGTCTATATTGAATGTTGATCTACGACTGCAGTCTACATTGAATGTTGATTTACGATTGCAATCTAAATCGAATGTTGATCTACGATTACCGATCTCATAGCTAACTTCACGCAGCTACAATACCCGTTGTCATAACCAGCAGGCAGTATGAGTGTGCACCGAAGGTGGTATATGTATATTACACCTATTACGGATATGACAAGTAACGCGTCAACAGCTGTTTTGTGTTTTTATTATAAAATATTATATATATGCAGAGGAAAGCGGAATATAATATTCTATCAGTAACTTAATTTTTATATCGAGGTTAAACTGATAACATTGATGTCAGTTTATAATTAACAATCAAATATGCTTCGAATTGAAAACAATACTAACTGAAACCGAAAATAATTTCCACAAAATAGATTTCTATAATAAACAAAAAACAACAGCACACACACACACACACACGCTAGTACTGGTTTTAACAACTGTTATAAGCATTTTCGATTTGTCGGTAATGTCTTGATTTGCCATTTCGGTTATTTATATTTTATGTAAATAACTTGTATGTGATTAATATAGATAAAATAGAGATTACGGTTTTTATTTTAATAACGTATTGTAAAGCTTAAAATATGAAGAAATACAAACGCTGACCAAATTCTAATTTTGCAGAATTACACTGACTAAAGCATGTATTTTTGTTTTATTTTTTGTTAAAAAGACATTGTTATTGAAACGTAACTCGGAATTATATAGTAAGAAACAACTTGCGATTTATCAGTAATAGGTTTTGGGAATTTAATTTGAAGAAACAGACTTATTATTTATAATGTAATTTTAAAAAAAATCGAAAAAAAAATCAACAGAAAATATTGCATATTTGATCAGAGTATAGTTTCTTAATACATTCTGAGATTTTCCAGATTGCACTAGTAAACAGAAGCCATTTAAGTATAAACAATACCCGCTGTCATAACCAGCAGGCAGTATGATTGTGCTCCACAGGTGGTATAGGTATATACGGGTATAACAATACCCGCTGTCGTAACCAGCAGGCAGTATGGGTGTGCTCCACAGGTGGTATAGGTATATATACGGATATAACACTACCCGCTGTCGTAGCCAGCAGGCAGTATGGGTGTGCTCCACAGGTGGTATAGGTATATATACGGGTATAACACGTAACATTGTCATAACCAGCAGGCAGTATGAGTGTGCTCCACAGGTGGTATAGGTATATATACGGGTATAACACGTAACGCTGTCATAACCAGCAGGCAGTATGAGTGTGCTCCACAGGTGGTATAGGTATATATACGGGTATAACACGTAACGCTGTCATAACCAGCAGGCAGTATGAGTGTGCTCCAAAGGTGGTATAGGTATATATACGGGTATAACAATACCCGCTGTCATAGCCAGCAGGCAGTATGAGTGTGCTCCACAGGTGGTATAGGTATATACGGGTATAACAATACCCGCTGTCGTAACCAGCAGGCAGTATGGGTGTGCTCCACAGGTGGTATAGGTATATACGGGTGTAACACGTAACCCTGTCATAACCAGCAGGCAGTATGGGTGTGCTCCACAGGTGGTATAGGTATATACGGGTATAACACGTAACGCTGTCATAACCAGCAGGCAGTATCGGTGTTCTCCACAGGTGGTATAGGTATATACGGGTATAACACGTAACGCTGCCATAACCAGCAGGCAGTATGAGTGTGCTCCAAAGGTGGTATAGGTATATACGGGTATAACAATACCTGCTGTCATAACCAGCAGGCAGTATGGGTGTGCTCCACAGGTGGTATAGGTATATACGGGTATAACACGTAACGCTGTCATAACCAGCAGGCAGTATGAGTGTGCTCCAAAGGTGGTATAGGTATATACGGGTATAACACGTAACGCTATCGTAACCAGCAGGCAGTATGAGTGTGCTCCACAGGTGGTATAGGTATATATACGGGTATAACACGTAACGCTGTCATAACCAGCAGGCAGTATGGGTGTGCTCCACAGGTGGTATAGGTATATACGGGTATAACACGTAACGCTGTCATAACCAGCAGGCAGTATGGGTGTGCTCCACAGGTGGTATAGGTATATACGGGTATAACACGTAACGCTGTCATAACCAGCAGGCAGTATGGGTGTTCTCCACAGGTGGTATAGGTATATACGGGTATAACACGTAACGCTGTCATAGCCAGCAGGCAGTATGGGTGTGCTCCACAGGTGGTATATGTATATACGGCTATAACACGTAACGCTGTCATAACCAGCAGGCAGTATGAGTGTGCTCCAAAGGTGGTATAGGTATATACGTATATAACAATACCCGCTGTCATAACCAGCAGGCAGTATGAGTGTGCTCCACAGGTGGTATAGGTATATACGGGTATAACACGTAACGCTGTCATAACCAGCAGGCAGTATGAGTGTGCTCCAAAGGTGGTATAGGTATATACGGGTATAACATGTATCGCTGTCGTAACCAGCAGGCAGTATGAGTGTGCTCCACAGGTGGTATAGGTATATACGGGTATAACACGTAACGCTGTCATAACCAGCAGGCAGTATGAGTGTGCTCCACAGGTGGTATATGTATATACGGGTATAACACGTAACGCTGTCATAACCAGCAGGCAGTATGAGTGTGCTCCAAAGGTGGTATAGGTATATATACGGATATAACAATACCCGCTTTCATAACCAGCAGACAGCATGAGTGTGCTCCACAGGTGGTATAGGTATATATACGGGTATAACAATACCCGCTGTCATAACCAGCAGACAGTATGAGTGTGCTCCACAGGTGGTATAGGTATATACGGGTATAACACGTAACGCTGTCATAACCAGCAGGCAGTATGAGTGTGCTCCAAAGGTGGTATAGGTATATACGGGTATAACACGTAAAGCTGTCATAACCAGCAGACAGGATGAGTGTGCTCCACAGGTGGTATAGGTATATACGGGTATAACAATACCCGCTGTCGTAACCAGCAGGCAGTATGGGTGTGCTCCACAGGTGGTATAGGTATATATACGGATATAACACTACCCGCTGTCGTAGCCAGCAGGCAGTATGGGTGTGCTCCACAGGTGGTATAGGTATATATACGGGTATAACACGTAACATTGTCATAACCAGCAGGCAGTATGAGTGTGCTCCACAGGTGGTATAGGTATATATACGGGTATAACACGTAACGCTGTCATAACCAGCAGGCAGTATGAGTGTGCTCCACAGGTGGTATAGGTATATATACGGGTATAACACGTAACGCTGTCATAACCAGCAGGCAGTATGAGTGTGCTCCAAAGGTGGTATAGGTATATATACGGGTATAACAATACCCGCTGTCATAGCCAGCAGGCAGTATGAGTGTGCTCCACAGGTGGTATAGGTATATACGGGTATAACAATACCCGCTGTCGTAACCAGCAGGCAGTATGGGTGTGCTCCACAGGTGGTATAGGTATATACGGGTATAACACGTAACCCTGTCATAACCAGCAGGCAGTATGGGTGTGCTCCACAGGTGGTATAGGTATATACGGGTATAACACGTAACGCTGTCATAACCAGCAGGCAGTATCGGTGTTCTCCACAGGTGGTATAGGTATATACGGGTATAACACGTAACGCTGCCATAACCAGCAGGCAGTATGAGTGTGCTCCAAAGGTGGTATAGGTATATACGGGTATAACAATACCCGCTGTCATAACCAGCAGGCAGTATGGGTGTGCTCCACAGGTGGTATAGGTATATACGGGTATAACACGTAACGCTGTCATAACCAGCAGGCAGTATGAGTGTGCTCCAAAGGTGGTATAGGTATATACGGGTATAACACGTAACGCTATCGTAACCAGCAGGCAGTATGAGTGTGCTCCACAGGTGGTATAGGTATATATACGGGTATAACACGTAACGCTGTCATAACCAGCAGGCAGTATGGGTGTGCTCCACAGGTGGTATAGGTATATACGGGTATAACACGTAACGCTGTCATAACCAGCAGGCAGTATGGGTGTGCTCCACAGGTGGTATAGGTATATACGGGTATAACACGTAACGCTGTCATAACCAGCAGGCAGTATGGGTGTTCTCCACAGGTGGTATAGGTATATACGGGTATAACACGTAACGCTGTCATAGCCAGCAGGCAGTATGGGTGTGCTCCACAGGTGGTATATGTATATACGGGTATAACACGTAACGCTGTCATAACCAGCAGGCAGTATGAGTGTGCTCCAAAGGTGGTATAGGTATATACGTATATAACAATACCCGCTGTCATAACCAGCAGGCAGTATGAGTGTGCTCCAAAGGTGGTATAGGTATATACGGGTATAACACGTAACGCTGTCATAACCAGCAGGCAGTATGAGTGTGCTCCAAAGGTGGTATAGGTATATACGGGTATAACATGTATCGCTGTCGTAACCAGCAGGCAGTATGAGTGTGCTCCACAGGTGGTATAGGTATATACGGGTATAACACGTAACGCTGTCATAACCAGCAGGCAGTATGAGTGTGCTCCACAGGTGGTATATGTATATACGGGTATAACACGTAACGCTGTCATAACCAGCAGGCAGTATGAGTGTGCTCCAAAGGTGGTATAGGTATATATACGGATATAACAATACCCGCTTTCATAACCAGCAGACAGCATGAGTGTGCTCCACAGGTGGTATAGGTATATATACGGGTATAACAATACCCGCTGTCATAACCAGCAGACAGTATGAGTGTGCTCCACAGGTGGTATAGGTATATACGGGTATAACACGTAACGCTGTCATAACCAGCAGGCAGTATGAGTGTGCTCCAAAGGTGGTATAGGTATATACGGGTATAACACGTAAAGCTGTCATAACCAGCAGACAGGATGAGTGTGCTCCACAGGTGGTATAGGTATATACGGGTATAACAATACCCGCTGTTATAACCAGCAGACAGGATGAGTGTGCTCCACAGGTGGTATAGGTATATATACGGATATAACAATACCCGCTTTCATAACCAGCAGACAGTATGAGTGTGCTCCACATGTGGTATAGGTATATACGGGTATAACAATACCCGCTGTCATAACCAGCAGACAGCATGAGTGTGCTCCACAGGTGGTATAGGTATATATACGGGTATAACAATACCCGCTGTCATAACCAGCAGACAGTATGAGTGTGCTCCACAGGTGGTATAGGTATATACAGGTATAACAATACCCGCTGTCATAACCAGCAGGCAGGATGAGTGTGCTCCACAGGTGGTATAGGTATATACGGGTATAACAATACCCGCTGTCATAACCAGCAGACAGCATGAGTGTGCTCCACAGGTGGTATAGGTATATATACGGGTATAACAATACCCGCTGTCGTAGCCAGTAGGCAGTATGAGTGTGCTCCACAGGTGGTATAGGTATATACAGGTATAACAATACCCGCTGTCATAACCAGCAGACAGCATGAGTGTGCTCCACATGTGGTATAGGTTTATATACGGGTATAACAATACCCGCTGTCGTAGCCAGCAGGCAGTATGAGTGTGCTCCATAGGTGGTATAGGTTTATACAGGCATAACAATACCCGCTGTCATAACCAGCAGGCAGGATGAGTGTGCTCCACAGGTGGTATAGGTATATACGGGTATAACAATACCCGCTGTCATAACCAACAGACAGCATGAGTGTGCTCCACAGGTGGTATAGGTATATATACGGGTATAACAATACCCGCTGTCGTAGCCAGCAGGCAGTATGAGTGTGCTCCACAGGTGGTATAGATATATATACGGGTATAACAATACCCGCTGTCGTAGCCAGCAGGCAGTATGGGTGTGCTCCACAGGTGGTATAGGTATATACAGGTATAACAATACCCGCTGTCATAACCAGCAGACAGCATGAGTGTGCTCCACAGGTGGTATAGGTATATATACGGGTATAACAATACCCGCTGTCGTATCCAGCAGGCCGTATGAGTGTGCTCCACAGGTGGTATAGGTATATACGGGTATAGCAATACCCGCTGTAATAACCAGCAGACAGCATGAGTGTGCTCCACAGGTGGTATAGGTATATATACGGGTATAACAATACCCGCTGTCGTAGCCAGCAGGCAGTATGAGTGTGCTCCATAGGTGGTATAGGTATATACGGGTATAACAATACCCGCTGTCGTAGCCAGCAGGCAGTATGAGTGTGCTCCATAGGTGGTATAGGTATATACGGGTATAACAATACCCGCTGTCGTAGCCAGCAGGCAGTATGGGTGTGCTCCACAGGTGGTATAGGTATATATACGGGTATAACAATACCCGCTGTCGTAGCCAGCAGGCAGTATGGGTGTGCTTGCTCTACAGGTGATATAAGTATATATACGGGTATAACAATACCCGCTGTGGTAGCCAGCAGGCAGGATGGATGTGCTTGCTCCACAGGTGTCATAGGTATATATACGGGTATAACAATACCCGCTGTCGTAGCCAGCAGGCAGTATGGATGTGCTTGCTCCACAGGTGTCAAAGGTATATATACGGGTATAACAATACCCGCTACGGTAGCCAGCAGGCAGTATGGGTGTGCTTGCTCCACAGGTGGTATAGGTATATATATGATAATAACAATACCCGCTGTCGTAGCCAGCAGGCAGTATGGGTGTGCTCCACAGGTGGTGTAGGTATATTTACGGGTTTAACAATACCCGCTGTCGTAGCCAGCAGGCAGTATGGGTGTGCTTGCTCCACAGGTGGTATAGTTATATATACGGGTATAACAATACCCGCTGTCGTAGCCTGCAGGCAAAATGGGTGTGCTCCACAGGTTGTATAGGTATATATACGATAATAACAATACCCGCTGTCGTAGCCAGCAGACAGTATGGGTGTGCTCCACAGGTGGTATAGGTATATAGACGAGTATAACACTTACCGCTGTTTTTTTTTTGTTCTAAAAGACTATATGTAACTTTTAATAAATAATGTTTACAATAAGCATATTGTTGAATTGGTCAGCGTTTTCCGACTGGCCAGCGTTTTCTTTGCATAATTTCGTCAGTCCATATTGTTTATATTTTGAGCTTAACAATAAATTATTAAAATAAACAGTTGCTTTTTTCATTTATATAAATCAAATATAAGTTATTTACATACAAATCAATTAGACAAAAAATGTTTACAATAAGAATCTTTTTAACTTGGTCAGCGTTTTTCTGCTTAACTCGGATTTGGTCAGCGTTTTCTTCATATTTTGAACTGAAAAATAAGCTATTACAACAAACATATGATTCTATAAAATGTATGTATGTTATTCAAATACATCTTACTTAACATGAAACATCACTTTAAATAAAAAATGTTTACAATAAGAATATTATTGACTTGGTCAGCGTTTTCCGACTAGTCAGCGTTTTTCTTCCAATAATTTGGTCAGCCCATAGCTGACGTCTGCCCGGAAAGTCAGCGATTAAGACTGGCCTCATTTTCCTCTTATAATAAAAACAAAGGAAAATCTTTACGAGCATTTTACTATAGAAATATTCCGAATATAGTTTCCGGGTTCCGGCCATTTTTATCATCTGGCGCTAATTATGAATTTACCGCGGATCATAATACTACGTGTATCTTTCGTACACATGTGAAGATTGCAACAAAACATATACAAACAGGTACACATAACTACTGTACTATATATGAAATGTGTTAAGATTGATATGAGTGTTTTCAGATGCATTTTTATAGGATTATTTGTCTTTGTCATTCCGGTCATCCAGTTACAATGAGTTATTTTACCAGAATTTTCAGTTATTGTGTATAAATTTGTTTGGTGTTAATACATTTATAATGGTGTTTTCTGAGACCATTTAGCATCATATTTGCTTTTGTAGTGAATGTACATAGGTCACTTACAACAGCCTCGCTTGGTTGAAGTGCACTGACTGTATTGGAAGTTAAGCAACAAAGTATAACCAATTTGAGTTGGTGTTAACCAAAGATGACAAATCCGTTCAGCTGCCAAAACTTCTTACGGTGTGAACGTAGATGTACCAGCTTTAGTAAATGGAACAGATGGTGTATCAAAACTCCTGAGAAACATCAAGATCAACAAAGCAACCAGCCCAGATGAACTACCGAATCGAGTCCTACAGACATGTGCCACAGAAGCAGCACCAGCCATCACTGCCATCTTCCAGTGCTCTGTGGACTCTGGAGAACTCCCCAAAGATTGGAGGGACGCCAATGTCGCACCAGTATACAAGAAAAGAGATTGACATACTCCAGAGAATTACAGACCAGTTTCCCATACATGCGTCCTGTCCAAGTTACTGGAACACATAATCTGCCACCACATTCTAAACCACTTTGACAAGCACAAGGTCCTCACTTCTTTAAATCACGGCTTCCACTCGGGCTATTTCTGCGAGACTCAACTAGTAGTAACAGCCCATGATCTGTTAAACTACTATGACAACAACAATCAAGTCGACATCCTTGACTTCAGCAAGGCCTTCGACACAGTACCACACAAGGGCCTACTACAAAAGGTCAACAACTACGGAATCAGAGGCCCCATACTCACCTGGATTACAAGCTTCCTGACCCAACAAGAGATGTGCTTTGTCGTCCAAGTCAATAGTCCCGCCCTGCCAATGTAGGTTCCGGCGTTCCACAAGGCACTGTACTTGGACCCCTGTTGTTCACACATCACATATACACCTGTTTTTCGAATGACTGCCTTCTGTATATAACCATCAAAGACCAACTATTCTAAAAGGATCTTACCAATTTACAGCAGTGGGCTCAAGACTGGGGCATGAAGTTCAACGCCAAGAAATGCTACCTCCTCAGCTCCAAGAATCGGTCCAGTCACTTCTACACTATCAATGATGTGATCCTTAAACAAGTTCAGGATAACCCATACCTGGGAATCACTATATCAGACGACCTGAAGTGGAAAACTCACATCAACAACATAGTCAAGCGAGCCAACTCTACATTAGGATTCCTCCGCCGAAACCTCAGGCAATGCCCAAAGGACTGTAGAAAGAACGCCTACATAGCGCTCATCAGATCCAAGCTGGAATATGGATGCACCGTCTGGGACCCTTACCTGCAAAGTGACATCGACAAGCTTAATCGTGTCCAGAGATCAGCAGCACGATTCATAACAAAAGAATACAGATCCCAGGAAGTAGGATGTGACACCGACATACTGAGGGACCTAGAGCTACCACCACTACAGGAGAGACGACGCCACCAGAGGCTGACGCTGCTGTACAAGGTGGTGAAAGGGCATGTACTGGCCATCATCATTGACCACTATCTAAAACTGCTGAGACCAAAACAAACTGTCAGGGAAAAGCAGTATGAGGGCTTTATTCCGAAAAATATTGTGGAAAACAGTGTGAACAATAACAACAAGTGCTTTAAACCAATATTCACAAATACATTGAATTACAAGAACCCTTTCTTTGTGAAAACTGCCATAGATTGGAACAAACTTAATGACAATTTAGTGGAAGCTGACTCCATCGAGTGTTTCAAGTCACTACTAACAAAATTGGACTAATGTGCATTCCTTCCCATTGAGTTAAAGCCAGTAGTGGTCACTTCAACGTACTAATCCAGATCCAGGTATAAGGTTAGTACTTGTATGTGTGACCTGGGTCACTTTACTTTTTAGCTTGCCGGGACAAATGTCCAGGAGAGCTATTGCCATGACTCCAGCGGCTTCTGTAGACACCCAGCTTAAACTTTTGCGTTTACAGTCAAACCTGTACTAACGGTCACCTGTTATAAGCAGCCACCTGCCTTAAGCGGCCAGTTTCAGACCCTCCCGTCGAAATTTACTATATCATTTAACTGCAATAGGCGGTCGCCTGGTCGACGCGGCCAGTGGCTAACATTTTTGGTCTCAAATGCATTAAAAACCTCCTAAAACGGCCACCAAATGAACGAATTTTGCCGTAAAATATTGATTTTGGCATATAAAAATTTCATTACGGCCTCAGAATTAATATTTAATTAAAGTACTAAAAACCAAATAAATCAAATAATTATAATATATCTTTAATTTAAAATAAGTTTCTTTTAGTTTAAACTTTCTTAATTGGCCGTAAACAAACTAAACAAAGCTGTTATTGTGTTCTACATAATTGCCATTTTTCCGACTCAAATCAAACAAAGCTGTTATTGTGTTCTACATAATCGCAATTTTTCTGACTCAAACACGAGTGTAGTGCGTGATAATTTTCACATCTCTATTTATAGCTCGCGTAATTGGTAGAATAGACAGATTAACGTGTTTTGTGTAAACACGTAAACTGTGAAAAAGTCGGCATATAATATTAAAGAAGCTAACGTTTTTGAGACGATAATTAGAATGGCAGTTTGTTCGTGCTTTTAACGAACGATAAGGAATTAACTCATTAAGTTCACACTAAGTGCTAATTGTGGAAAAATATAAAATTTGGAAATGATTTATTGTGACTTAAATCATAAATGTTTTGAAACAATGCCACCAAAACGGAAGTGTTTGACTTTGGATGAACGTGTTGAGGTTGTGAAATTGTGCCAATATACAAAAATACTTCGCTAATTTGGGTGAAAATTGATGACCCTGTAGTAGGCAGTCACCTGTCTTAAGCGGCCAATTTGGCCCTTTCCCTTGGCTGGCTGCTTAAGACAGGTTTGACTGTAGTTGCGTTCAAGTTTTTGTGTTTGCCTCCAATCTCAATCTTTGCATGTGTGGTGAGTTTTATCCCATAGGCAAGCTTTGTTGTCTTCTGACAACTCTTGTTAGTTTTAAGTGCATATCAAAGCACGTTGTTGAACGATTTGATGTTTTTAAGTTAATCGTTGGCTATGTGCATATCCTCGCAGTACCATGGTTTGGAATGCTAACCTATAAATACAAAACAATAAATGAATTATTTCACAAGGTAATTTCTACTTACCTGGTACTTGTTAGAAAAATTCCACCTCCCTCTAAAAAAAGTTCCAATTAATATTATTCACTAAAGTGACTATGTTAAATCAGCCAGAAAACAGTCATATAAATAAATATATCAGTCTAAATACACAACCTCCAATCGAGGATATGATATCAGAGCAGACGGCCCATTTAATCACGTGACTTAAAAAGTAAAACACATTCAATATTATTGGTTATGATTTCTTCATTTTATTTTATCAATTAAAAATAACATTTCAAAGCAATGAAGTCTTTTTAAACATACACATATAGCAGGTAGGGGTTTTATTCTTATGTTTTCTGTTTTGCTAAATGGAGAACATAAATACACATATTTCACCTCTTTTTAGCTCACCGGGACCAAGTCCAAGGAGAGCTATTGCCATGACCCCATCGTCGGCGTTACCAACGTCGTCTGTAGACACCCAGGTTAAACTTTTGCGTTTAGTTGCGTTTAATTAGATCTGACACCAGTGTCACTTGTCTACTAAATCATGGGCTTGCATAATTGGATTATTTAACAGTAGTCACACTGGAAGGTAAGGCATGTCGAGGCAATTTAGGGATATTGCTAATCAACAAAATCGATCTAATATGTTTATTTTGAAGTTATTTTCAGGAAATTGAGAAAAAACGATAACGGACAATAGTCAATCTGACTAAAGTACACGATCTTTCATAAATGTAAGATCTGATTGCGATCCATTCAAATTCATCTTCTTGTTTTATCAGATTTCCAATATCGCTATTTTTAGATCCACCAAGCTATTTTTAGATCCACCAATCAGAGGACTCGTTTCAACAACCGTTTGGCTTAACCTTCAAAATGGCGTCAATTGACGAAGTTTTAAATGATGCTTTGAGCAAATTTAAAATAAAACATTTAAAACCAGAGCAAAGACCACTTCGTCCGCTGCTCTAAAACCAGGTCTTTTACAATTTACGGAACATAATTTTATTTCCGCGTAGTCATGATGCGGTCGTCATAAGAACTAGAACACGCGTGTAAATCACTATGCGAAAATTCTAAATATAGATTTTTTTGGTAAATATAGACTTTTACTTTCACTTTCAAAAACGTGAAAGCAAGGTTCTGATTGGCTGGCGGAAAGGTCGTCTGAACGTGACCCGCAATCGGTTGTCCTCAGATCCTATGCGTAGCGTAAATAGGAGAAAATTGATAGGGAAATCCAATAAAGGTAAAACTATTGAAACCATCAATAGTCCATGAAACTATCGCAGTTGTTATTGGTATTTAATACTGCCTATCGATAGAGATATACAAACCTGTCTTCATACAACTGTCGCAATGCATCAATAGTTTGATCTATCGTTACACTCCTGTATAACAAAGAAGAAATTTAAAAATTGGCAAAGATCTGAAAGCTGATGCCCAAAAATTACTAATTATCAGTTTCAAAATTAAAAAAATACACAAAATGTTTATAACACTGCAGTGTTTTTTTTCACCAGTTTGGGAAGATGACCCATAACCTTGATTTGGGAATTTTAGTGGCGTTTTCATTAACATTGGGAAAATTTTTGCATTAAGTTGATTTGTTCAACTTCATAAAAATGTGTACACTTGCTTCTCTGGCCATTTAATTAAAGAATCAATGTCATACTCAATTCAGAATGGGGAAAACTTTATTTATTTTATCAAAGAATTATGGCAAGTTTCAATTAACAATTATTGAAACTTTCAATTGGGAATTTTTACCACTCAATTTGGAAAAAAAGATACTATTTGCCATTGGAAATATGACCCAATAAAGGCTATAAAAATGGCCGAAAAAAAACACTGCACTGGTCATATTTAATGGACATGAATGTTGTGTAATATTTACCATTTAATCATGTACAAAATAAGACTTTTGAAAATAAAAGGGAAATTGGACTATGTTTCAGAAAATTTCGTGCTGATTTTAAATTTTTCATATTACAGATCTTGGACAAAGATGATAGTGAAGTCTCAAGGCAAGATGCAGATTTTGTTGTGATGAAGCAAACCGCAGAAACCTGATGGAAAATAAAATATGGAGCAAGTTGTTAAGAAGTTCCAACAACCTCATGTGCAGTAGGCAAAGATGCAAATTTTCTTCATAAAATAGGTACTGGTTTTTAGCTCTACTGGCCAAAGGCCAGAAGTGCTTATGCGATGGCGCGTTGTCTGTCATCCGTCGTCTGTCGTCTGTTAGCAGCACTTTCTCTGAAACCACTAGGCCAATTAAACTTTAACTTCACATGCATGTTTCTGTTGCATAGGAGACTATACAGAAGATTTTTTTTTTCGATCTGAAATTCAAGATAAAAATAGTCCAAAACTTACAAAATCTTCTTCTCATGAACGGCCCAACAGATTTTCAAAATGTTTATGTAGTAATGATGACCAACTATAGTATTGTAAGATTTGTTCAAATGGTGTCCCTCAGGTTAAAAATGACCCCGCCCCGAGGGTTCAATTAGGGGACACATGTCATTATTATATAATATTTTTTTTTTTTTTTTTTTTAAATGGAAATGATTTCGCCTATATCTTCACAGAAGCATTGTTTGGTGAAGGAGGTTCACATTTGTAAAAATGAATGGGTTCTTCTGTCTAAAGGGGTCAGGAGGGGCCCCAAAAAGGTACAAATTTGGATTTAATACTAAAATCGTTTTCTTAAGAACGGGTATGTCAGATTAGTTCATATTTTGAATAAATTATCCCTATGTGTAGGGGTTTGATTGCATATAAGAATTTAGGGGCTAAAATTTATAGGGGCCCTGTAAGGGGACTTAGAATTTTACATAGGGATACTATGGGAAAACAGAAAATTCTTGTTTTCTTTCATCTATTCTGAAACCATTAGGTCAATTAAACTGAAACTTCACATGCATGTTTCTGTTGCATAGGAGACTATACAAAAGTTTGTTTTTTTCGATCTGAAATTCAAGATGGCCGCCATTACTAAAAATAGTCCAAAACTTAAAAAATCTTCTTCTCATAAACGGCCCAGCAGATTTCAAAATATTTATGTAGTAATGATGACCAACTATAGTATTGTTAGATTTGTTCAAATGGTTTCCCTAGGGTTAAAAATGACCCCGCCCCGAGGGTTCAATTAGGGGACACATGTCATAATATTTATTTATTTATTTTTTTGAAATGGAAATGATTTCGCCTATATCTTAACAGAAGCATTGTTTGGTGAATGAGGTTCAGATTTGTAAAAATGAATGGGTTCCACTGTCTTAAGGGGTCAGGAGGGGCCCCAAAAGGGTACAAATTGGGATTTACTAAAATCGTTTTCTTAAGAACGGGTATGTCAGATTTGCACATATTTGGCATAAATTATCCCTATGTGTAGGGGTTTGATTGCAGATAATAATTAAGGGGCTAAAATTTAAAGGGGCCCTGTAAGGGGACTTAGAATTTTACATAGGGATAATATGGGAAAACAGAAAATTCTCTTTTTCTTTCATCTATTCTGAAACCACAAGGCCAGTTAAACTGAAACTTCACATGCATGTTTCTGTTGCATTGAAGACTACACAGATAATTTTTTTTTTCGATCTGAAATTCAAGATGGCCGCCATTACTAAAATAGTCCAAAACTTACAAAATCTTCTTCTCATGAATGGCCCAGCATATTTTCAAAATGATTATGTAATAATGATGACCAACTATAGTTTTGTAAGATTTGTTCAAATCATGTCCCTAGGGTTAAAAATGACCCCGCCCCGATATTTCTATTGCATAGGAGAATTTCAAAAAGTGCTATGGCCACTATGAGTCAGTAGAGCGTCCTCAGACCCTCTTGGGCCTCTTGTTATATAAAAAAATAAAATTAACTTAAACAGTATCAATATCCATTGTGTCATGTGTCCATGTCTGCACCTGTTTTATATAAATACAAGTAATAAGTGGATTTCGGCTGATGTTCAATGCATTTTAAAAGCTTGTCTTTTTGAAAAACAAAACAACAAAAAGCTATTGTCATAAACCTGACGTCGTTGTAGTCGTCTGCCGGTTAAAATTTTATGTTTAGCTCAGCTTTTATCTCTTTCAGTACAAACTACTCGTGTTATGGTGAAACTTCATAAACACATTCTTATCATGTTATAGAAATAATGTATATGGTATTACAGGTGACTAGTTTTTGTTTGTGGATTTTTTGAGTGATTTATTATAATCTCTTCTGGACTTGTACTCTTTTCAGGGCACTGGCCACATTGGTACTTCCAGGAACGGTGACCACTGGTGATGTTATGTGCGTAGTTTGCCCAAACAGTTGACCTGAACAGTTTACCTGAATGTCTGTTCTGTTCACAGGTATCTTTGGTAAGTAGTGTCTTTTGACATTTGGCACATTTCATGCCTTGACAATGTCTGCGATTTTGTTTTGTCATGTTAACAGATCTTTGCCAGACTTACTATGTCTGAGTGTCATTGTGAAGAAAGCTCAAAACATGTAATAACCACTTTCAACTCCGCTTACTGGGAAAGGCCATTACTGAGTGTTGTTTTTGAGAGGCATTTTATCGAGCTGGGGATTAAACCTGCTTCTTCGGTTGTGCGTGGCCAGCAATCACTACACTACAGCCATGCTTAAACAAACAGTTTGAATATCTAAAAATCAAATGATTTAAATACCGTAATGCTTTACATGTTACTATGTCACCTAATATTAAAATAAATACAAATTTTGTTCACACTGATACAGTTTCTATAGATAAGCAGGACTGGAAAATTCCACTTGTCCACTCGTCCGCTCATAAGATTTAAGAAACTGACCATAATATTTCTTGGATTTTAAGCATTTAATAAAAAAATGTTGGAAAGGGTGGATGAGTAGCTTTTATCAGAAATTTCAAGCCCTGATAAGAAATATTCAGAGGTTGTAGTCACCTACTTACCATGACAGATGGAATAATTGTGAGAGTGTATTTGATTATATATTAGGTGTTCCTGCATGCATGCAAATTTTGGCCTCAACAATGGTGTCAAAGTGTTTGATTATTATGCCCCCACCATTTTCAATGGGTGGCATATAGTATCACTGCTGTCCGTACGTATGCCGTACTTATGTACATACATACATACAAAAATGATTTCCGACTGATATCTTTAGTTTTAATGAACAGATTTAAACCAAATTTGGTATGTGACTTCACATTCAGATAATACATATAAAGTTTGTATTTCGTTCCGGTCTGCTGATTTTTGATGGAGTTATGCCCCTTTTTGGACTTAATATATTGACAAATAATGTCAAGAAACTGGTTTCCACTCAATATCTCTTGAAGGATAAGATGGATTCATATTTGGTAGAAAGATGTATTGTGATAAACTACAGCTCAAGCTCAATTTCAATCAAAATCCCTGCATATTAATTAGGTGTTCTGGGCTCTGATTTGCTGATCGTTTCTGACCTCTAAAGTCTTTATTTATAGACCAATTTTGATGAAAATTTATATTTGGCTGTATATCAACAAGACCCAGGTAAAGTTTGACAATGGATGGAATTGGCGCATATTAATTAGGTGATCTGGACTCAGATTGGCTGATGATTTCCGACCTCTAAAATCTTTATTGATGGACCGAATTTGATGAAACTTGATATTTGGCTTTATTGATATCTACAATGTAAATACAAAGCAGGGGCATCTCTCTCCCATGGACACATTTCTAGTATATTCTTGAGTTCAAGTTGTAAGAATATTCTTAAAAATGGTTGATGAATACCATTCCATGTCACACTGAACTGCTGGCTTAACTCCATGCAGAGTTATTGCTCTGTTCTTTAAAATTGTAGGTTGCTATCTTACATGTCTATAAACACTTCGGAATAGCCGTCAAAGCAACATTTTGAAGGTATGAGTCACGTTTTGTGATACTTCTAATTTGTTGTGTGTAAACATTTACAACATACTGTCAGTTTAGTCTAAGAGTTAATAGGGAGTGTCACATCAGTTGATAGGTATCCACATTATCGTTGAGTAAACAATATAGTAAAGGACTGTTTTTTTCTATTTTAAGTTGTTGCAGGTCTTGGTCCAGAGAAGGATTTATACACATAGACATGATTTGGCAGTGATGTTACCACTTGAGATGTATAAACTTGCTGGTACAGGCACCATATAACAAACAATATGTTCAGGCACCACATGGCAGACAATAGGTACAGGCACCACATTTTAACAGACAATAGATACAGGCACCACATTGTAACAGACAATAGGTATAGCATAATATATCATACATTTCTTTAAACAAATTCTTCTCTGGAACAACTTGACAGGTTTTCACTAAATTTGGTATGAATCATTGATACATGAAACTTATTTTTTTATAAGTATGTAACAGTTGTTTTTTTTTTGAAATTTCAAAAATCCTCTTCATTGGACTTACAACAATGTTTTTATATATATTCTTCCAGGTTTTCTTCAGTCCTTAGTGTGAAAATCTGACCCACCTCGGGGTCTTATCAGTTTAAACATACATACATTTTCTTGCCAAAGTCTGTCCAGCCAAATTTGTATTTATTTGGTATAATAGGTGTTTCAAGTTTGTTCAAATGGAGGGTCCAGGATGTATTGAGGCCCAGCACAGGACTTTGATTTTTAGCTCTACTGGCCAAAGCCCAGTAGGGCTTATGTCATGGTAAATTGTCTTTCGTCATCTGTCCGTTCTTCCTCCTTCAAATAACCTTTTTCTTGTAGACACGATAGCACCTTCATTGAATCTTAACCAAACTCGCACAGCAGTTATGTAACCACAAGATCATGCACAAGTTATTGAACCAGTGTGCTTCAACCACAAATAGGGATTATAAACAAATTCTAAGTGAAACTTGACTTTTCTCTGAAAGTTCAAGGCCTACCCAGTGTTCTCCTAAAACATTTGTTGAAGAGGAACTTACAAAAAAACTTTGCCTCTGAAATGTTTATTTGTCCATTTGTTGCAAGTAGAAAGATTCTTGTTAAAATAGGAACAATATAAAAATTATTTATAAAGATTTTTCCGGGACTGGACGACAAGTTTGAGTCATGTCTTGAATAGTTATTCACAACCAATGTAAATCAACTTTCTTAGATTGGTTGTTAAAAATAATGTGGTTGTTTTATAGCATAAATGTCTGCATATAGCAATTATTAAAGGAGAGGTAATAAATTCTATTTATTTTGCTATTATATTACTATTTAAAGTATAAGTTTTAAAAGATAATTTATCATAAAAAGATGAATGATAAACTTATAATCAATGATTAATATAATAATCATGAAATGAACATCATTTTCAAGTAGGTGTTTACCTGAATATCAAGTCAGAGATTTTTGGTACAGACACACACTCTATAGTGCCAACCCGTGGGCAAGCCCCCGGGACTACTTGGCAGAGGGACTAAAAACATTAGTCACAAACACACAGGTACAGGGAAGAGCGGTTTACTGCTTCGTTAACAAGCAATACCATATTTAGCTAGTTTCTTTCGACGCTAGCTGTAAGAAGTCTACTTGAGATTTTCAGTGTCAAAGTGTACTTGAAACCTTGGAGAAGCTTAATTGCATATGGGGGAGAGTACATTGTGACAAAGATTCTTTCTAGCTATAGGCTTTGGGAAGATTTGGTGTTTGAAACTCATAGGAATAGCTCTTGTGCTGGAACTGGGGATTTTCTCATGCACATAAGTTAAGTTTGATGTTTTTAATTTGAAACTTGACCTTGTTTCATGCACATTAGGTTAGTTTGAAGACCAAGGTTTGAAACAATCTTCATACATATAGGCGTATTTTTATGCTTGAACTGAGCAGTGTTCCAGACATGCAGTTTTGGTTTAGGTTTAAGTCTCAAACATATGCTGTCCAGACACGTTGTCTGAACAGGGGGTCTCATCATTTAAAAAATGTTGAGCAACAGTTAGTTCAACACTACAGGGTTTGAAACATTATACTTTATATAGTTGATTGGTATGATCATTTGTCTGTAAGATTTCTAAATATTAGAATCATTTTTTTTGTTTGAAGTTAACTTTAACTTGTTTGAAGAAAATTTATATATATTACAAAAATGTTAAACATAGTTTCAAGCTAGGCTGTTTCACAGCTTAATCCAGTGATGACACAGTCGCCTTACTGAAGTTCAAGATACTCACCCAACATCTTGACAGGTTGCCGTGCATTGCAAATTGTTATGAAATCGTAAGTACAGTAATAAAATGCATTCATCATTTTCATGATGTGATTGCCATTGTAATTGTCTTCACAAGGAGTTATTTTTATTTTTATTTCAGGCTTTGGTGTGCAGACATATTTCTGTCAGCTTGGAGATGCTTATATAGAAAGGACAAGAAGAGACCTGCTGTATGACTTGTTTAAAGAGATTTTGTTCTGATGAAACGCAGTTGAAGTAAAGTAATGAATTGTCAGGTATGTTTATTTTTTTAATACCAGACATAGATTAAAAGTCATTTACAGGGTACAGAAATTTCATCCTACAACCCTTCCATCTGCTATTCTACCCTCGTACTGAGATGTGATATATATATATTATGTGGTATGATGTTTTAAAAGCGATTGTTAAAAAACTGCTTATACTAATTTATTTTATCTTGATTGCTAAGTAAGCTCAGCACTTATATAAACCACCCTCGAGTCCACTTCCTGGGTAGAACCAGTACTGGATGTTTTTTAGAAGCCATCAGGTGGAGCTGGGGATTGAACCTACAGCTTCTAGTGGGAGTGGCCATCAACTGCACTACCAACCCACAAATTATTTTTCTGTGTGTTTGTGGCATAACTAATTTTGGCTGAGGATTAATTTTTTTTGTATTACAATGTCTCGACAGTGATCCAAGAAAAAAAATTTACGATTAGCCCAGGGCAATTAACTAAAAATCTACTTTCCCTGGCTGAAAAGGTTCACTTGCCGAGATTTTTATTACCAGTGCATTTAAATTTTGCAGTATAATATAAGATATGTAATATCTCTCCTACACATGTATACATATAATTAAATGTATTAATTTTAATGTAGGATTCCCTTTAACATTATGCATGTGTAAATCACAAGTATTAGAGTTTGAATAAGATTGGGAGAAATGAGAGAATTTCAGGGAGAACTGACTACGTCTATCAGTATGACCAACTTATTATGTTGTATTTAGTCTTTTTATTTATTGTCTGTCATTTCTGTTCTGTTGGCTCTAAAGCAGTTTGGGAGCATGAGTTAGTTTAAAACATTATTTTAAATATACTTCTCTTTTTTTAAAATGATTGCTAACTGTCATAACATACAATAATGGCAATGTAAAGCTTACACAGCCATTCAATCCATCCAAGAGAATTTTTGCAATATGATATAAATAAATGCAGTCTATGATAGCCTTCAGATATCTAGAAAAGTACATTTAGTCAGCTATATTTCAAATATAGAAAAATCACACATTATTTATTTGAATTGGTGTTTTCAATACTATATTAAAATCATATATATATATATTATACGCTGAAACTACACAAGCAACAAGTTTATTACTATGGTACCCCACTCACTTATTTTTTAACCTTAAACTCGATTTAAATATCAACGTTCACGTTTTCACAGAAGAAAAATTTACAAACATATAGTTCCAATTAATGTTTATTTACAAAATATTTCTAAAGTTACCATTATACATAACGTGATCGATCATGAACTATATGCTTAAAATAGTCAGATTTTAGAAATTGCCAACATTATGACAAAGGGAGATAATATATTTATGCTCTTTATATTGAAGGATTTGAGGGACACCCGCGAATCACATCATTGTCTATTTTTAGCTCTACTGGCCAAAGGCCAGCAGGGCTTATGTCATGGTAAATTGTCCGTTGTCCGATATCTGTTGTCCGTCAGTTAACCTTTTTCTTGTAGACGCAATAGTACCTTCTTTTTTCGTCAAATTTTAACAAAACTTACACAGCAGTTACATAACTACAAGATCTCAAAAAGTTTTTGAACCAGCGTCATTTGACCACAAATGCCCATGACTTATAAGCACATTTTAAGCGAAATTTTAAAAAACAGTTTCTGAAAGCCTAGACCTTAGATATTTTACATGTAGCATTGCATGGAGATCCTGTAAAACATCTGTTTCCAGTAGAGCATTAAGGTCTTGTTAATTACTTGCTCGGGTGCGTGGTAAGATGCGTGTACCTTGGTCGTAAATACCCTATCAATCATAGCAGGTATTTAAAATAGATAAATTTATATTCAAAGCTATCAACCAATTACAGTAGAGGAATAAAAATAGATAATTAAATATGCATGAGAGGTTTTCCAAAGTTGCATTATCGGGCATGTGTTGTAATAAACACCGTAGGGATCAATTGTTTAACTGATTAGTTACGGTCTATAAACAATAGTTTGATCTGTGTTGTATCAAATAGAGATTTTTGTATTGGGAAAACTCGCTTGTCCGATTTTTTAAGACAAGCCGAACGGGCAAGTTACTTTGAAAAAGGCACAGGCTGACATAAACAAGCTTTTGCTCTCAATGCAAAGTTGCTGTCGAGCAGTCATCATTGCACGTGGCGGCCAAACACGCTACTGATAACCCGATTTTGAAGTCAATTCCTTCCTGTTTTAAATTCAAATTAAACAATAAAATTGATAATTTCTGTTCAATTTAACTATTTCATAAGACATAATTATACAACAAACAGAACATTTCAACCAAATTTAGTTAAATGTTAACAAAATATTAACATTCAAACTAAGCGAAAGTTTCTTTTTTGGTTCAGTGTATAATTATATGTATGTATTTATGAGCATTTGAGGACTTCTTTTTTTTTCCAAAAAATCTCAGGGTGTCACTGCACCCTCTTTTTAAAACAAGTTGGCTGCTTTTAAAAAGCATCCAATGGTTAGGTCTTATAAAGGATGTAGCAATTAAAGTGAATGAATGTGTAAATTTGGTTCCTTGTATGGGGTACTAAATACACGGGTGATACCAAATCCTGACAATGTTCCAGCTGACACAGCGAATTTCTGGCTGCAGGGAAATGGCAAATGTGGTGTACCTGATAGTAACTTTGATGTTAAATGTACTGATCTCAATCATTATGTATTGCCATTTGTATATTTAAAAAGAAACTTATCTTATATATTGTCTAATGTACTTACTGCTATGTTCTTTACAATTTAATACTTTGATCATAATAGAATTTTATTTGTGGATATATTATTTTTAAAAAACAACAGTTAAAAATTACTGTTTTTCCAAAACGTGTGCATGTTCGGGGATATATCTAATTCTGACGACGTGCTGAAAATATGTCACACCAGTAAACTATCTTTATATTTCTGTTGTATCGAGTAAAAAAAAAAAGACGGCAGCTGTTTAATTTTGTTATTATTGCCATTGTTATGGGTTCAATTGAGTAAATTCATGGTTATTTGAAATTTATTTATATTAACTCGGAAGGAATCTGTCAGAAACAGCGATTAATTGTCAAGTTTCAAGAAAAAAGCAATGACTGCCCCGGCTACATAAATCAATGCTTCCATAGTTACCATAATATTGGAAAATCATCAAAATTTTGCAAAATGATTGGCCAAACCATTATTTAATATTAAATGGAAATGTAATACTATTTCTTATGTAGACACCACAATTGAAAACAGTTGAACTGTTGCACCTTGGTGATCTTTCTTTGTTTCCATTCAGTTGTTGGCATTATGTCCCAGATTCGTTAGATACTTTCACATAATAAATCAGTTATATACTAGTATGTAGATTATTTTAAATTTTTGACCACAGCCTGTGTGTAAGTATATTTATATATATATAATTTTTATATATATATATATATATATATATATATATATATATATATATATATATATCTTTATTTCCTCCAAATCATACAGGAGAGCATACAAATAATAATATACATTGTTGACAAAAGACAAATGAAAAAAAGGTAATACTATACAGATTGAATACATATATAAAGTAACGATAATTTACAAAGCAAATGATGTAGTTTCTAGAAACTGACGCATAAAATTATAATAAGGTGGTAATATAATTGTATACTTTGAATTCCCTGATGGGTAAGTTATATATTTATGTGTGTGTTGGTAATGTTTATTTACACCACCACATTGAGTATTAAATGTCAATATACTCCCTTTAACCCTTTACTCCATAGATACACATTTTGCTGCACCAATCACAGGCCTTTGAAAACAGTGCAGGAAGAGTTCAGATTGCTTGTAATGAGTTCACCCAATAATTCAAAAGCCTTCTATATTAGAGGTGTCCAAAGGCGTCTTTATTAGAGGTGTATAAACCTTCTATATTAGAGTGTCCAAAGGCGTCTATATCTTAGAGGCGTCCAAAGGCGTCTATATGAAGTAAAGGGTTAATTAAGCAGTTTCTTTTCTGAGCTGACTGTGGTTTAATAAAGTTTCACTGGCAATTATTTTTAGAGATTTGTTGAATGGCTGTTTTAGCAGTGATGTAAACATGGAAACTATAAAAAAAAATAAATATATTCTTGTATAGGCCTTGTATCTATCATTTTGTATTTAATCTTGTTTCCTGAATATGTTGCAGATACACAGTGTCAACTGAAACATGAATGCCCAGGGGCCAGGAAGTAAATAATGGCACTTTGAAGTATTTCTACAGAAGATTGTCAGTATGGCATGTGAGCAGTTTTAGAAGCAAACTTTACAGGTATTATAAAGACAAATTTGAATAGAGAGATGGGGAAATGTTTTTAAGTGAAAACAATCTGATAGAAACTTAGTACAAGTGTAATTGACTTTGTACTTGTAGATGATATCTACTTTCTGTGTAAGACGTCACAATTTAAAACAAAACAACAAAGAACCTTTTAGTTATGCTTACAGCACCCACTCTGACATGAATTAAACTGTTTTGAGATAACTTTAAACATAAAACTCTGAACACTTGTATATATATGAGCCTTTCTTACACAACTTTTTACCAGATCAGTTTGCTCAGTCAGTAGCTCGTCTGATCATCAATCCAGGGGTCGTGAATTAAAATTCCCGCTTGACCGCAGTCTACGCGATGATTGATATACAACATTGTGTCTCATTGTGATTCATCTCTCACTACTGATTTAAGTGGGAAAGTTTTCAGTTAATTGCAGAGATGGGTGTGCTTGAGTATTGTTTACCTTTCAGGATCCCAGGAAAGAGTAGTTAGTTAAACGGATCGTCTGCTAGCTCTTGATGACATTAAATATCACTAATTAATCAATAATTGAGCAAATGTATAACTTTGACAATGGATTCCGCCACCTGAAGACTGTAGACAACCTACAAGTTGTATGGTCAGCTCACTTGTGTGTCTGTTTGTTGCAGTAGTAACATGGCTTATTTTACAGTGACAAATCTTTCATTTATTACAGGGCAATTACTTGAAACAAGTTGCTAAAACTTCATTGAACACATTGGTATAGTAAATATTAAATTTGAAAGTGATAAAATATGCCTTAATATTTATACAATGTTAGAATGGGAGTGAGAGGGGCAATACCACTGATAAAATTAGTAAGAGTAGGTTTTGAAACACTGTTAAAGTTGAAGTACAAAAATTACTGTACTTATTATAAACTGCAGAATTCGTACTTGTTTTGTAAAGATATTATTGCATTGTTTCTGGTATATGATGGGTCTAGAGGTGAGTTCGAATCCCAGTCTGGCCACAGTTTCAGTGATGATTGATATACAACATTGCGTCTCAATGCTGATTCAAGTGGGAAAATTATCAGTTACTTGCAAAGATGGCAGTGCTCAAGTACTTAACCTTCCATGATCCCAGGAGAGAGTTGTTAGGTTTAATGATCATGTGCTTACCTACAATAACGGTGCTAAATATTCAGTCCAATAATCCTTCTGATGTTTTATTTTGGAAACAGGATTTTTAAATAGAAAATAATATTTTCATACCACAACTTTAAAATTTCCCTTGAAAATGCATTATATATTTGTTAAATAATAATTCATATATTTCTCGTTAAGATAGTGGTGCACAGTATTATCGGTATACTGACATGCTGCAATACAGAATCACTATTATGATAGACTGACATACCAATATGCTTGGTGAATTCCGTAAACTGTTTAAAATAATCTGTCAACGGAAATATTTAAGCTGAATGATGTCAGTTTTATGATTTTATGGAGTTTCTGAGTTTAAAACAAGGCTATAGCATAGTGCCCGCTGGTCTCCTGTTTGAAATATTTTACTGATAGGACTTGAGGCAAATTTGGTAACCAGCACGGTAACCCATGTGCATAAAACTGTCACATAAATTTTTACATGTTGGGCTGATTCATTACCAACAACAAGCATGTTGGAGATCAACAAAGAAAATGAAAATATAAAAAGTGTGAAGAGTAAAGCTTTGGATTGGACACATTTGGGTCAGGCTCAGAAGAAAATTAACAAATAAATAATAGCAAATGTGAATGCATGTAGATTTTGCCAGAGAACTGAAGTGTGCAGGTGGCTAAGCAAATTTACAAAGGCATCATCCACAAATCTCCGTCAGCAATACTCAGGGTGCATAAAAAATGATTTGAGATTGGTCAGTGTAGAACTATATTTTGTTAAAGGTTTATGGTTGTATACTTCAAAGTTTAAATAGAAGGAATCTGATAAAAAAAAAATCAAATAGAATCTATAGATCTATAGATGTTGTTTTTTTTATCTTTCAAAGCAACTAGATAGATAGATTGAATAGACTCATTTGAATGGGTTTTGGTATGATTTGTTGTTGCTGACATGACAGTTAATGCTTATGTTTTATTGACCAAAGTTAGAAAATGGATTGGTAGATAGCTTTATGTCATCAAGGATAATCAGTTGACGGTAAAGGCCTCTTTTTGTATATGTCAGATAGTCCATACTTGATAGATCTGCAGCACTGTGTATTTTATTGGAGACAAACCTGTAAAAATACAGTTATTTTGTTTGGCTTTTTTTCCAAAATAAACTACAGATGGTGGTTTCTTGTTTCAGATTTAAAGGAACAGTCTGGAATAACACATCTACTGACCAGAAACAACACTCACTTGTTACAAGACAACTATCAGAGTAACCCATATGCAGAGCAGATACAACACAGTTTCAGATTTTACACCAGTTAGTCTGGAATTCTCCAAAAGATGAATTTACGTGACATCATGGATTGCCATTCTGCCTACAAACTTAACTGACTTCTAGCAGCTTCATAGATATTAACATGGACAAAAAGGTTGAAGTAGAGTACTCTGACAATATTCTGTGTAGTTGCTATACAATACAAGTGTCTAGAGAGACCATACACAACATTGGGATTGAATTTTGACCCGAAACAAATAGGAATGAACAATCTTAAACAATCACTTGTAAAGGTTAATAGTGTTGTCTGAAATTTGCTGAACTTCTTTGTTAGGTATGTACATTTAAATTGAAATAATTGTAGTGTTATTGTAATGGTATTATTATTGTAATTGTAGTATTATTGTATTTGTAGTATTCAATATTTTAAGACACGTACCATTAAAAGAAAGAAAAATAAAAAAAGAAAAGAAAAATAAAAAAAAAGAAAAAAAGAGAAAATTGATATAAAAAAAATGAGAAGAAAAGACAGGAAAAAATGAGAAAAAAAGAGAGAAAAAAACAACAAATGTATGGTACAATAGATTTTTATTACATTATAGTTTTTTATGTTATAAGCATTACATTGTCTTTGGGAGCAGATCAAGATTGTCATTATGATGTAAAAACAAGTTCTTCACATATCTGTTAATAAACTCACCAACTGAGGTGATTATTGAACTATTGCACAATTTAGTGTACAAGATGTTCAGAAGAAGTATTTACTCTGACAGTTGTTTATTTATTTTTTATCCGTTTTGATTTTGTGACTTGCTCTCAAAGATTATATATGTTTTATATATGTTGTAACTTGAAGTAGATTTGTATTAATTTACTATTTTTTTATATTTCATTACAGAATTTTTTAGTGGTAAATGAAACAAAAGATTGCTTAAAATGTTAATTTTCTAGCAGAAATTTCATTTGAAATCGGTGTTGCCAAAATAGCAAATATATTTTTGTTTCACTGTCTACTGCCGACATTAAAATTTAGTATGTGTAATGATGACTATTATTACGTAAATTTAAAAGATTTTTTTAAAAGATACTATAAAAGTTTATGTTGATGTATTGTCCAATATCTAAGGAGATATTACAGATTTGCTTTTAGGTGTGAAATTTCTAGACGGACTTTAAAAGGTCCTTTTAAGGTTTTTTTTATAGCCTCAGGTGCTGTTTTAAGTTCACCAGAAGTTATGGGTTCGAGCCCAGCTTGGTCCAAACAATTGATGTGATAACTCTCCTCAGAGGTTGTGGGTACAAACCCAGCTTGGTCCAAACAATTGATGTGATAACTCTCCTCAGAGGTTGTAGGTACAAACCCAGCTTGGTTCAAACAATTGATGTGATAACTCTTCTCAGAGGTTGCAGGTACAAACCCAGCTTGGTTCAAACAGTTGATGTGATAACTCTCCTCAGGTTGTGGGTACAAACCCAGCTTGGTTCAAACAATTGATGTGATAACTCTCCTCAGAGGTTGTGGGTACAAGCCCAGCTTGGTCCATAAAATATATGTGAAACTTTCTGTCAAGACAAGGGGTAAATAACTTAAGAGTCATTTGAACTTGTAGATAATGAGTAAACACTCTACATAATGTGATATGAAACCGGGTTTGGAAGAAGGTCAGGAACACCTGTTGGTCTCGTAATCTACCAGTGTTGCATAAAAACTTATTTCACTTTTTTTAACCAGGTTTTCTGGGCGGGTGGATGGGCTAGCGTGTTTTTACATTTTTATTTTGACTCGATAACAACTGATATCATTATTTTCATTAGAGCTACCCTGTTTAATTTATTCAATTATTTACTACTGTGAACTAACACCTATATGCTGTTTTAACCAAAAAGATATTTCATCTTCTTTCAGAAATATAACCTCGTGACTAACCAAATATAAAAATACTTCTTATGATAAGAACAGCCTCCCAATTGTTAGAAGGTTGTTTTTGTGAGGCTGGTCAGTGGAGTGACCCTACCTGTAAGTTTTTTATGTGTGCTCAGTGTTGTTAACTGTATGTGTGTCATTTTTGGTAATGTTCTTGTCGTGTATTCTGTGTAAAAATGCCTGTACTTACGTTGAGTTAATTTTGTGAAGTTCATGTCTTTGCGTGACTATTCATTGTTAAAGAAAATAACATTGTCTTCTTAATTACATGTTTTCTTTATTTTTGTTTGTAAGTGCATTTTAGTAATAGTTGCTTTTTGTTTGTATACATAGCTGTTTGTATGTTTATTTTGGTTAGTTTTAAATTGACCCTTGTTATTTTCGTGTATTAATCTATCTGTCAAGAAGTGGATGTTATTTTGTTCATTATAGATCGGATCTGAGGTTGTATTTTCCAAATTATGTAATACTAATATATCTTTATCTTATAATCAAACTTTCCGAAATTTGTTCAAATCTATTTATTTTACATTGATTGTGAAACAAGTTCTTACAATTTATACAAATTTCTATGTCCTGGGTTGTTACAGTTTATCAATTCTATTCAAATTTTTAGTCGATATGTTATGCAAATCTCTCTCTATGTCCTCCCAGGTATATGTGTAAATGTAGATTAAGTGTCTTGCTCAAAGGTGTTAAACAACTATGATTGATAGTATAAACCTTTGATCGCCACACAAGATTAACATTGGCTTCTCAAATATATTTATTTGGCTTGTGTTAATGTATTATGTTGTTCACATCAGTTTTTTATTTTTTTTTAATTTCATGAAGTCGTATATTGTTTGCCATATTGTTCTTTATCAAAGTTTAAAACCAGCTCGTTTACATTTAATAAATTTTTCTTTATTTATATTATTATGCAGACCGATACAATGCAAATTCCATTATAATATGTTTTTTCTTTGCTTCCATTTTTTATGATGGGAGAGACGGAGGGAGGGGGGAATGACAACCAAACAATATACTGTCACCCTGCTTGGATTTGATCATTGCTCAACTTCTGCTTGCTTAGAACAAACTGTTTTAAACCTTACATAATGATGGTTTAAAGGACAGTTTATTTGATTGATTCGTGCCAGCATTAATTATTAACAGTTTGTAATAATCAGAGTGATTCACTAAATGCTGACACGTCCAAACACAGAAATAATTTCCAAACTTTAGCATAAGCTAATTTTTACGTAGACACCGTTTTTTAACATCTGGGTTACATGGCAGAGCTGTCAATTTTAGTTTTATCAAAACATGAATATATGTCTTGAATATGAATAATTCTTTTTCTTTTTTATAAATTTTATTCATATCTAAGTGTATCTCATAATCTGTTGTACGCAAATATGCGTTAAATTACATTACAATGCAAACAATACCATTAAGTGGAGTTTGATTTTTCAAGGTAAATTATCTCTACAACGCGGTTCATGTATATCACGGTTTCACATTGTGGACCCTGAAATCTGCTTATAATGGGACTTGAGTGTATATAAACATATGAGATTTTCTACATGACTGTAAGATGATTTTGAAGTTGATGTAGTAACATGTTATTAAGTGTCAAGTATAATTCGTGTTTTACACCTATTTATAACACTTAAAATAGTGATAACTGTTTATACATCTTTTTTTATGCCCCCCAAAAATTGTTTTGTAACTTGTCATGCATAGATGGATTTTGTAGATACCTGCTACAAATGATCAACATAACATGACGTGTCGCGAGTAAGACCAACACCCGTACTTCAAAGGTCAAGGTCACAATTCGAGTTTGTTTGAAAATACTTCGAGTTTGTTTGAGATTTTGTTTCCGGCCTGTAACTTTGTCATGCATAGATGAATTTTAATGATACTTGCTACAAATGATCAACATAAAATGACAACGTGTTGCGAGTAAGACCCACACCCGTACCTCAAAGGTCAAGGTCACAATTGGAGTTTGTTACAGCGTGTTACGTGTAAGACCCACATGCATACCTCAAAGGTCAAGGTCACACTTTGAGTTCGTTTGACAACACTGTCTGTCTTGTCTAGTCTGTAACTTTGTCATCTATGGATGAATTTTTAAAACACTTGGCTCAGTTGATCAACATGACATAATTAAGTGTGGCATGTAAGACCCAGAACCTTTCCTCAAAGTTCAAGGTCACACTTTCAATTTATTTGATATTGTGTGTCTGATCTGTGATTTTGTCTTTAACTTGGCTCAATTTATCAAGATGATATGACGACATGTCATAAGTAAGACCTAGACCGATACTTCAAAGGTCAAGGTTACACTTTGAGTATGTATGACAACTCTTTGAATCTGTTTGAGATTTCAAGTCTGTCCTTTAACTTTATCATACATGGATGGATTTCAAAAACACTTGGCTCAATTTATCAATTGATCAACAATTGATCTGTAACTTATATTTAGGGATTTTAAAATAACTGATAATGTTTCACTTATATTTAACTGTTGAAATACCAGACCATTATCAGATGTCAAGGTCAAGGTTACACAAAGGTCAAGGTCTTGCTTTAATGTAAAAAAAAAAAGAAATTGCATGTCTAGTCTGAAACATCAGTCCATTACTCTTGATATTCATGGATACATCGCTACCTATTATATCATATATTGTTATTTTCACAGACCATTTGGGGGGCATGCGATACTTAACAGTGACATTTGTTGTAGGAAAAAAATTTGAAATACCCCAGTATGTGTGCAGACCCTTGATTTTATTTCTATTCTGGATGAAAGACATAAATCATGTACATGCACAGCAGTTTTATAATGACAAGATCTCAGACAAATTCTTGAACCAGCATAATTTGACCACAAATGCCCCTGCCACAGGGCTTGTAAGCTCTATTAGCTTTAAAAAATATTTTCTCTGAAAGTTCCAAGTCAAAGACTTTAGATATTTTACATGTAGCATTGCATTGTTGTTACAAAAAACATTTCTTCTGATCTGAAATATTCATCTGTCTATATGTTGAGTGATTCTTGGGCCTTCTGTTATCGAAATGATAGAAAAGAAAACTAAATAATTTTAAGAAATACTTCTCAAATTTTTTAAAACAAGAGCGGCACCACCATTATATATTAAATTTTTGTACTTTCTTAAATATGAGGTTTCAAAGACAAATACATGGTGGTTAATATTTTCATATGGTTATTTGTTAATATGTAAAGATTGGTTTGATGCAGCAGGTCCTCCTTGGCCTAGTGGTCTAAGGCGCAAACTCAAGATCACTTACCTCTCACCGCTTAGGTCATAGGGTCGAGTCCCGCAAGCTCCAAAACAATTAAATAGGTAAGGATGGTGGTTCTACTCAGTTTGACTCAGTCTGAGGTCTTCCGCCACCAGTAAAATTGGATATGCCACATATAACCTGAAATGTGTTGAAAATAGCATTAAACCCCATTAAAAAAAAATGGTTTGTTGCATGGACATGACTGATATTTTATTACCACATTGCTGTGTCTTTTTATGATTGCCCTGTGCCTGTCTGCCGTCTAGCCCTGTGTCTGTCTGCCATCAGTCTAGTCCTGTACCTGTTTGCTGTCTAGCCCTATGTCTGCCTGCCTTCTATTACTTTATAAAGTGTGTGCACTGAAGCAGCATGGTAGTTATATAGCCATGCTATCTGGGTTCTGGAACTGTTTAAATTGAACAAATTATGTTACAGCCTTTGTATTGTCAAAAATGCACACTTACACCTGCACCTTATACTTACACCTGCATTTTTATTTGATCTTCACAAAACAATAGATATATTACCATCTCCAGACAAATTCATATATTGGTCAAAATGGATAATTATGTCAAAAGTTGTATTACTTGAACTTGTGTGAACCCAAATACTGGCATTTGTCATTGGATCCACCCTACCTAAGCTGGCTCACTTTAGAGAGCATCTGATATTACTACATGGATTTTGAATCCCAACCTGGCTTCTGTTATGATTGATACATGACGTTGCATCTCATTGTCATTTGCCTCACAACTGGGTTAACCCTTTACTTCATATAGACTCCTTTGGACACCTCTAATATAGAAGCCTTTGGACACCTCTTATATAGAAGGCTTTTTAATTATTTGGTGAATTATGTATATATTAAATGACAGAGTGGAAAACAGTGCAGGAAGTGTTCAGATTGCTCGTTACGAGCAATCTGAACTCTTCCTGCACTGTTTTCAAAGGCCTTCTGTGATTGGTATCTATGGAGTAAAGGGTTAAGTGGGAAAGTTATCAGTTACGTGCAGAGATAGGTGTGCTCAAGTACTATATCCCAGGAATAAGGGGTTTGATTGTTTGTTAATTCATGACAGTGTAATAAAGTGGAGCAGATTGTCCAGTGGTAGAGCACTGATCCCATAATTGGAGGGTCGTGGGTTCGTTCCTCTGACACTGCTATGTATAAGACACTTTTCCGCATATACTTAATACTGGTTTTACCCAGGAAATGTTCAAGCATGATTTGTCTAAGTTGTAAGAACTTGTTTCACAATCAAAGTAAAACATATAAGTTTAAACTATAGTATAGTAATAACTATAGTGTTCAAACAAACTTTCCACCACTGTGACACATTATATCTTTAAATCAGCACATGGACTTTCATATAACACAATAGAGAGTATAATGTTGGCATTTAACTGCAACACAATTTTATTACATCTGCCCCACCTGGTTAGTTCAGTCATAAGCACAATCCAAGGGTTGTGAGTTTGAATCCCCTGCCTTCCACAGTCTCTGTAATGTTTGATATACAACATTGTATTTCATTGTTATTTATCTCATCACTGATTCAAATGGGAAAGTTATTAATTACTTTCAGAGATTTGTGTACTTGAGTACAGATTAACCTTCAAGGATCCCAAGAGTACTTGAGCCTGTTATGAAATATAAACATTAATGGTGTACTTGAGTACTGGTCAGCTTTCAAGAATCCCAAGAGTACTTGAGCCTGTTATGAAATATAAACATTAATGGTGTACTTGAGTACTGGTCAGCCTTCAAGAATCCCAAGAGTACTTGAGCTTGTTATGAAATATAAACATTAATGGTGTACTTGAGTACTGGTTAACCTTTGAGGATCCCAGGAGTACTTGGGCCTGTTTTGAAATATAAACATTAATGGTGTATTTGAGTACTGATTAACCTTTGAGGATCCAAGGAATACATTTGCTTGTTATGAAATATGAACAGTAATGGTGTAGTTGAGTACTGGTTAACCTTAAAGAATCACAGGAGTACTTGGGCCTGTTATTAAATATAAATAGTAATGGTGTAATTTAGAACTGGTCAGCCTTCAATAATCCCAGGAGTACTTGATCCTGTTACGAAATATATACAGTAATTGTGTGCTTGAGTACTGGTTAACATTCAAGGATCCCAGGAGTTCTTGGGCCTGTTATGAAATATAAACAGTATTGGTGTAGTTGAGAACTGGTTAATCATCAAGGATCCCAGAAGTACTTGAGCCTGTTATGAAATATAAACAGTATTGGTGCACTTGAGAACTGGTTAACCATCAAGGATCCCAGGAGTTCTTGGGCCTGTTATGAAATATAAACAGTATTGGTGTAGTTGAGTACTGGTTAATCATCAAGGATCCAATGAGCACTTGGGCCTATTATGAAATATAAACAGTAGTGGTGTACTTGAGTACTGGTCAACCTTCAAGAATCCCATGATTACTTCAGCCTGTTATAAAATATAAACAGTAATTGTGTGCTTGAGTACTGGTTAATCTTCAAGGATCTCGAGTACTTGGGCCTGTTATGAAATATAGACAGTAATGGTGTACTTGAGTAGTGGTGAATATTCAAGAATCCCATGAGTACTTGAGCCTGTTATGAAATATAAAAGTAACTGTGTACTTGATTACTGGCTAACCATCAAAGATCCCAGGAGTTCTTGGGCCTGTTATGAAATATAAACAGTAATTGTGTACTTGAGTACTGGTTAACCTTCAAGGATCCCAGGAGTATTTGGGCCTGTTATGAAATATAAACAGTAATGGTGTTCTTGAGTACTGGTTAATCATCAAGGATCCCAGGAGTACTTGGGCTTGTTATGAAATATAAACAGTAATGGTGTACTTGAGTACTGGTTAACCTTCAAGGATCCCAGGAGTACTTGGGCCTGTTATGAAATATGAACAGTAATGGTGTACTTGAGTACTGGTTAACAATCATGGATACCAGGAGTACTTGGGCCTATTATGAAATATAAACAGAAATGGTGAACTTGAGTACTGGTTAACCTTCAAGTATCCCAGGAGTACTTGAGAACCGGTTAACTTTCAAGGATCACAGGAGTACATGGGCTCTTGTTAACCTTCAAGGATCCCATGAGTACTTTGGCCTGTTATGAAATATAAACAGTAATGGTGTTCTTGAGTACTGGTTAACCTTCAAGGATCCCATGAGTACTTTGGCCTGTTATAAAATATAAACAGTAATGGTGTACTTGAGTACTGGTTAATCTTCAAGAATCCCATGAGTACTCCAGCCTGTTATGAAATATAAACAGTAATTGTGTACTTGAGTACTGGTTAACCATCAAGGATCCAAGGAGTTCTTGGGACTGTTATAAAATATGACAGTATTGGTGTAGTTAAGTACTGGTTAACTATCAAGGATCCCAGGAGTACTTAGACTTTTTATGAAATATAAACAGTGATGGTGCATGAGTACTTGGGCTGATTATGAAATATAAACAGTGATGGTGTTCTTGAGTACTGGTTAATCAACAAGGATCCCAGGAGTACTCCAGCCTGTTATGAAATATAGACAGTATTAGTGTACTTGAGTACTAGTTAACCATCAAGGATACCAGGAGTACTTGGGCCTATTATGAAATATAAACAGTAATAGTGTACTTGAGTACTGGTTAACCTTCAAGTATCCCAGGATTACTTAAGTACTGGTTAATTTTCAAGGATCACCGGAGTACATCGGCTCTTGTTAACCTTCAAGGATCCCATGAGTACTTGGGCCTGTTATGCAATGTTAATAGTAATGGTGTTCTTGAGTACTGGCTTACCTTTATGTATCCCAAGTGTACTTGGGCCTGTTATGAAATATTAACAGCAATGGTGTATTTGAGTACTGGTTTGCCTTCAAGGATCCCAGGAGTATTTGGGCCTGTTATGAAATGTAAAGAGTAATGCTATACTTGAGTACTGGTCAACCTTCAATGATCCCATGAGTACTTGAGCCTGTTATGAAATATAAACAGTAATTGTGTACTTGAGTACTGGTTAACCTTCAAGGATCCCAGGAGTACTTGAGTTTGTTATGAAATATAAACAGTAATGGTGTACTTGAGTATGGTTAATCTTCAAGGATCCGAGGAGTATTTTGGCCTGTTATGAAATATAAACAGTAATGGTGTACTTGAGTACGTGTTAACCTTCATGGATCCAAGGAGTACTTGGGCCTGTTATGAAATATAAACTGTAATGGTGCATTTGAGTACTAGTTAACCTTCAAAGATCCCAAAAGATATTTTAGCTACCTACCCACATGAAAAATACTGAGTTGGGGCACAATAAATATTTTTTGAAGGATGGCCTAAGCATATTACATTTGAGTATAATTTACACAATGCTTCACTAGCAACATCTTAATAGGATAAATAAGGAAAAGGTCACGGGTCACATTTATTTACTGATGGAAAACCGTACAGTGGTTTATAGACACATGTACCTACATAGTAGAAAATCAAGTATGAAATGTAATACCTCAGCAGTGGTCTAGTGGTAGACCATCTGCCTTGCATGTGGAAAGTCATTGGTCTGATCCCCAGTTGGAATATATCAAAGACTTGAAGCTTCCTTGTTTGTTGCTCAACACCTAGAGGTTAATTCTAGATCTGGTTGGCTCGGTATCCATACAGTCAAACCTGTCTTAAGCAGCCAGTTAAGGGGAGAAGCAAAAGTGGCCTTTTAAGACAGGTTGTTGCTTAACACAGGTTTTTTTCTTTCTAAAAGCATATAAATGGGATATTGCAAATATGGCTGCTTAAGACAAGTGGCTGCTTAATAGAGGTAACCACTTACACAGGTTTGACTATATATTGTGGTTGGGTGGGATGGGGTTAGAATACTGTCTCAAGTGGACACCATCTCGATATGACTAGAAAATACGACCATACAACAACAGTATTGACTGTATATTAAATTAAGTTGTATCAAGGGTAAACTTTACTAAATGTCAGCAGCCTAATCACAGTTTTTTTTTAAAATACAGAAGTCTTGAAAATTGAAATAGGTCTTTATTTTTACATGGTAAGTTTTTACTGAATAAGCAGATACAGGTATGGATGTTGTTGTCTTTTTCCCTTTTTATGCCCTGTGGTTCAAAGTGTTTGAACTGTCCATCTGTCCGTCTACACGCAAATGGGTATTTAAGTGTCTATGGTTAGTAATTTTTTTGGACAGTTGAAAAAGACTTAAATATACATTTGTTAGAATGTCCGTCCATACATACATAATATCTTGTGGCTTCAGCTCCTACAGTTTTCATCCGTTTCTAATCAAACTTGCTATACATCACTTGAACAAGGGCATATATATCATCAGGGTTTTATGTACACATTATTATTGAAGGAGTTACGCCCTTTTCTGACTTAAAAAAATATTTCATATACAGACTACCTTGTGGCCTCAACTTGCCTACATTTTTCATCTGATTCTAATCAAACTTGCTATACACCATCTCCTGACCAAGGGTGTATTGTTGGTGGGGGTACCCATGTTCTAACAGGACACAATGTTTTTGTTCACCTTTTTTATTTTTCCTTTTTTGTTTGTTCTTCTTTTTCCTTTTTTGGGGGGAGTGGGGATATTTTTGGGGGGAGGGGGGATATTTTGGGGGGTGGGGGGAAGGGGTGGGGTGGGGAAGGGGGGTGGGGGAGGGAAGGGGTGGGGGGAGGGAAGGGGTGGGGTGGGGGAGGGAAGGGGGTGGGGTGGGGAAAGGGGGTGGGGTGGGGAAAGGGGGTGGGGGGAAGGGGTGGGGTGGGGAAGGGGGGTGGGGGAGGGAAGGGGTGGGGTGGGGGAGGGAAGGGGGGTGGGGTGGGGTGGGGAAGGGGGGTTGGGGTGGGGAAGGGGGGTGGGGTGGGGAAAGGGGGTGGGTGAGTGGGGTTGAGAGTGTGGAAGGGTGTTGGGTAAAGTGATAGGTGCTTTGAACAACATATGCTTAAAACATCCTGTTTGTACTTGATATATATATATATATATATATATATATATACAAGGCCTCTATTGCAAAGTAAATGCAAACAATTACCACTCATATTTAAGTATTATTTTCACAGTAGCTTCAATCCACATCATACATCAGCAGTTGTAATATCTTTTCAGTCCCGTACTGGTTTCGCTGGAGGGTTTACCCTCCGTCCGTTCGTCTGGCATATGTCCTTCTGGCCATCCATTTGAATAGATTACTAAAAAAGTGTCCAAGCCACATTTGTATAACTTAAATTGTGGTTAGAGTGCAATAAGGAGATTATGCAGGCCATTTTATTTTTTCAGTCTGACAAAAATTGTTGCCATGGTATCAAAATTGGTAATCCGGTAAACCGTTTGGGGAATGGTGTATTACTTGCAGTACTCCAGTGTCTTGATAATTTATTATAATACCAGTAAAAGAATGTCCAGTCAAAATGCAAATTACTTCTTTTTAAATGTTATATGTTTTGGGTTAAATTAAGATTCTTGACAAAAGTAATGTTTACATCGCATACTTATTCAGCTTGTGCTTGGGTTATCTGATCACTCATGTTTTTGTCCATGATTTAAATATTGTGTGCTCTGACACTTCTTTTTTTATTGTTTAGCTATATTTATTAATGGCCCTCTTTACCAAGTTCTTGAACAGACCTGATTGAATAACAAATGTTATGGCCCTTTGTTTTTGTATGATTGGGGTTAAAATAACTGTGAAAAAGTACTTAAATCTGAGTGGTTGCTGCTTTGCTTTTGCTTGTGTAGTCCTGGTCATAATTGCTAGTATTAATATTCATTTATTTATATTGCGTCTATGTTTATGTCAGCTCTTGGATGCTTTTATACCTGCGACCATTGTGACCATTGTATATACATATATTTTAATGTGATATCACTGTTAAAATATATACAAAGACAAAGGTCACAAAGATCACAGACATTGAAACATTTAGGGCTGCCATAAACATGTGTGCAACATAAATAAATGAATATTAATACTGGCTATTGTGACCAGGGCTACACTGCATTAGATGCCTTGTATTGGAAAAACAAACAGGATGTTTTAAAATGCATATGTTGATCAAAGTACCTGATGGTAGGTAGGTAGACTTGTAGGTAGGTAAACCTGTAGTTAGGTAGACCTGTAGGTAAGTAAACCTGTATGTAGGTAGATCTGTAGTTAGGTAGACCTGTAGGTAGGTAGACCTGTCGTTAGGTAAACCTGTAGGTAGGTAGACTTGTCGTTCGGTAAACCTGTAGTTAGGTAGGCCTGTAGTAGGTAGGTAGACCTGTATGTAGGTAGACCTGTAGGTAGGAAGACCTGTCGGTTAGGTAGACTTGTAGGTAGGTAAATCTGTAGTTAGGTATGCCTGTAGGTAGGTAGATCTGTATGTAGGTAGACTTGTCGGTTAGGTAGACCTGTAGGTAGGTAGACCTGTATGTAGGTAGACCTGTTGGTTAGGTAGACTTGTAGGTAGGTAAACCTGTAGTTAGGTAGACCTGTAGGTAGGTAGACCTGTTGGTAAGGTAGACTTGTAGGTAGGTAAACCTGTAGTTAGGTAGACCTGTATGTAGGTAGACCTGTCGGTAAGGTAGACTTGTAGGTAGGTAAACCTGTAGTTTGGTAGACCTGTAGGTAGGTAGACCTGTATGTAGGTAGACCTGTCGGTAAGGTAGACTTGTAGGTAGGTACACCTGTAGTTAGCTAAATCTGTAGTTAGGTAGACCTGTAGTTAGTAGGTAGACCTGTAGTTAGGTAGGTAGACTTGTAGGTAGGTAAACCTGTAGTTAGCTAAATCTGTAGTTAGGTAGGTAGACCTGTAGTTAGCTAAACCTGTAGTTAGGTAAACCTGTAGTTAGGTAGGTAGACCTGTAGGTATGTAAACTTGTAGTTAGGTAGACCTGTATGTTGGTATGTATGGTAAGTTGGGCTGCCAGACTTAAGTAGGTAGTTGTGTAGGAAGGTACACTTTAAGAAGGTGGTGGGTTGGTTAGGTAGATAGGTGAGTTTTAGTTAGGTTGAAAGTGGGTGGGTGTGTAGGTAAGTAGGTGCTTTCTTGTCTTTATATTGGCATTCAAAATATATTGTAAATGTCTCAACTGATGTCTATTTATTGTTTTCCATAGTGTTGATGGCTTTGAGGAAACCAGATAATTAATGTGATATATGACATGTGAACAGGGACCAGGTCGCTACTTTTAAAGATTTTCTACTGGACCAGGATTCATACGTAGGTATGGGCAGTAAGTTTTCACCCCTTGGTCAGTTTTTTTCTCGATCAAATATTATTACCAAATTCCTTTCCACTGATTGAGAAAATATTCATATGTTGATTATAATTCCCCTCACCATTCGCAAAATGTTACCACTATCCATATGTTCATCTATCTTTTGAAATCAGACTAGTTTCTGATTATTAACTTCTGAAAGTGTCTATATTATCATATTATCTATATTATTATATTTATCATATATTCAATTGAAATTTTGTATGTATCTTTATTATTATAAAACACAGGTCAAGTTTATTTATTTCTTACTTTGGTAAAAGTTTTAGAAGTTGTGGCTTCTTTTCAGCTGCATTGTTGGTAAAATTTACTAATATAAATCGGTAGTTGGGGAATCCGTTTCTTAAGACAAATTTCTGTTGCAAAAATAAAAAAAGTAACTCCGTTTATTCATTAATAGGGAACTATTTCAAGTTTATTTGTGTATTATTTATAACATACTTTATCACATTGTGTACATTTTAATGACTGACATTATGTTTCCGCTTTACTGAATAATTTTCATTATATTAAAAACGCTCGATCGAACCGGAAGTGACGCAAGTTTTGGAAGCTGCGTGAAATAATCACCGTGAAAACCAATGTAATGGTTCATTCAACTTTTTTTTTTTTTTGTTATGCGTTGTGCTGAAGCTAGCCACTACGTACAATTACCAAAACCAGCTCGTATATAGTTATTTTTAAAACAAATGAAACAAATAAGTAACACTGCACATTTTATCAAATATTTTAATACAATACTTACAAGTATTGTTCAGTATACCCTCCCTGAACTCTTATCCATTAACTTTGGCAGAGTTATGGCCCTTAAATTATGTTACAGTGTCTTTATAATAAAAAATTAAGGTCAGCTGATGTATTACAGAATTTTAATGAAACTTCAAGCTTTGGTCAGTATCGGTGAAAGAACAGGAAATTCTTGTATTTTGTGAGAGTAATAAATGTCTTTGTAATGACTTTTTATGACATGATTAAAAAATTAATAATAATATCGATTATATTACAGGTGTGGGTGGCATGTTTCGAGAAACCAAAGATGACATCACAGTCACTGTTTTCAAGTCTGGCAACTCTGAGTCCTTATTTGCAGTTTGGCTGTTTCTCACCAAGGCTGTTTTATTGGAAGTTACAAAAGTTATATAGAAGGTAACTTATGTTAATATTATTTGGAAATCGAAACACCGTAGTACTTGGGGAACAACCTGTCGCCATTTTATTAGACAGTTTCACAGCGCACACGAAAAACTGCTTCTGAATTCAGGTTGATCACATCACATAAAAATGAGTTCCCATAAAAGATAAAGAAAATAGGGCAATAAAATGTTTGGAGTTGCTTTGAATAAATGGGGTCAGTCAGGAAACTGTAACCACACATATATTTTGTTTTGGTCTAGAAAATAAAAAATTAAAAAAAAAAATTTTTTCTACCAGTGTTCAATCTAGACTTTGCCATTGCATCATTGACCCCTTTAAACACAAGTGGCACACTTTAGTTAAAACATCTCCAGGGACTGAATTGGTACAATACAAATGCCACCCATGTTCCAGATATTTCATATTTTGTCCGTAATCAATCGTATTAAATCAGCTTTTATTTTGACTGGAATTTGAATAAAATTTTCTCAAAGCAATATTTGTATACGGAAGTAAATAATTTGTTGGAGCCTGATGCTGATAAAATAAAAAATATTCAGATAAAATAGTGCAAGCTGTAATTATACACGATTATATCCGTATGCAAGCATTTGTATAACTGGTATTGTGATTTATAAAAAAAGTGTCGGCATACAAAACTATGCTTCTGCTATGTTCTAAGTGCCATTTTATTGGGGAGAAATGAAAAGGATATCATAATCTTTCTTTTCTATTTTTAAATATTAAAATAACTAGGCTGCGGTGTTCTCAGGGTGATGAGATAGGTTTGCAAAAAAACAAATGTTACAGAGAAACTGCTTAATAAACGATCATTTAAGGTCTGTTTACTAGTTCAGTACTTTATCAGTCACATGGAGTGTAAACATTGTGTAAACAAGCCAATCAAATCCCATTACTGCTTCTAGTACTCATTATAAAATGTCTATCAAAAGCAGTCACATGGAGTAAACAAGCCAATCATATCCCGTTACCGCTTCCAGTACTACTTATAGAATGTCTACACTAATCAGACAATGAACAGCTCATCATTTATATTGTTTTTATGATGGCCCCTTTTTCTGAATGACTCCCAAGTTTTCATGTGATGTGGTCTGGATGCCTCCTGCCTTTACTGCAATCCTAGATTGAACACTGTTCTGCTGCTTCTTTTGTCTTGAATACATGATATACCACAAATATATACTCCCCGAGGAGCAATGCATTTTGCAAAAATGGGAGAGGGGTATAAAATTTTACAATTTTAAATTTTTTAAATCCCAATTTAAATTTTGTATGAATGAATGAATGAATAGGGTTTTACGGCATACCAACACATTATAGGTTATTCGACGCCAACAGGAAGGAAGATTCCAGGTTCACTCTACATGTACAAAAAAAAACAAATTAACATACAGATTTAAACAAAAATACACCAACAAATGAATATGCAGAATGAACCTAGAGCCTTGATACCTTTAGAACTGCAAAGTTTCAGCAAATTCTATCGTATTACTCAAATTGTCGCTTCTTACGACATGCATAAGTCACAGTGGTCCTAAAATTTTGTATGAAGTATTCAACTTTAAAATGTTTCAACCAGACCAGCTGCCAGAGTGGCAAGTCATTTTATTTTCCATAGAAATAATGGGTACACTTAAGATATGATCAGTTCTGTAATTGACCAGTGCTATCTGTAAGTTGACTGTGTCCAGTGGCCGCACATTGGACAATTGTTCAATTCTGCCACAAACAAGAGATGTTAAAACTTTTATCTGCACCATCATGTTTAAGATAACAAGATTGCTTTGCAATTGGTATAAAATATATTAAGTACATTATCTTATATTAAAATTACATCAAGTTCAGCTTAAATTCAGGTCCTCCATTGCAAAACAGACTAAGACGACTCAATATCACTTACTTTTCATCATTGAAGTTGTACAATATGTAAGAATGTTTATCATTTACTGGTGCATAGACGGCTAATCTCAGCTTCATTTTGTGGGCTTCATTCAACAGGAAAAGTGGATGCCATGTATAACTTGTAATGAGTTGAATCTCCATAAAACAAATTGTAATTTTATGGTTAGTGCATTATGAAAATGTCTACTAATGTAATTTCAAGTGGTTTAACATGTGTTATAAACAGCAGTATAAGAAATGGTGTTTTCCCGACATCTGGAAATATGCTAAAGTAAGCCCTTTATTTAAAAGCAGTGCAACTGATGATCTAATCAATTATCGACGTATATCAGTACTACCGACACTGTCTAAATTGATTGAAAAACATGTTCCTGAAAATTTTATGCTATTTTAAAATCACTATAAAATTATAAATTATTGTGTGAATTTCAAAGCGGGTTCAGAAAACAACCCAGACTTTGTGAAACAGCTCTATTTCATATGATTGATACATGGCTCGCGGCACTAAATGAACGAAAACTTGTTGGTGCAATTATGATAGATTTTAGAAAAGTTTTTGATTGAGTTGACCATGCAATACTTCGTAAAAAATTGAAACTGTATAAATGCAATGAAAACACAATAAAATGATTTGAATCTTACCTTACTGAAAGAAAACAGAAATTAATATTTAATGAAGAAACATCTGTTGAACAAACTGTTATGTGTGGGGTACCGCATGGCTCTATATTAGGACCTCTCTTGTTTTTGATATTTATAAATGATCTTCCTCTCAGTCTTGAAGGAATTGTATCAAAAACAAATATATATGCTGATGATGGTACAACAATATTTGACATAATTACATCAAAGGCTGTTATACAAAAAAATCTTCAATAATCTTTAAATATTTTAAATGGATGGTGTTTAAAAAATTGAATGGTTATAAACAAATTAAAAACTAAAGTTCAATTTGTTACTACACCACAACGGCGTGTTAGGCTTATTTATAAAAATATACCATTAACGTATGATATTTCATTAGAACTTACATCTGGTGATAAGGTTCTTGGAATGCATATAAATAGTAACCTTAAGTGGGATACACATATCATGTTCATATGGAAGAAAATTTCAACCTACTTGTGGCTATTATCAAGAATAAAAACATACATTCCGTTAGATTACAGAATTATTTTCTATAAAGTTATATTCAACCCTATTTAGATTATTGTAACATAATTTGGGATTATACAAAAAAGATAAACATAAACCATCTTTTGATATTGCAAAAGAGAGCATGCCATATTATCTTAGGTGATCAATATTCAACATTTGCAGACACTACGAAGTTAATAAATGCACTTTCCATTGATCAAAGATTATTTCTCCAAAAAGCAAAATTTATGTACAGAGTTTCAAAAAACAATGCACCTTTGTATATGACAGATATCTTTAATACCTATGATAACGTTTATAGAATTCTGCGTTCAACAAATGAATTAAACTTTATCACACCAAAACCCAACACAGAATTATTCAAAGGTAGTTTGTCTTACTCTGGAACTTTAATATGGAAAAGTATACCAGTTAATATCAGAAAATGTACTACAGTCAAAAGCTTTACATCAAATTGTGTTAAATGGTTACAAACTGAATGAATGACTTCATATGTCCTGAAGATAATATTTAGTAATAATTAAACAATTATTATCGCAAATAATATAAATAAGTCACCACTTCCAATGTACACACATGTATTATTAACTGTAAATAATTATACTTGTTGTTTTTGTTGTTGTTGCTTATTTTGTTGTTGTAACAGCAGAAGTGATATTCACTTTCTTGATTAATTTTGTATACATATTTTTTTTTAATCAAAGAGACTTTCAAAGTATTACTTAAAATACCTAAAAAGATATATATATATATATGTGTGTTGTTACATTTCATGTACAATCAATTCGCTTGCAATGCTTTAAATGTTTTTATTTTGTTTTGCTATTGTATTTTGTAAATAACATGTAAATGTATAATTAGAGGGCCCCAAGGAAGTTTAGTTTCAAACTAATTGGTCTACCCTCTTAAAATAAAGACTTCCTTTCCATTCATTCCATTCCAACATTATGTACCTCAGATCAAGAAGCGGAATGATTCACCATTATCATGACGTGGTCAGCTGTTTGGGCGCAGCAGCAACAAATAATTCTAGTTTCGACAGAATGGAGGGCAAACTGATATATGTTCAAATACTGTGAGACAAAAACCTGAAAGCCCTAACCAAGCAGGTTGAGGTATGTATTCAGTCAGAGACAAACATGGTTGAGAATCTGGATTATGGATAATATTTCTAGAATTTTCTGACACTCTGTTTCACCAAAATGTTAAACAATATTTTTAAGCCTCCAAATCCAATACTGGTTCCAGTATGCTTGCATATATATTTTTATTCTCTGGTGACCTTTTGCGATCGCCTTTTGATTCATTTTGTGGTACTAAAGCTGCATACAACATTTCACTATGATCAAGCTTACAGTTTTTGAGAAGAAAATAATAAGGCTTGGATGGACAGCTTTTTGTCATTTGGATATGCGAAAAATCCAGAAATATCAGATTCTATGTCAGAGTCACTACTATTTTTAAGAGTAACACTGCCACTTGTATCCTCGAATGGAGCTTTTTCAAAGGAAACATTGCCTTGTACATTAAGTAAGGCTGCTAAATGTCTTATAAAGGCACATACATTCTCAACGTTAATGTGTCTGGTGACACAAGCTTTACCATACCAGTGTCATTTCTGAATCAAGAAATACAAAGTTTGAGCTCTAGTTTATAAAGAAGTTTAGCTTTTGATAATGAACAAAAAAGAAAACAGCTGCAGTAGGTTAAGTGAGTTGGTTTGAATTGACAAGTCAAATGACAGAGAAACTACGCATTTTACCATCTATAAGATTCTATATAATAAGTCCCTAAGATAAAAACTTCTCTTTTATCTTATTCAATTTCTTCTTTATTAAGTTATATTATGCTTTAAATTGTAAAATGAATACAGTTTTGCCTTGCTTCCCAGAGAACATAGGCCTGAGTTGTGGCCAAGTTTAATATTCATTACACTTTGTGCTGGTTCTTTCATGTTCTGAATGAAATATAATAGGACATATAAACTATTTTCAAACTGACATCATAAATTTATTTTCAGTAAAAAATGCTTACCATAAAAGTCATTTTCTGTCGTTTATTTTTCTCTAACCATTTCACCAGCAATATTGTTCAAATATTTACTTGTTATAATTCATTATTATATTCATATTGGTAGTATAAGGTGATAATAAATCATTCATAAATTTAATTTTATGATATGTTTAAGCTAAGTCAATCTGATTTACATCTCTTACAGTATGTTAAATTTATGGGTTGTAAATTTATGATAAAAAGAAAAAATAGAAATTTTAGGTTGTAACATTCAAATAAAACATCTTAAACATTTAAAGGATTTGGATATAAATTTTCAAATGCAACTATTTTGCACCAAGATATAATTTGTATTTTCAGTGAGAACAGGTTGAGATTGAGAATACACAAAGTATGATTTTATTGCAGTTTTAACCTAATATGAATACTTTCTCTGAGCTGCCTTATTCATATTTACAGGTGTTTGACAAGCTGTTGTTGGATGCTGATTGGTCAGTGAATTCGGGCATCTGGGTGTTGCTGTCTTGTTGGCATTAGTAAGCAGGCAGATTTAATCAGGTAAGTTGTGATTTTAGTAGCTTGTCCTTAAAAATATATTTGTTTGTCGTGCTCCTACCTACTCACTCAAAATTGTAGCTACCTGAATTTTTTTATTGACTTTCTAAGTATTGATTTTTTTTTTCATGATTTCTGTCCATTTTTATTAAAGATGACTACAAAAAAATAGTTACCCACCTACCCACATGAAAAATACTGGGTTGGAGCACAGAAAACAAACATTTTTTTAAGGATGGCATTTTATCAGGTATGTTGGGATTTTATTAGGTATGTTGGGATTTTATCAGGTATGTAGTGATTTTATCAGGTATGTTGTGATTTTATCAGGTATGTAGTGATTTTATCAGGTATGTTGTGATTTTATCAGGTATGTAGTGATTTTATCAGGTATGTTGTGATTTTATCGGGTATGTAGTGATTTTATCAGGTATGTTGTGAATTTATCAGGTATGTTGGGATTTTATCAGGTATGTTGTGAATTTATCAGGTATGTTGGGATTTTATCAGGTATGTAGTGAATTTATCAGGTATGTTGTGATTTTATCAGGTATGTAGTGATTTTATCAAGTATTTTGGGATTTTATCCAATATGTTAAGATTTTATCAGGTATGTGATGATTTTATCAGGTGTGTGATATGTTGTGATTTCATTAGGTATGTTGCAATTTTATCAGGTATGTTGTAATTTTATTAGGTATGTTGTGAATTTATTAAGTATGTTTTTTAACTACTTTGCTGTGCTATAAATTCAAGTTTTAATAGTTAACTGTGTAAAATAGTTACTGGTTAATAGTTAGTAATTAAGTGTTACTAGCCAAAGGACAGGTTGGATTTTGTTCAAGTATTTTATCTTTGGTGTCTGCACAATGGAAGAATCACTAGTAGCTTAATATAACACTCAGACTATCTATACTTTTGATGTCATTGTGATGCTTTTGACATGGAGAAGAATGTGTGAACACATTGAGTCAATAGTCAAATAATCTAGGTGGAAGTGCAGTGGATATAATGTTGGCAGCTCGTGCCAGATGTCAATTGTTCAATATCAGTCTCAATTTGATGACCTCTTAAAAAATAACACTCAATTCTGGTTCTTCCCAGGAAACAGACTGGAGACTGATCCAGAATAGCCCTGAGCCTACTTTGTAGTCGTGGCAAAATAAATTAGTATAAATTAATAGTCAAATTCAAATTCCATTAAAAGGCATTAAAGCAAGGTTGGCTCTGCTGAGGCACTGTAACATTGATGTGCCGAACCTAATGAACTTGAAGCAACAGTATTTTCTCTAGTGTTTTGTTTATTCTGTTGTTGTGGTTTCAATAACAATATCTTGGACAACTGTTTCGAAGGAAGAAATCCAAGTAGTCTGAATGAATGTTTACCAGCCAAATAAACTTAAAGTAGTAGGTTTAATAGGTCAACCCTTTATTATGTCAAATATTTATGCATGATTGTAGGATATATATTACAGACATTCTTTACAAAGTACCACTGCATCCGGTTGGCTCAGTCAATAGCACATGACTAGCAATCCAGTGGTCATGAGATCGAATCTCTTCCCAGTCACAGTCTCCATGATGATTAATATTATGCTGTGCTTTGACTAAAAATATCCACTATACTATGTTGCATGTGATCTAGAGGTCAACATTATAACTGGATAATGTGATTTGTTTTCAGGCATTACTTACCTGTATTGAAAGGTTATCCACTCAATATATCCATGAACCCTGGAATGCACCAGAGAGTTTCCAGAAAGCAGCCAAGTGCATTGTGGTAAAAGACTATCCAGTACCTATGGTGAACCATGCAGACGCGAGCAAACTTTGTATGGATAGATGAAACAAGTCCACCAAACACTTGTTTTACGTAGATCAAAAGGTAATATTGTTGTTTTTTTCTTACAATGTATCAAGAATATATTTTAAGAGTTTTTCAGTAGATAAAAGAAGGTTATTTTTTGCTCGTCCTGGCCTGTTCAGCCAGAAATGCATCCGACTATCAATTCAGGGATGATGAGTTTGAATCCCAACCTTGTGGCAGTCTCCATGATGATTGGTCATGAACTTTATTCTGCGGTCATGAGTTTCCTACCTCTGAATATGTGGGTAAGTAGTCAGTGACTTGTAGAGATGAAGTGTGTGTCTGGTATAACCTTAAGATTCCAAAGAACAATCGTTATGTATGCTGGCTGCTGTTGACTGAAATACTACAAAAAACACACACAAAACCTCAATCAAACAAATTGTTATTTGAAAGAAAAATTATTGTATAGAATGCTTGGGTCAAGACAGTCCTTAAAATGGTTTGTATTGTGAAAATTACAAAAACACTATGGCCACTATAGCTGGTACAGCATCATCAGGCCCTCATGGACTTCTTGTTTTGTTTAGAAATAGAAGTAAAAAAAAATCAACTATGTGTTCAACATATTTATTTATTTTCATAGGCAGAGCTGTGAGTCCTATTCAGTGCCATAACCATGGGTTGTAGATAAGTAAGTTAACAAGTAAGTTATGTAACAATTCTTACCTTCCAGAGGAGGTAGATGTTCTTTAGGATAAGGGAACACTGCATTAACTCCTTTGTCTAATTTTCTTTCCTCTTTAAAATGTCGGCATCAACTGAGCAACGTCTAGCCGAGATAGTTCTCCTTCAATGTTTCGTGTTTAATTCTGTTATCTTGAAGTTATATAACTAAACTGCCAACTTTGATGAAGATCCAATGAAGAGTGCACACAGTCAAATTCTATGATTCAAGAGTCGTTACTCTGACAAGGAATCTAAAACATTAATCATCAAAAAAATCTATTAAACTTTTAACGGTATTATATCTGGGAGTGGTGGGGAATATAATTGAGGTAATTTTTTTAAATTGATATAAAATTAAGTAAAAAAGTAATCGAACATGGGTCTCTAAATCATCCAGATTACGACAAAAACAATATTATAATTGAATTTAATCCAAATTCTAAATATACAAAATGGGCAAATACTGCTTGTCATTAGACGAATTCTGCAGTGTTTAATCAGTATGATGGATCAAAATTAAACCATGCAACTCTTGTTTGTGTTGCACTTGACCTGAAAATAGGTACATATGTGCCCTGTTCACTTCTAAACAAAGACACAAACTCTACGTTTCAGCCTAAAATTTGGGGGTCAAACTACATTTAAACCAATTGTAGGGGTCGATCGAAACCACATTCAAACAAATTATATGGGGGTCAAAACTCTACATTTAATCTAAATAAACTTTGTCTACACAATAGTGTAAGCTCTTGGATTTTGTTAAGAATAAAAGCGAAGAAGTTTCTAGACTGGAGGGGATTGAACCCTGGATTAAACAAGGGGTCAAAAGTCTACATTATATGTCTAGAAAGGGTCAAAGCTCTTCTTCGCAATATGCAAAAGAAATACGGTTCAAAACTACATCATATGTCAACCATCCCTAAGATACGGGGAATGCCACCCCCCTTTTACTGGGGCGGGTGGGGGGCTTTATAAGCTAGTAAAATGTCCCTGGGACCTCTTTGACCATTTGATTGACTTGTAAAATAAAAGTAGGATAATTTGGTTGAGTTGTGGCCCTTTAATTATAAAAAAAAATTTTATTTGACCATGTGTGCACTCGTCAAATATTGCATAATGTATAAGTTATGGTACTTTAGTTATAGAAATATGCCCCGTCTGATGTGCACTTTAAAACTTGTATTTATTGGATCAAAATATAAGAGAAGTTTAGTAACCATATCTGAGACAAAAAATCGGATCGTAATGCGTTTAGTTGTAGCTCTTGCATTTTCTAAAATATGCCTAATTTGGCCTTTTGTGCACTCTACCACTTTGTATATTGACCAAACAATGGTGTAACAATATGATCTCGGATAAAAAACAATTGCAAGGCCTGATTAGCTCAGTTGGTAGCATGTCTGACTATCATATAAATCCAGGAGTTGACTTTGAATCTGCACGGCCTGTCTCCGTGATGGTTGATGTACAATATTATATCTAGTTTTTATTCATCTCTCACGCAAGTGGAAAGTTATCAACTACTTGGTTTGCTCTAGTACTGGTTAATCTTCCAGGATCCCAGGAATGAGTGGTTAGGTTGATTGATTTGTCATGTCTCGATGGCATAAAAATGACATAAATATTCAACCAATCACTCTTATTGAATTTAACATAATTTTTTGATTAATGTCTAAGTTATGACCCTTAAATTGTAATAATATGGTTTATGTGATGGTCTGTTACGCCATGGGTGAGATAATTAAAGCCATGTTTCATTAAACTTTCTTTGTTTCCTAAATGATGTGCTATTAATATTTATAACTACAGGTTGTTAAAACATGGTTTCTTGCGTGGCATGGTATTGGTATGAGGATAGAATATTTTTACGCAGTAAACTTTCAAGTAAGTAACAAACGTGTCTAACTGTTCGGAAGGGGGCAGTGTCCTTTAGGATAAGGGGGCACTGTATTAACCTCTCTGTCTTTTGTTTCTTACTCTTTCTCTTTTTTCCCCAATGTTTCTTTCTCTGTTATACTTGCTCTGATGTGGTTGAAGCTGATGCACATCTAGCCTTTCAGTGAAATCTGACATCCAATTTCAACTCGACTATGAAGAATAAGAAGGGCAATTTCCCAGGTGCCGCACCTTGGTTAAAGTTTTGCAAGACTTTATCTCGGTAGCCATTGCATTGAAACCAGACTTGCCAGTCATCAAACCTATTGAAATATAAGTGACTTAAGTTGAATAACTCTTTCTTGAAACATCCTAAAATGTTTTGCAGTTATAAGACCTACTGATGAGACGACTCTTGTTTACTTTGATTAGTCATCGATCTCCATTTTGTGACGAATGATTGGAATGATTCGAATCCATCTGACATCTGTAAGGTTCTGATGGCTGATCCCACTGACACGTGTAAGATTTTGATGACAGATCCCACTAAAACGTTTAAAGTTTTGATGACTGATCCCACTGACACGTATAAGGTTCTGATGACTGATCCCACTGATACGTGTAATGTTCTGATGACAAATCCCACTGACACGTGTAAGGTTTTGATGACTGATCCCACTGACACGTGTAACGTTTGATGACTGATCCCACTGAGATGCTTATGGTTCTGATGACTGATCCCGCTGACACGTGTAAGGTCCTGATGACTGATCCCACTAACATGCGTATGGTTCTGATGACTTATCCCACTGTCATGCGTATGGTCCTGATGACTGATCCCACTGTCAGGCTTATGGTCCTGATGACTGATCCCACTGACATGCATATGGTCCTGATGACTGATCCCACTGACATGCATATAGTTTTGATGACTAATCCCACTGTCATGAGTATGGTTTTTATGACAGATCCCACTGTCATGAGACTGGTTTTAATGACTGATCCCACTGACATGCTATGGTTGTGATAATTGATCCCACTGACATGCCTATGGTTTTGATAATTGATCCCACTGACATGCATATGGTTTTATTAACTGATCTCACTGACATGCATAAGGTCCTGATGACTGATCCCACTGTCATGCGTATGGTTTTTATTACTGATCCCACTGACAGGCGTATGGTTTTGATAATTGATCCCACTGACATGTGTATGGTTTTAATGATTGATTCCACTGATATGTGTATGGTTTTGGTAATTGATCCCACTGACATGTGTATGGTTTTAATGATTGATTCCACTGATATGTGTATGGTTTTGATGACTGATCTCACTGACATGTGTATGTTTCTGATGACTGATCCCACTGACTTGCATAAGGTCCTGATGACTGATTCCACTGACATGCGTATGGTTTTAATAACTGATCACACTGACATGTGTATGGTTTTAATAACTGATCACACTGACATGCATATGGTTCTGATGACTGATCTCACTGACATGCATAAGGTCCTGATTACTGATCACACTGACATGCGTATGGTTTTAATAACTGATCACACTGACATGCATATGGTTCTGATGACTGATCTCACTGACATGCCTATGGTCTGGAGGACTGATACCACTGACATGCATAAGATCCTGATGATTGATCCCACTTACAAGTGTAACTTTCTCATGACTGATCCCACTGACACATGTAAGGTTCTGATGACTGATCCCACTGTTACGCATATGGTGCCTATGACTGATCCCACTGACATGCGTATGGTCCAGATGACTGATCCCACTGGCATGCGTATGGTTTTGATGACTGATCCCACTGACATGCGTATGATCAGGATGATTGATCCCACTGACATGCATATCGTTCTGATGACTGATCCCACTGACATGCATATGATTCTGATGACAGATCCCACTGACATTTGTGTGGTTTTGATCCCACTGTCATGAGTATGGTCCGGATGATTGATCCCACTGACATGCGTTTGGTTTTGATGACTGATCCCACATGCATCGAAACTAATCCCACTGACATGCGTATGGTTCTGATGACTGATCCCACTGATATGCGTATGGTTTTGATGACTGATCCCACTGACACATGTATGATTTCGATGACTGATCCCACTGTCATGCGTATGGTTTTGATACTGATCCCACATGTATCTAAACTAATCCCACTGACATGCGTATGGTTCTGATGACTGATCCCAATGACATGTGTATGGTTTTAATGATTGATTCCACTGACATGCGTATGGTTTTGATAACTGATCCCACTGACATGTGTATGGTTTTGAAGACTTATCCCACTGACATGTGTATGGTTTTGATGACTGATCCCACTGACATGAGTATGGTTTTGATGACTGATCCCACTGTCATGAGTATGGTTTTGATGACTGATCCCACTGTCATGAGTATGGTCCTGATCCCACTGACATGCGTATGGTTCTGATGACTGATCCCACTGTCACGAGTATGGTCCTGGTCACACTGACATGCATATGGTTTTAATGACTGATCCCACTGACATGCGTATGGTCAAGATGATTGATCCCACTGACATGCATATTGTTCTGATGACTAATCCCACTGTCATGAGTATGGTCCTGATCCCACTGACATGAGTATTGTTTTGATGACTGATCCCACTGACATGCATTTGGTTTTGATGACTGATCCCACTGTCATGAGTATGGTCCTGATCCCATTGACATGCTTATGGTTCTGATGACTGATCCCACTGACATGCGAATGGTTTTGATGACTGATCCTACTGTCATGAGTATGGTTTTGATGACAGATCCCACTGTCGTGAGTATGGTCCTGATCCCATTGACATGCGTTATTTTGATGACTGATCCCACTGTCATGAGTATGATCCTGATCCCACTGACATGAGTATGGTTTTGATGACTGTTCCCACTGACATGAGTATGGTCCTGATCCCATTGACATGCTTATGGTTCTGATGACTGATCCCACTGACATGCGAATGGTTTTGATGACTGATCCTACTGTCATGAGTATGGTTTTGATGACCAATCCCACTGTCGTGAGTATGGTCCTGATCCCACTGACATGCGTTATTTTGATGACTGATCCCACTGTCATGAGTATGATCCTGATCCCACTGACATGAATATGGTTTTGATGACTGTTCCCACTGACATGTGTATGGTTTTGATGACTGATCCCACTGTCATGAGTATGGTCCTGATCACACTGACATGCTTATGGTTCTGATGACTGATCCCACTGACATGCTTATGGTTCTGATGACTGATCCCACTGACATGTGTATGGTTTTGATGACTGATCCCACTGTCATGAGTATGCTCTGATCTCACTGACATGAGTATTGTCCTGTTCCAACTGACATGCGTATGGTTTTGTTGACTGATCCCACTGTCATGAGTATGCTCTGATCTCACTGACATGAGTATGGTCCTGATCCCACTGACATGCGTATGTTCTGATGACTGATCCCTCTGACATGTGTATGGTTTTGATGACTGATCCCACTGTCATGAGTATGGTCCTGATCCCACTGACATGCATAAAGTTATGATGACTGATCCCACTGTCACGCATATGATTCTGATGACTGATCCCACTGTCATGCGTATGGTCCTGATCCCACTGACATGTGTATGGTTTTGATGACTGATCCCACTGACATGTGTAAGGTCCTGATGACTGATCCCGCTGTCACTTGTATGGTCTGGATGACAGATCCGACTGACATGCATAAGGTCCTGATGACTGATCCCACTGTCATGCATATGGTCCTGATGACTGATCCCATTGTCATGCATAAGGTCCTGATGACTGATCCCACTGCCATGCATATGGTCCTGATGACTGATCCCACTGTCATGCATAAGGTCCTGATGACTGATCCCACTGTCATGCATATGGTCCTGATGACTGATCCCACTGTCATGCATATGGTTCTGATGACTGCTCCCATTGTCATGCATAAGGTCCTGATGACTGATCCCACTGTCATGCATATGGTCCTGATGACTGATCCCACTGTCATGCATATGGTCCTGATGACTGATCCCGTTGTCATGCATATGGTCCTGATGACTGATCCCACTATGGTCCTGATGACTGATCCCGTTGTCATGCATAAGGTCCTGATGTCTGATCCCACTGTCATGCATATGGTCCTGATGACTGATCCCACTGTCATGCATAAGGTCCTGATGACTGATCCCACTGTCATGCATATGGTCCTGATGACTGATCCCACTGTCATGCATATGGTCGTGATGACTGATCCCACTGTCATGCATAAGGTCCTGATGACTGATCCCACTGTCATGCATATGGTCCTGATGACTGATCCCACTGTCATGCATAAGGTCCTGATGACTGATCCCACTGTCATGCATATGGTCCTGATGACTGATCCCACTGTCATGCATATGGTCCTGATGACTGATCCCACTGTCATGCATAAGGTCCTGATGACTGATCCCACTGTCATGCATATGGTCCTGATGACTGATCCCACTGTCATGCATAAGGTCCTGATGACTGATCCCACTGTCATGCATGTGGTCCTGATGACTGACCCCACTGTCATGCATAAGGTCCTGATGACTGATCCCACTGTCATGCATATGGTCCTGATGACTGATCCCACTGTCATGCATATGGTCCTGATGACTGATCCCACTGTCATGCATATGGTCCTGATGACTGATCCCATTGTCATGCATAAGGTCCTGATGACTGATCCCACTGTCATGCGTATGGTCCTGATCCCACTGACATGTGTATGGTTTTGATGACTGATCCCACTGACATGTGTAACGTCCTGATGACTGATCCCGCTGTCACGAGTATGGTCTGGATGACTGATCCGACTGACATGCATAAGGTCCTGATGACTGATCCCACTGTCATGCATATGGTCCTGATGACTGATCCCACTGTCATGCATATGGTCCTGATGACTGATCCCATTGTCATGCATATGGTCCTGATGACTGATCCCATTGTCATGCATAAGGTCCTGATGACTGATCCCACTGACATGCGTATGGTCTGGATGTCTGATCCCACTGACATGTGTATGGTTTTGATGACTGATCCCACTGACATGCATAAGGTCCTGATGACTGATCCCACTGTCACACGTATGGTCTGGATGAATGATCCCACTGACATGCGTATGGTTCTGATGACTGATCCCACTGACATGCGTATGGTCCTGATGACTGATTCCACTGACATGCATATGGTTCTGATGACTGATCCCACTGACATGCATATGGTTCTGATGACTGATCCCACTGACATGCATATGGTTCTGATGACTGATCCCACTGACATGCATATGGTTCTGATGACTGATCGCACTGTCAAACATATGGTCTGGATGACTGATCCCACCGACATGCGTATGGTTCTGATGACTGATCTCACCGACATGCGTATGGTCCTGATGACTGATCCCACTGTCATGCGTATGGTCCTGATCCCACTGACATGTGTATGGTTTTGATGACTGATCCCACTGACATGTGTAACGTCCTGATGACTGATCCCGCTGTCACGAGTATGGTCTGGATGACTGATCCGACTGACATGCATAAGGTCCTGATGACTGATCCCACTGTCATGCATATGGTCCTGATGACTGATCCCACTGTCATGCATATGGTCCTGATGACTGATCCCATTGTCATGCATATGGTCCTGATGACTGATCCCATTGTCATGCATAAGGTCCTGATGACTGATCCCACTGACATGCGTATGGTCTGGATGTCTGATCCCACTGACATGTGTATGGTTTTGATGACTGATCCCACTGACATGCATAAGGTCCTGATGACTGATCCCACTGTCACACGTATGGTCTGGATGAATGATCCCACTGACATGCGTATGGTTCTGATGACTGATCCCACTGACATGCGTATGGTCCTGATGACTGATTCCACTGACATGCGTATGGTTCTGATGACTGATCCCACTGACATGCATATGGTTCTGATGACTGATCCCACTGACATGCATATGGTTCTGATGACTGATCCCACTGACATGCATATGGTTCTGATGACTGATCGCACTGTCAAACATATGGTCTGGATGACTGATCCCACTGACATGCGTATGGATGACTGATCTCACCGACATGCGTATGGTCCTGATGACTGATCCCACTGTCATGCGTATGGTCCTGATCCCACTGACATGTGTATGGTTTTGATGACTGATCCCACTGACATGTGTAACGTCCTGATGACTGATCCCGCTGTCACGAGTATGGTCTGGATGACTGATCCGACTGACATGCATAAGGTCCTGATGACTGATCCCACTGTCATGCATATGGTCCTGATGACTGATCCCACTGTCATGCATATGGTCCTGATGACTGATCCCATTGTCATGCATATGGACCTGATGACTGATCCCATTGTCATGCATAAGGTCCTGATGACTGATCCCACTGACATGCGTATGGTCTGGATGTCTGATCCCACTGACATGTGTATGGTTTTGATGACTGATCCCACTGACATGCATAAGGTCCTGATGACTGATCCCACTGTCACACGTATGGTCTGGATGACTGATCCCACTGACATGCGTATGGTTCTGATGACTGATCCCACTGACATGCGTATGGTCTGGATGTCTGATCCCACTGACATGTGTATGGTTTTGATGACTGATCCCACTGACATGCATAAGGTCCTGATGACTGATCCCACTGTCACACGTATGGTCTGGATGACTGATCCCACTGACATGCGTATGGTTCTGATGACTGATCCCATTGACATGTGTATGGTCCTGATGACTGATCCCACTGTCACACATATGGTCTTGATGACTGATCCCACTGACATGCGTATGGTTCTGATGACTGATCCCACTGACATGCATATGGTTCTTATGACTGATCGCACTGTCAAACATATGGTCTGGATGACGGATCCCACTGACATGCGTATGGTTCTGATCCCACTGACATGCGTATGGTTTTGATGACTGATCCAATTGAAGTGCTTTATTACAAAACATTTATTATTGTCATTTAAAAGTTACCCAATAACATCCTGTTGTAATATTTTTCAGAATGAGTGGATACAGACAAGATACCAATGAAAATAACATCAGTGAGGTTTTGCCTTCCAGAAATAATCTACTGCAATGTGTACTCCTGACAACTTGGATCATGTTTAAACTAAAATAGTATATAATGACCCCTGGATTACACTGTGTCAAATTGAGAAAGCTTTATACCAGTGTTAATTATGAAAAGTATTCAATGCTAAATGATCATTAAATAGACATTTGTTTCTGATATATTTCTCTATAAAAATGTCCTTAATTTCCAGGGACCCAAATTAATTCCATCCATTTATGACAAATGCTAGGTCTGGAAATTTTGATATTTTCTAATATCTTCATTGACAACAACAATGATCACTCGAGAAGGCTATAAAGTAATGCTGACAGTTTTGTTTAGTGAATAGGTTTTTGGCTGCTCACGATAGGTCACATGTTTGATCGAGACTCGTCTCGTGTGATTTTCAAAAATGAAACCTAGTACTGGCTCTATTGAATATATAACACGAGAATAATTCCAAAAACTCTGAAGTAAATCGCAGTCAGTTTTCGTTGCATCTAAACCAAACTTGCACAGCAGTTATATAACCATAAGAATCCAAACGAGTTCTTGAATCGGCGTCATTTGATAACAAATGTCCCCACCACAGGGCTTATAAGCACACTTTAAGCGAAATTTTAAAAACACATTTTTTCTTAAAGTTCAAGGCCTGGACCTCAGATAATTAACATGTAGCATTGAATGGGGGTCCACTAAAAGATTTCTTAGGTCCGTCGGGTCAAATTTGGGGCCCCCACAGTGGTCGCTGTTTTACATAAAGTTGCATAGGAAAAAAGTTGTAGCCGCGATAGTACCTTTATTTTTCGTTGAATCTTAACCAAACTTGCACTGCAGTTATATAACCACAAGATCTCGGACAAGTTCATAAACCAGTGTCATTTGACCATTATGCCCCCGCCATAGGGTTTATTATAAGCACATTTTAAGCGTAATTATAAGAAAAACATTTTCTCTGAAAGTTTAAGGTTATACCTTAAATATTTTACATGTAGCATTGCATGGTAAAAGATCTGCTGAAATCGAGTCTCTGGGGTCAAATTTGGGGCCACCACAAGGGTCACCGTTTTACATAGAGTTATATAGGGAAAATGTTGTAGCCGTGATAGCACTTTTCATTTTTCATTGAATCTTAACCAAACGTGCACATCTATTACAGAACTATAAGATCTTGGAAGAGTTCTTGAACCAGTGTCATTTAACTACAAGTGCCTCTGCCACAGGGCTAATAAGCACATTTTGAGCGAAATTTTTAACAAAAAACATTTTCTCTAAAAGGCCTAGACTTTAGATACTTTACATGTAGCATTGCATGGAGACCCTGTAAAGCATCTGTTGCCAGTAGAGCAATCATGTCCTCTTGGGCGTCTTGTGGTAAACTGTCCATCGTCCTTTCGTTAACATTTTTTTTCTTGTAGATGAGATAGCACCCTCATTTTTCATTAAATCTTAATCGCACAGCAGTTGTATAACCACAAGATCTAGAGTGACATATTATGAGAAACATTAAAAACATTTTCTCTGAAAGTTCAAGGTCTAGACCTTAGATATTTTATGTGTTCCATTGCACGGTGGTCTGCTACAAGATTTGTTGAAGAGGAACTTTCAAAAAACGTTTCCTCTGAAATGTTGATCTGTCCATTTGTTGTAAGTAGAGTGATTCAAGCCCTCTTGTTGTATGTTTTACATGGGTTCAGTCAATTAAAAAAAAGGAAAAAAAACATATCAGGTGAATGACCGAGTAGAACAACGTTATTTCTGCAAGCAACTTTCCATCTTTCTCACATAATTATTTTTGACCAAGAGAGACACGAACCCAAGACTTCAGTGGTGAGAAGTAAGTGGTTGTTAGTGTCTAAGACCATTCGGTTATAGAGGACCCTAATATCTTAATTGTGTTAAAGGTAATAAATTTGAATGTAACAATAATTACATTTATGCACACACTGATATGAAAGGTTAAAAAGCTGTATGTGACAGTGTTCATTCGGAATAGGTGTAATGCAGAGAATGTGTTTGAATACCGCTTGGCCACAGTTTCTGTGATGATTGATGTACAACATTGCATTCCATTATCATTCATCTCTGCTGATTCAAGTTTGAAAGTTATCTGCTACTTGCGGTGATGGTTTGTGCTCGAGTACTGGTTAATTTCTCAGGATCCACCAGGAAACAATGGTTAAGTTAACTGATCGTCTGTTAGCCCTTGATGACATACAATGACACTAGATAACCAATTGAACCAAATTTCGTGGACTAGTGCATGACTTTTACATGAAAAAGTCGTTATATTATACAAAAACATTTCTTACACTTAAAAATAAAAGTGAAATATAAAAATATTGTCTTGTTTTTATTTTTCAAACTTGATCAGAGTTGTAATCTCTTAGTGTAAACTGCAGCTTGTGGCTTCATTGATGTCGGAATGCTATTGGCATGAAGCGTGAACAAGTTAGATGGACAGGGGTATGACACTTCATTGATTGTAAATGCTAATGAATATTGTAGCACCTTTAATATTTAATAAGATTGTGATCAAGCGAGGTCAGAATTTTGAAAGGAAGTATATTAGGATTTTTTAAATTGACTTAAAACATTTTTTTCCAATATATCGTGTCCGTATATACTCATTGACACAGTACTGCCAAAGGATAAATATAATAATAAATCTGCCAAAATAATATATTAAAAAAGAGTTTCCTAACTTGGCCTAGGTTCGACTAATATAGATTTCGCGATTAAAATTGCAAAATATTTTGTGAAGTAATAAATGGGTGGTGTTGATTTTGATTTCAATTTGATTTGTCTTGTAGGGTTGCTTGTAAAATTTGCACCCATCTTGGAAAGAATCCCGAAGGACGATGTGAAGGATTTAAACGCTGTCTATTTTTAGAATGGCGATTTTGTTTCCGTTTTGTAACTCGTATTGAAAATCGATATGTTAAGATTTGGATGACAGGTATATCAAACCATTTGGATTTTATTTATTTATAAAAATGAGATGCTTTTCATCCATTTTAAATATGGACAGCTATGTGTTATGTCCTTGAGCAAAAACACTTTATCTGTATATGCTTTATACTGGTTCTACCCAGGAACACTTCGAGCATGATTTATCTTAAGTTGTTATACCATGTTTCTCAATCGAAGAAAAATAAATAAGTTAATATTAAAGTAAAGGACAGATTTCTTATAATTTTCCACTTAATTCTACTACCCTGAGAGTCAAAGCCCAAATTTCTAACCTGATCAGTTCTTTGAAATAAAAATATTTACTAACTGTCATTTCTTGTACATGTACTTTAAAAGGCATTGATTTGAACGGATGTAACTAACTTAAAAGAATAAATTGCTACTAGTTTCATTGGTCCCTCAGAACATAATTGAACTCAATCATTTTCTGTCATTATATGATAATAAAATAGCTCATCGTCCCTAAACGACTGACTGTATCTTTTGTTTAAAAATGACATTAATCAAAACACAAGAAGCAATTTTTAATGATCCACAATTTGTTATTGCTAAAATTCATTCCCACTATCAACAACAACCCAACTCTTCATCATCAGCAAAACCCCCACTATCATCATCAACAACAACCTGATTATCATCATCGCTAACGATATTCCCGCTATCATCATCACCACCAATCCTCACTATCATTATCATCAACACGCTTTAAAATCATCATCAGCAACACTCGCACTATCATCATCAACAGTGACCCCATTATCAGAATAGACAACAATATCTCCAATATCATTAACATCACAATCATCATCAGCAACACCCCCTCTATCATCATCAACAATACCCTCCCCCACCCCCTATCATCGTTATCAACATCCCCACTATCATCACCAACAACACCACCATTGTCATCATCAGCAACAACAACCCCACTTTAACCATCAACAACACCCCGTTATCCCACCCATTCTCATTTTATTGCGCCCGTTTTCAGAAATCCTTAGTATCATGATGTTGAAAACTGAAAAAGTAAAAAATAATCAAATTGACATCAATTGCGTGAATCGTATGACGTTGATAGAAAAACCTGTCGATCGCATATAAAGCGTGCACTTGGAAAAAGTGGTACTAAATGTTCTGGGCACTAAGAGCTATAACTATGTATACGGTGTACGTGAGGTGAACGCCACATGGTCGTATTCTCAACATCGCCAGGATAAAAACTGCATGTACATTGGACATGTAACACAAACACAGACAGAGTTACATCAGTTCTTTTAATCAGTTCAAAGCTTTATATTTACAATGGAGTAAAAATTCTAGCAATTTAGCAATTAATGTTGTACTTTGTTAATATGACGAGGGCCTCATGGAAGATTGAATTTATTCAAATGCGTACTCTAGGTAATAAAAATCTTTATTATTATTATTATTATTATTATCAATGTAAAAGAGTGACCTTTTTTGCTGATTATATATATACAGACATAATGCTGAAACAGGAACATTAAAATCCATATATTGACACAATTCTTTTATATAATAGGCGTGGATCCGTTCGTATTGATATATATATATATTCCCAGAATCCAACAGTTTCGCTTGAGAAACGCATTGCTAATGTCTTCATTTTCCAATTCTATTTATAGAAACATATTTAATCATTCGCCACGGTTACAAAATTTGCATATCTGCATGTGCAATTTGTTATACGTATACATTTTATTTCCGGTCAATTAGAATGATGTCCCTTTATTCGGGCCCAATTAACACCTTAAAAAGGTCTTACATTCTCTATATAAATAGGCGCCAGCGTGGTCCAGTGGTCTAAGCAGTTAGTTTGTGAAGCAGGAAGTCGTGTGTTCAAACCGCATTGGGACCAATTAAAAATATTCAAAAGATAAAATATAATTTTTTTTTATCTTAATTGTAACAGTCATTGCTCGTATAAACAATTTTGACTATATAAGGAATAAACATTCTAAATTGCTAAGATTAGTTTAATACGGTACATGGTAAATAGATTATACATGTAGGCGTTCACATATATGTAAAATTAAACATTGTATTTTTTAAATGAAAAAAAACAACAACACAATTTTCAAAGCATTTCTTGTGAATTGGTAACTTAGAATAAATCTAAGTACAAATACCGTCCTTCAGCAAGTACTCACATAACGTTCAGACACGTATTAAACCTTGTGACACCGAGGACGAGCGGTAATATAATTTTTCAGACTGTTTAAGGAGGACATGGACAGGTAAACCGATTGTGGTTAGAAACAATACTACCAGCCTCGTCGCTAACGCTGGAGAGAAAGGGGTGTTCACGTTGTCTGACAGGACCGACCGTGAAACTGCGCGATGATGCATCGCAAAATTTTCTGCGAAGTTACGATGCCATATAGCAATGTTACAATGCGAAATAAACGAATTTGCCTGCCTGCCTGCCTGCCTGCCTGCCTGCCTGTCTGTCTGTCTGTCTGTCTGTCTGTCTGTCTGTCTGTCTGTCTGTCTGTCTGTCTGTCTGTCTGTCTGTCTGTCTGTCTGTCTGTCTGTCTGTCTGTCTGTCTGTCTGTCTGTCTGTCTGTCTGTCTGTCTGTCTGTCTGTCTGTCTGTCTGTCTGTACTTGAATACCCGTTGTCTACAGACATGCGTCTGTACTTTAATACCAGTGGTCTACAGACATGCATATGTATTTGAATACCCGTGGTCTACAGACATGTGTCTATACTTGAATACCCGTGGTGTACAGACATGCGTCTGTACTTGAATACCCGTTGTCTACAGACATGCGTATGTACTTGAATACCCGTTGTCTACAGACATGCGTCTATACTTGAATACCCGTGGTGTACAGACATGCGTATGTACTTGAATACCCGTGGTCTACAGAAATGTGTCTGTAATTTAATACCCTTGGGCTACAGACATGCATATGTACTTGGATACCCGTTGTCTATAGACATGTGTCTATACTTGAATACCCGTGGTGTACAGACATGCGTCTGTACTTGAATACCCGGAGTCTACGTCTATGCGTCTGTATTTCCCAAATTAACGCAAAACATTGTCGCTGCGCGTGTTTCCTTCATGTCACGTAACGCTATTTTGACGTATTTTTCTGCTCAACGCTTGTTTTTATACATGTACAGACGTAATGCTGAAACAAGGACAACTACAACAATGTTAAATAAGCATGTGTACAAAATTTCGTGTAAATTGGTTATGAATACTCGAAATTCATGAGTTTCACTTAAGAAATACATTTTCAGACTGATCCTTTAGCAGTTATATTTATAGAAACATATTTAATCATTCGCCCGGGTTACAAAATTTGCATATCTGCATGTGCAATTTGTTGTACGTATACATTTTATTTCCGGTCAATTAGAATGATGTCCCTTTATTTGGGCCCAATTAACACCTTAAAAAGGTCTTACATTCTCTATATAAATAGGCGCCAGCGTGGTCCAGTGGTCTAAGCAGTTAGTTTGTGAAGCAGGAAGTCGTGTGTTCAAACCGCACTGGGACCAATTAAAAAAAAAATATAAGATAAAATTATATATTTTTTACCTTAATTGTAACAGTCATTGCTCGTATTAATCAATGTTGACTATATAAGGAATAAATATTCTAAATTGCTAAGATTAGTTTAATACCGTTGCATAGTAAATACATTATACATGCAGGCGTTCACATATATGTAAAATTAGACATTTGTATTTTTTAAATGAAAAAAAAAACAACATAACAACACCATTTTCAAAACATTTCTTGTGATGGGTAACTTAGAATATATCTAAGTACAATACCGTCCTTCAGCAGGTACTCACATAACCTCTGTTACTTTAATGCAGGTAATAACTTCATAAATGCTATGACCCCTGATACATGTGACGTAAGCCGTCTTTAAAGGTATAGACGGCAATTTTGGTTTAAAGGTACTAACGGCAATGTTACTTTTAAATGTACACACGGCAATGTTATTTTCAAAGGTACATAAAAGTTAAAAGACGGAATTTGAATGCTGATGCAGGTCTGAAATCGTAGATCAACATTAAAAATGAAAAAAAAAAAAATCTAAATCGGAATTTGAATGTCGAATCAGGTTTGCAATCGTAGATCAAAATAAAAGTTAGAAGTCGGAATTTAAATGTCGAATCCGGTCTATATTAGTAGAGCAACATTCAAAATAAACATTGAATGTCGAGCTAACTCTGAAATCGCAGATCAAAATGTCCAGGTCCGATTTGTAATGAAAATTCACTGGAAGTTTCAGGGCGGCATAGATTTACCGAGCCCCTACGGTTTGTTTGGTGTGCCAGGAATGACAACGATGTATATGTTGCCACACAACTGATAGACTACAATCCAATCCTGATTACGTTCTGGTCAGCATCGCAGTGTGACGTCGCGTAAAGAAATGATAAAGCGCACGTGTGCAGTTTTTTTTCAGTTCGCTTGGCGCTTTTTGTCCACAGAAATATTAAATGCTTAACGACTTTAGTCTGCATGACGTCTTTTGTCCGCTGAAAATTTAGACAAAAAAGACTTTTGCCCTCATGGCGCCCTTTGTTTGCAGAAAAATAGTAAATGAAGACTTTAGTCCGTATTACGAATTTTGTCCGCAGATATTCTAGAAAACATACGACTTTTGTTTGCATTTTTGTCCGCATGCGACCTTTTGTCCGCAGAAAGTTAGTTAAGGAAGAGATGTTAACATTATAGAGACTTTTATCAACGTAACATAATGTGTTCAACCATTGCATTCATAATTGTTTTCTTTTAATTTTTCACAAAATTGCTTATCACTAGACCATGCATGGGATTGATCATGGTTTAATTATGTCCCCAGCATTCAAATAATTCTGGCAATTCCTGGCAAAAGCTCAGACAAAATTATCTGATTGCCCCAGTTCAGATATGAAAGCATAACATTATTATAATATTACAATAATTATAGTCCCGACCACGTCTTCGTGGTTAATCAGGCGTAAACATACGGCGTCCTTTAGGGACCATCGCGGCATATTTATTTAATTAAGTAAAGTCGAAACAACGAAACTACGACTTTTCACAATCATAGTTTTGTACATGTAGAGTGAACCTGGATCCTTCCTTCCTGTTGGCGTCGAATAATTAACAATATGTTGGTACGCTGTAAAACCCCATTCACTTATTCATTCATTCATATCTGTAGACTATCAGCCGTGTTTATTATTTAACACATTATGGTTTATGCATTGGATTCTGCTTCGCGTGACGCAAATGAACCATAAACATTGCATGTGGTGAGGTAGGCAGGCTATTGCTTGCCAAAATAACAGACTTCATATTAACAATCTGCTTGATTCGAGATGGAATTCTCAACTTTTCACTTTAAAATTGAAAAAACAATAACAGAGATCCAGAAGCGTAAAGCAGACTTGTAATTCTACATTTAATTATAGTAAACATTTAGTAAACAACCCATACATCAGTATCCATAATGTAATTCTAAATCCATCGTTTATCAGAAATGTAGATTAATTGTAGGATAAAATATTTTAACGCACGGTGTTTTAGTTCTGAATCTATACAATCATCAAACGTCTACATTTCAAAGGTTGACAGACAGACAAACAGACAGACAGACAGACAGACAGACATACAGACAGACAGACAGACAGACAGACAGACAGACAGACAGACAGACAGACAGACAGACAGACAGACAGACAGACAGACAGACAGACAGACAGACAGACAGACAGACAGACAGACAGACAGACAGACAGACAGACAGACAGACAGACAGACAGACAGACAGACAGACAGACAGACAGACAGACAGACAGACAGACAGACAGACAGACAGACAGACAGACAGACAGACAGACAGACAGACAGACAGACAGACAGGCAGGCAGGCAGGCAGACAGGCAGGCAGAAAGAGAGAGAGAGAGAGAGAGAGAGAGAGAGAGAGAGAGAGAGAGAGAGAAATGAAATATAACCACATTGAAAATCTAGTTGACATACACAGTTATGTTGCGGCGGTATTGTACGTTTCTAGTTGACATGCACAGTTATGTTGCGACGGTATTGTACGTTTCTAGTTGACATTCACAGTTATGTTGCGGCGGTATTGTTCGTTTCTAGTTGACATATACAGTTATGTTGTGACGGTATTGCACGTTTCTAGTTGACATACACAGTTATGTTGCGGCGGTATTGCACGTTTCTAGTTGGCATACACAGTTATGTTGCAGCGATATTGCACGTTTCTAGTTGACATACACAGTTTTGTTGCGGCGGTATTGCACGTTTCTAGTTGACATTCACAGTTATGTTGCGGCGGTATTGCACGTTTCTAGTTGACATACACAGTTTTGTTGCGGCGGTATTGCACGTTTCTAGTTGACATTCACAGTTATGTTGCGGCGGTATTGCACGTTTCTAGCTGACATACACAGTTATGTTGCGGCGGTATTGCACGTTTCTAGTTGACATACACAGTTATGTTGCGGCGATATTGCACGTTTCTAGTTGACATACACAGTTATGTTGCGGCGGTATTGCATGTTTCTAGTTGACATACACAGTTATTTTGCGGAGGTATTGCACGTTTCTAGTTGACATACACAGTTATGTTGCGACGGTATTGCACGTTTCTAGTTGACATACACAGTTATGTTGCGGCGGTATTGCACGTTTCTAGTTGACATACACAGTTATGTTGCGGCGGTATTGCACGTTTCTAGTTGACATACACAGTTATGCTGCGGCGGTATTGCACGTTTCTAGTTGGCATACACAGTTATGTTGCGACGGTATCGCACGTTTCTAGTTGACATACACAGTTATATTGGGACGGTATTGCACGTTTCTAGTTGACATACACATTTATGTTGCGACGGTATTGCACGTTCAATACCGTTTCTAGTTGACATACACAGTTATGTTGCGACGGTATTGCACGTTTCTAGTTGACATACACACACACTATATTTGACAGTCTATCGATATATAAACATGCATAATTAGAACGTACCATGATTTCAATTTCAATTGCAAATGAGCAACAGGAAATCGAAAGTCGAAACAACGATGGCTTAAGCTACGGAACCATTTTTAGATAAATTTGATTTATTTAACAATTGCAACTTTAACAAAATCAGATTGTTTTCGATATTGGTAACAGCAATCATCCGATGATGTGTGGTGTCCTGGTGCTAAACACTTTTGCCGCATATGCCTAGTGCTGATTCTACCCAGTACTGATTCTACCTAGTGCTGATTCTACCCAGTACTGATTCTACCTAGTACTGATTCTACCTTGTACTGATTCTACCTAGTACTGATTCTACCTAGTGCTGATTCTCCTTAGTGCTGATTCTACCCGGTTCTGATTCTATCCAGTGCTGATTCTACCCAGTACTGATTCTACCCAGTACTGATTCTACCTAGTGCTGATTCTACCCAGTACTGATTCTACCTAGTACTGATTCTACCTTGTACTGATTCTACCTAGTACTGATTCTACCTAGTGCTGATTCTCCTTAGTGCTGATTCTACCCGGTTCTGATTCTATCCAGTGCTGATTCTACCCAGTACTGATTCTACCTAATACTGATTCTACCTAGTGCTGATTCTACCCAGTACTTATTCTACCCAGTGCTGATTCTACCTAGTGCTGATTCTACCTAGTACTGATTCTACCTAAAGCTGATTCTACCCAGTGCTGATACTACATAGTACTGATTCTACCTAGTGCTGATTCTACCCAGTACTGATTCTACATAGTACTGATTCTACATAGTGTCAAATACATCACAGAAGTGGGGCAAGGAGTATGGATCATGTAGTTGTAGGACAGAAAGGCGTCGATTATTAATATGTGCGCCAAATACATCACAGACGTTGGGCAAGGAGTATGGATCATGTAGTTGTAGGACAGAAAGGCGTCGATTATTAATATGTGCGTCAAATACATCACAGACACGGGGCAAGGACTTTGGATCATGTACTTGTAGGACAGAAAAGCGTCGATTATTAATATGTGTGTCAAATACATCACAGACGTGGGGCAAGGAGTATGGATCATGTAGTTGTAGGACGGAAAGGCGTCGTTTTTAATATGTGCGTCAAATACATCACAGACGTGGGGCAAGGAGTATGGATCATGTAGTTGTAGGACAGAAAGGCGTCGATTATTATCTGCGTCAAATACATCACAGACGTGGGACAAGGAGTATGGATTATGCAGTTGTAGGACAGAAAGGCGTCGATTATTAATATGTGCGTCAAATACATCATAGACTCGGGGCAAGGAGTATGGATCATGTAGTTGTAGGACAGAAAGGCGTCGATTATTAATATGTGCGTCAAATTCATCACAGATGTGGGGCAAGGAGTATGGATCATGTAGTTGTAGGACAGAAAGGCGTCGATTATGAATATGTGCGTCAAATGCATCACAGACGTTGGGCAAGGAGTATGGATCATGTAGTTATAGGACAGAAAGGCGTCGATTTTAATATGTGCGTCAAATACAGCACAGACGTGGGGCAAGGAGTATGGATCATGTAGTTGTAGGACAGAAAGTCGTCGATTATTAATATGTGCGTAAAATACGTCACAGACGTGGGGCAAGGAGTATGGATCATGTAGTTATAGGACAAAAAGGCGTCGATTATTAATATGTGCGTCAAATAAATCATAGACGTGGGGCAAGGAGTATGTATCATGTAGTTGTAGGACAGACAGGCGTCGATTATTAATATGTGCGTCAAATACATCAAATACATCACAGACTTGGGACAAGGAGTATGGATCATGCAGTTGTAGGACAGAAAGGCGTCGATTATAATGTATATCAAATACATCACAGACGTGGGGCAAGGAGTATGGATCATGCAGTTGTAGGACAGAAAGACGTCGATTATTATCTGCGTCAAATACATCACAGACGTGGGGCAAGGAGTATGGATCATGCAGTTGTAGGACAGAAAGGCGTCGATTATTAATATGTGCGTCAAATACATCACAGACGTGGGGCAAGGAGTATGGATCATGTAGTTGTAGTACAGAAAGGCGTCGATCATTAAGATGTGCGTCAAATACATCACAGACTTGGGACAAGGAGTATGGATCATGCAGTTGTAGGACAGAAAGGCGTCGATTATTAATATGTGCGTCAAATACATCACAGACGTTGGGCAAGGAGTATGTATCATGTAGTTGTAAGACAGACAGGCGTCGATTATTAATATGTGCGTTAAATACATCACAGACGTGGGGCAAGGATTATCGATCATGCAGTGGTAGGACAGAAAGGCGTCGACTATTAATATGTGCGTCAAATACATCACAGACTCGGGGCAAGAAGTATGGATCATGTAGTTGTAGGACAGAAAGGCGTCGATTATTAATATGTGCATCAAATGCATCACAGACGTTGGGCAAGGAGTATGGATCATGTAGTTGTAGGACAGAAAGGCGTCGATTATTAATATATGCATCAAATACATCACAGACGTTGGGCAAGGAGTATGGATTATGTTGTTGTAGGACAGAGAGGCGTCGATTATTAATATGTGCGTCAAATACATCACAGACGTGGGGCAAGGAGTATGGATTATGTAGTTGTAGGACAGGATGGCGTCGATTATTAATATGTGCGTCAAATACATCACAGACGTGGCGCAAGGAGTATGGATCATGTAGAAGTCTTTACATTACTATCTTATCATTTACATTGATAATGTCACTTATTATACACGCTCTGTAATTTTATATTATAAAACTGACTGGCGGAAAAGTAAATTGTGCATGTCGAGTTGTATTATATAAAATAAAAAAATCTTTGTTTACATGCATTTTTTTTTGTTTATAATATATTATGCATTATGTTTGTTCAGATCTTGCTTTTTTCAGGGGAACGGTCAGTCTAAAACCACTTAGTATATATGGGCGTAGAAGTGTTTCAATTATTTGGGGTGGGGGTGGCAACCTCAGGAGATAGTGTATGACTTTGCGTCAGATGTTGGCGTACGGTACGTAACACGATGTAACGTTATTTGACGTGTCAATTATCGGGTTTAATAACGGTTCAGATGTTGGCGTACGGTACGTAACACGATGTAACGTTATTTGACGTGTCAATTATCGGGTTTAATAACGGTTCAGATGTTGGCGTACGGTACGTAACACGATGTAACGTTATTTGACGTGTCAATTATCGGGTTTAATAACGGTTCAGACACCATTTTTGCCTATTAACGTTTATAAAAATAACAAAACATTCCTTTATATTACAAGAAACCTTTATTGAATGGGGTACTGTTTCTTGTTCTTGCAATTCGTATTTTACTTCTTATTTAATTTCATGCATTTTCATAAATAAAAATGTAAAAAACATTTTATATAACAACAACCCGTTTCAAACGGCCGTTTATGTGTGATTACATTTTAACGAGGTTCTGATCGCCGTGTTTCACCGCCGTCCTTATGTAACATACCGCAATTGATTGACTGATCGATCGATTGATTGATTGATTGATTGATTGATTGACTGATTGACTGATTGAATCATTGTATGGTATGGTATAATAGTATACAGAAGACAGACTAGATTCAAACATTGACATGGCGAAAGTATTACTATCGACGAAATAAATAATGATCTCAAATAATTGCACTTTAAATGCCCGTCGAAAATGACGTTAACGCTTCTTGATTTAACGGTGTAAATCATGGCCAGACATCGTATAAATAACACCAAAATCATATAGGACGACAAACGTTGTATATATAAACATATTCTTTAACAAAAAAATAGAATTTTTGAACCGGTATATAAATTAAAAATTAATAACATTGAAAAACTGTCAAAAAATACGACAAACTTTGTTAAAATTTATTTTTGTCAAATATTTCATAGGTGTTACATCAACGGCTAGACATTTAATTTCACTTGATATAGTTAGAAACTGCATGCCTTTTATTCTCTAATATAGATTTTCATTAAAATGATATAAAGAACTCTTTTTATTGAGAAAACGGAGTAAGTAATAAACGGAAGACATTTTAAATATGACTTTCGATGAAAGAAAAACATTTTCTATATCGAGTCTTTAGCTGTTTATCACCTGTACTGATTTCCGATTTAAAATTGTTGTTAGTTAGAACTCTCGACAACACGTCAAATAACCGATTTTGGGCGAGAAATCAGCACGGAATCATTATTCATGCGTTTTTCATCATCGTATTTACTCTCTTTTTAACATCATACAACGACGTTTTTTGACATTTTTGACGTTTCGTGGCATTTTTTTTGTTTATTATAAAAACATATTCTTTGATTATGTTTTTATTTTTTAATTTGTATTTAAAGATTAAAAATAACAGAATGTGACAGTATATATTTAAAATCTTATTTGTTTTTCGATAAATGACGATATTTTAAAGTTGATAAGTACGAGATATTTTTGTAATATACGCCAACATCTGACTTAACGTCGCACATGAGGATGTACCCCCCCCCCCCCTCCCCCGCATGTGTCAAAATATTGGGGGAGGGGGGAGTATTTGTTGATCCTCCAACCTGAACAATGGGGGCCCGGCCCCCATGGCTCCCTGGCTCCCCGGCTCCTACGCCTATGAAATATACAGACTATGTATTATATAAGCTCTGTTATACTATTATTATATTTGGAATATTATTTGCAAGTATCAGATCACAGTTATCAGGCCGTGTATTTGCCTAAGTAATGTAATAATAATAATAATAATACATTATATGTGGTATGTAAGTGCAAATGTCGGTTTTACCAGTATATGTATACTCGTGTTCATTGTAAACGAATCAAAATGTTTGGCTTATTATTTTCAGTTATAAACCCAATACGCTATTTTTAATTTTAGATGGAACCTACCGTATCAGGGATGACTGCACATTCATCTGTTACAGACATTATACAATACAATAGATTCAGTATTAATGTGTTACCTGTATTGGACGGGTCTAATTATCAGTTGAATGAAGTAGTTTCACAATAGCGTATTCGGTTTATACCAGTTTCGTTTTTTTTATGAATTCAACTTCATTTACGTTATTTGGGTTTTTAAATGACGCCCAACATCATGCAGCCGTCGGTATGGTAACCGGGGGATTGTCATATCATGCTATTGCACGTAGTATGCATTATTCTCACTCCACTATCATGCGGTTAGTTAGACGACACCAAGTAACCGGCTGTGTTGCTGATCGTCCAGGACGCCAAAGAGTGACATCTCGTCAACAAGACCGCCATATTGTCCGTACGCTCCTCCGAGATCGCTTTCAAACATCAACACGGACTGTCTAGGAAGCAAGGGGATATATCAAGCAACGTATTTGTCGCTCCACCGTACGTCGACGCTTGTTAGATGTCGGAAGGGGTAACGTATTGACACCAGAGAGGCGACGTAACCGTGAGTTGGGGTGTAGTCGGCATCTACGATGAACGCAAAATCAATGGAAAGATGTTCTTTTCACTGATGAGTCCAGTGGTGGTATTCACCAACCATTCTTAAGAATATTTTTAGAAATCAAACTTGCATACCATGTTTTTAGGCCAGAATTTGCATGAATGTAGGGACACTTAATATATAGTTAAATAAACTCTCATGATTATTCTACCTGTCACGGTAAACTAAATATCTAAGGCAGACATTTGTATTTTCTAGCTTAAGTCTAAGTCTAAGAAAATTCTCAATACTTGTTGGAGAATACTACCGCAGGTTTTGTATAGATATGTTGGATGGGGGAAGGGGGCGTAATATGTGGTTTCACCAAGGTGAGCGTTACGCAGAATACTGCGTCAGACAGTATGAACGGTGGGAAGGGGGTAGTGTAATGGTGTTGGTCGGTATATCATGACACCACAAAACACCTCTGATATTGGTTGCAGGCAGTCTGACAGCCCGACGATACGTTGACGAAATCTTTTTTCGAGATCACCATGCCGTCACGTTGTTTCAGCAGGACAATGCTAGACCACATTCAGCCAGAATAACGGCTGAGATTCTGGGTCAAAATAACGTTCAAGTTCTGCCCTGGCTAGCGCTTTCGCCAGATCTGAGCCCTATTGAGCATTTATGGGACTCAGGCGGCGAGTGTACAATGGACGTCACATCATAAACAAGGCACATTTAGTGCAGGCACTGATAGCCATCCCACAATACAGGATTCAGCGTCTCATCTGTAGTATGAGGCGTAGATGCCAGTCTGTAGTAGACGCAAACGGCAGCCACACTCGTTACTGGGTTTTGTGAACTTTCAGTTTCACCTTCCTTCATTTAAGCATTAAAATTTAGCTCAAATACAATAAAATGCATTTGCTCTTTCACGAAACATTGGTTGTAAGTCCCGGGACATTATTTTGTTTCAGTTTTGACATCGAAAACGTAGAGCAGTCTAAAAATATAATAAATATATTTCATGGTGCGTTTTCATTGACCGCATAACACTACTTCTACAGTTCGACTAATTTAAGTGCAAGTTGTTTTGTGGGGAATATATATAGAGATATAACAACCTAGAGCCTCTCGATACAGACTGGAATACGTGTAGCTCGGCACAGATTACGTATATTGTCTATATACTGTAATAATTACATTATATAGTTATTGTAAGCAACTGTTTAATGTTTGTCAGGTAAACTAGTATATGTAGGATATTAAAAATGTATAATTGAAATTTTCTAACTAATCGTGTTATGTACGAATGTGCAGGCGCTTTTTGTCTGCTTGGCGCTTTTTGTCCGCAACGATTTTTATCCGCAGAAAAAAAAGAAAATCGTCGACTTTTGTCCGTATGACGCCTTTTATCCGCAGAAAATTTAGAAAAATGACTCTTTTTGTCCGCATGACACCTTTTGTCTGCAGAAAAAAAGAAAAATGACGCCTTTTGTCAGCATAAAATTTAGAAAAATGACGCCTTTTGTCCGCAGAAAAATCAGAAAACGTCGACTTTTGTCCGCATGACGCCTTCTATCCGATTGTTGTAGTACAGTTTCATTTTTAAAAATGTTTGAGATACACTGAGGAAGGGCAGTTCTCGTAAAGTGAAACACGGGGTAAGTAGGAACAAGGACAGGAAATGATATATAGTAATATTCCTATTTAATCAATTTGACGAAGTATATATAGGTGCCATCATTATTAATGATAACAAAATATTGGAATGGTAGCAGATGAAGAGTGCTAGCGATATTCAATATATTTTTCGTTTCGTCAATAGGGTTTTCACTGTTTTAGCTGTACAAGCTTTTAGTATCAATTATATGGAATACAATTATCTTTAATTTTAGTCTACTCGAATCAAATCTGCATATCTGCAAGATAATATATGTTTTGTTCAACCTTATTCTCCATCATTTATCATCTCATACACCATATACTACCTAATTCTCCATCACTTACTATCTCATACACCATATACTACATTATTTCCCATCACTTATTATATCATACATCAAATACTGCCTTATCAACCATCACTTACTATCTCATACACCATATACTACCTAATTCTCCATCACTTACTATCTCATACACCATATACTACCTAATTCTCCATCACTTACTATCTCATACATCATATACTACCTAATTCTCCATCACTTACTATCTCATACACCATATACTACATTATTTCTTATCACTTATTATCTCATACATCAAATACTGTCTTATCAACCATCACTTACTATCTCATACACCATATACTACCTTATTCTCCATCACTACTATCTCATACACAATATACTACCTTCTCCACCATCACTACCATCTCATACACAATATACTACCTTATCCACCATCACTACCATCTCATACACCATATACTATCTTATTTCCCATCACTTATTATCTCATACACCATATACTACCTTATCCTCCATTACTTACCATCCCATACACCATATAATACCTTATCCACCATCACTTACTATGTTATACACCATACACTACCTTATCAACCATCACTTACTATGTTATACACCATATACTACCTTATCCTCCATTACTTACCATCTCATACACCATATACTACCTTATCCACCATCACTTACTATCCTATACAACATATACTACTGTAACCTCCATCACTACTATCTCATACACCATATACTACCTTACCCACCATCACTTACTATCTCATACACCATATACTACCTTACCCACCATCACTTACTATCTTATACAACACATACTACCTTATCGCCCATCACTTATTATCTCATAGTATGATACACCATATACTACCTTATCCTCCATCACTACTATCTCATACACCATATACTACCTTATCCTCCATCACTTATTATCTCAAACACCATAAACTACCTTATCCTGCATCACTTACTATCTCATACACCATATACTACCTTATTTCCTATCACTTATTATCTCAAACACCATATACTACCTTATCCACCATCACTTACTATCTAATACACCATACACTACCTTATCCCCCTTCACTTACTATGTTATACACTATATACTACCGTATCCTCCCTTACTTACCATCTCATACACCATATACTACCTTATCCTCCATCACTACTATCTCATATACCATATACTACCTTATCCACCATCACTTACTATCTCATACATCATATACTACCTTACCCACTATCACTTACTATCTCATACACCATATACTACCTTATTTTCCATCACTAATTACCTCATACATCATATACTACCCTATCCTCCATTATTTACCATCTCATACACCATATACTACCTTATCCTCCATCACTGACTATCCTATACACCATATATTACCTTATCCTCCATCACTACTATCTCATAAATCATATACTACCTTACCCACCATCACTTACTACCTCATACACTATGTACTACCTTATTTCCCATCACTTATTATCTAATACACCATATACTACCTTATCCTCCATCACTACTATCTCATACACTATATACAACCTTACCCACCATCACTTACTATCTCATACATCATATACTACCTTATACCCCATCACTTATTATCTCATACATCATAAACTACCTTATCCTCCATCACTTACCATCTCATACACCATATACTACCTTATTCACCATCACTTACTATCCTATACACCATATACTACCGTATTCCCCATCACTTACTATGTTATACACCATATACTACCTTATTCCCGATCACTTATTATCTCATACACCATATACTACCTTATCCTCCATCACTACTATCTCATACACCATATACTACCTTATCCATCACTTACTATCGCATACACCATATACTACCTTAAAAGTTATCCACCATCACTTACTATCTTATACACCATACACTACCTTATCCCCCTTCACTTTCTATCTCATACACCAAATACTACCTTATCCTCCATTACTTACCATCTCATACACCATATACTATCTTATCCACCGTCACTTACTATCCTATATACCATATACTACCTTATCCTCCATCACTACCATCTCATACACCATATACTACCTTATTCCCCATCACTTATTATCTCATACACCATATACTACCTTACCAACCATCACTTACTATCTCATACACTATATACTACCTTATCCACCATTACTTACCATCTCGTACACCATTAACTACCTTATCCACCATCACTTACTATCTTATATATGATGTATGAGATAGTAAGTGTTGGAGAATAAGGTAGTATATGATGTATGAGATAGTAAGTGATGGAGAATAAGGTAGTATATGATGTATGAGATAGTAAGTGATGGTGGATAAGGTAGTATATGGTGTATGAGATAGTAAGTGATGGTGGATAAGGTAGTATACGGTGTATGAGATAGTAAGTAATGGAAGATAAGGTAGTATATAGTGTATCAGATAGTAGTAATGGAGGATAACGAAGTATATGGTGTATGAGATAGTAGTGATGGAGGATAACGTAGTATATGATGTATGAGATAGTAAGTGATGGTGGATAAGGTAGTATATGGTGTATGAGATAGTAAGTGATGGTGGGTAAGGTAGTATATGTCGTATGAGATAGTAGTGATGGAGAATAAGGTAGTATATGGTGTATAGGATAGTAAGTGATGGTGGATAAGGTAGTATATGGTGTATGAAATAGTAAGTAATGGAGGATAAGGTAGTATTTGGGGTATAACAAAGTAAGTGAAGGGGAATAAGGTAGTGTATGGTGTATAAGATAGTAAGTGATGGTGGATAAAGTAGTTAATTGTGTACGATATGGTAAGTAATGATGGATAAGGTAGTATATAGTGTATGAGATAGTAAGTGATGGGGAATAAGGTAGTGTATGGTGTATGAGATGGTAGTGATGGACGATAAGGAAGTATATGGTATAAAAGATAGTAAGTGATGGTGGATAAGATAGTATATGATGTATGAGATAGTAAGTGATGGTGGGTAAGGTAGTATATGGTGTATGAGATGGTAGTGATGGAGGATAAGGTAGAATATGGTGTATGAGATAGTAGTGATGGAGGATAAGGTAGTATATGGTGTATAGGATAGTAGGTGATGGTGGATAAGATAGTATATGGTGTATGAGATTGTAAGTAATGGAGGATAAGGTAGTATTTGGTGTATGAGATAGTAAGTGAAGGGGGATAAGGAAGTGTATGGTGTATAAGTTAGTAAGTGATGGTGGATAACTTTTAAGGAAGTATATGGTGTATGAGATAGTATGTAATGGATAAGGTAGTATATGGTGTATGAGATAGTAGTGAATGAGGATAAGGTAGTATATGGTGTATGAGATAATAAATGATGGGGAATAAGGTAGTATATGGTGTATAGGATAGTAAGTGATGGTGGAAAAGGTAGTATATGGTGTATGAGATAATAAGTGATGGGGAATAAGGTAGTGTATGGTGTATGAGATGGTAGTGATGGACGATAAGGTAATATATGGTGTATGAGATAGTAAGTGATGGTGGATAAGGTAGTATATGGTGTATGAGATGGTAGTGATGGAGGATAAGGTAGTATATGGTGTATGAGATAGTAGTGATGGAGGATAAGGTAGTATATGGTGTATAGGATAGTAGGTGATGGTGGATAAGATAGTATATGGTGTATGAGATTGTAAGTAATGGAGGATAAGGTAGTGTTTGGTGTATGAGATAGTAAGTGAAGGGGGATAAGGAAGTGTATGGTGTATAAGTTAGTAAGTGATGGTGGATAACTTTTAAGGAAGTATATGGTGTATGAGATAGTATGTGATGGATAAGGTAGTATATGGTGTATGAGATGGTAAGTGAAGGAGGATAATGTAGTTTATGATGTATGAGATAATAAGTGATGGGGGATAAGGTAGTATATGATGTATGAGATAGTAGTGATGGTTGGTAAGGTAGTATATGATGTATGAGATAGTAGTGATAGAGGATAAGGTAGTATATGGTGTATTAGATAATAAGTGATGGGAAATAAGGTCGTACATTGTGTATGAGATAGTAAGTGATGGTGGTAAGGTAGTATATGATTTATGAGATAGTAGTGATGGAGGATAAGGTGGTATATGGTGTATAGGATAGTAAGTGATGGTGGATAAGGTAGTATATGGTGTATGAGATGGTAAGTAATGGAGGATTAGGTAGTATATGATGTATGAGATAATAAGTGATGGGAAATAAGGTAGTATATGGTGTATGAGATAGTAAATGATAGTGGGTAAGGTAGTATATGGTGTATGAGATAGTAAGTGATGGTGGATAAGGTAGTATATGGTATATGAGATAGTAGTGATGGAGGATAAGGTAGTATATGGTGTATAACATAGTAAGTGAAGGGGGATAAGGTAGTGTATGGTGTATGAGATAGTTAGTGATGGAGGATAAGGTAGTATATGATGTTTGAGATAGTAAGTGATGGGGGATAAGGTAGTATATGATGTATGAGATAGTAAGTGATGGTGGATAAGGTAGTATATGGTGTATGAGATAGTAAGTGATGGTGGATAAGGTAGTAAATGGTGTTTGAGATAATAAGTGATAGGAAATAAGGTAGTATATGGTGTATGAGATAGTAGTGATGGAGAATAAGGTAGTATATGATGTATGAGATAGAAAGTGATGGAGGATAAGGTAGTATATGATGTATGAGATAGTAAGTGATGGGGGATAAGGTAGTATATGATGTATGAGATAGTAAGTGATGGTGGATAAGGTAGTATATGGTGTTTGAGATGGTAGTGATGGTTAATAAGGTAGTATATTGTGTATGAGATAGTAGTGATGGAGAATAAGGTAGTATATGGTGTATGATATAGTAGTGAAGGAGAATAAGGTAGTATATGGTGTATGAGATGGAAGTGATGGTTGATAAGGTAGTTTATTGTGTATGAGATAGTAGTGATGGAGAATAAGGTAGTATATGGTGTATGAGATAGTAAGTGATGGAGGATAAGGTAGTATATGATGTATGAGATAGTAAGTGATGGAGGATAAGGTAGTATATGATGTATGAGATAGTAAATAATGGAGAATAAGGTAGTATATGATGTACGAGATAGTAAGTGGTGGTGGATAAGGTATTATATGGTGTATGAGATGATAAATGATGGAGAATAAGGTAATATATGGTGTTTAAATAATGAGTGATATGGAATAAGTAAGTATATGGTGTATGAGATAAATAAGGTAGTATATGGTGTAAGAGATAATAAGTGATGGGAAATAAGGCAGTATATGGTGTATGAGATGATAAGTGATGGGAAATTAGGTAGTATATGGTGTATGAGATGATAAGTGATGGGGAATAAGGTAGTATATGGTGTATGAGATGATAAATTATGGGAAATAAGGTAGTATATGGTGTATGAGATAATAAGTGATGGGAAATAAGGTAGTATATGGTGTATGAGATAATATGAGTTGGGAAATAAGGTAGTATATGGTGTATTAGATAATATGTGATGGGAAATAAGGTAGTGTGTGAGATAATGAGTGATGGGGAATAAGGTAATGTATGGTGTATGAGATTACGAGTGATGGGGAATAAGGTAGTTATAGTAGATGATGGAGGATAAGATGTATCGTGTTTATTAAGATAATACCTCCTGTAGATAAGAATAATGTATGTTTTTTGTTTTTTTTTGAGAAAAGCGAATTCCCTTCCTACCTATCCATATTTAAAAACTAGGATCGAGAGACGATTATAAACAAATTATTTTAATGCTTTCCTGCTAGATGCTGTTAATATTTTAGTCCATTTTGTTAGTACAGATAATAAGACTTCTGTGGTGTAACTGGCAAACACATCCACTGTTTCAGTGGGAGACCCAGTTTCAAATCCTGGCATTAGCTGGATTTGGAAAAGAAATGGCTTGGATATTGCAGTGGGAAAAGCATAGTCAAAAAATATTATTGAAAATTTTGACATTATTTACTTCCTTTCTTTTTCATACTTTAATTGTTCAATTATTTATTGTCTGTTTAAAATATTAGGATTCTCAATTTGCTTAAATGCTTGAACTAATTTGTATATATACTTTTTTCTGTTTGTTTTATGACTTTTACTGAATTTAAGTAATAGAAATTCATTCAATGGAAACACTATATCTTAAGGCATTTTTTATAAACGCGTATGGCATCAATTGTTCTTTAAGTTATTATTTAATGACTTCCATGCAATCAGGATAGTATTAATGCATAAAATACTTAATTAGCCTATTTAAACAAAGAATAATAAGTGTATGTAATGTTTTAAATGCTTTCATTGTATTGGATTCTATTCTGTTTCGTGACCTTAATTGACCGTTGAATTCGTGGTAACGATACCTAGTCCCATGAGTAGAACTCTTAACCGGCTATGGTTTAGAAGATTTTTTTTCTTTCTTAGTATTATTAATTATTTGCCTTCGCAGAATTCCGTATTTAAATAAATGTATATAACAAAGATATATGAAATGTAAGTTCAGTTTAAGGTTAAAATAATTATATTAATTTAACATCGATTGTGAAACAATTTCTTACCACTTACTACAAATCACACTCGAGTCTTCCTGGGTAAAATCATTACTTAGTATGTGACGGTAAAATGTTTTAATCAAGGACACCATAACTGGGAGTGGCAATTTATCGAACTCATGACCCGCCTGTACGCTAGCTTCATATTGGTTAATTAGTGTTACATAATATGTATGTGTGTTTTAAATGTCTGAATGACCTTGTTTCCAGGTGAATACGCTGAGAACCAGTAACGGAACCATCCAAACTAAGTGTACTGTCAACTACCCAAGCTGTGTTGGAAAACAAAATGGCAACACGTTTCCTGGTCGCGTGGGAACAGAATCGTATATAGTCTGTTACAAGTCACGGACAGTTGCTATAGTTACGTGCACATCTGGATATTATAACCAAGCAACGCAAACATGTGAAGGTGTTTTAAATCCAGCTGGGGCGAATATTCAAGACCCTCCAAGATCCGCTGGTGGTTGAATGGTGTAGTCACGTGCCTACAAATCTCGCCTGGATATGAAAGGTTCGATACTTGTAATTATTGTGTGCCGTAAACCGTACTGTGTCTGCTGTATTTGTGGTTGTGGACTGTTCGATACTTACACATTTTAAAATTTCCTCTACACGTGCCATACATAAGCTATGTTTGTTTTGTAACTAACATATTTTTGTTTGCCATGGCAATGTTATATAAGAAGAAACAATCGGATTTGGGTTGCTGTTTGTATCAAAGGACAATGTTTTACTTGAGTGTGTCTTGCAGGTATAAGTATTCTTTCTAAACTGCATGAAGCTTAAACACAGTCTTTCTCGAAAGGAAAGCGATCTTTTTAAAACCTTTTAAATTACTATGATATCAAACTAAATAGCTTACGTCGTTGTTATTCCAGGGTTACATCAGTAGATGGTTTAGCCCACGGACGCATTCCCGCGGAAGAAACATGTCCGTTAAAATTGTCCGTCTGCAGAATTATGAATCAAACAATGAATTTATGGAAGTCACGGTTAGAAATAAGTGCTTTTTTCAGATTTATTTCAATTGCGACCATTTGTATTTATTATCTCTAGAAAAAAAATATGTTAACATTTAAAAAACAGATAAAATAATTATATTAAATAATGTTATAACTCAGTACTATTGAAAATGATTTTATTTTAGAAATTCAGTTGCACTAAGTTCAAGCTTCCCTGAGGTTCCTATGTTGTTGTTGTTGTATGGTGTTAAGCGTCGCTTTCAACAATTGTTCAGTCATATTGTGACGGTGTCTACTTGAGACAGTATTCTAAGCGCTGTCACAGTTGGGTATCATGCCGCAGACACATGGTATGATACCACACCCAGTCACATTATACTGACACCGGGCCGACCAGACCTAGAACTCTCCTCCAAATGCTAAGCGTCAAGCGAGGAAGCTTCTAGTACCATTTTTAAAGTCTTTGGTGTGACCCGGCCGGGGCCGAACCCACGATCTTCCGCATGCGAGACGGACACTCTACCGCTATACCACGCTGCGGTCCCTGGGGTCCTTCAAAACAAACGTTGAACAAAAATCATGCTTGTAACATTAAGCTAATATTTGGTCTGTTTGGCTTATATGTGACTATATGGTTATAGTTCCGCCTATCCAAATTGTTTGAACATGTGCTAGCATAAACTTGCATAAACAATTACACGTGCAAGGAAAAAGTTCTTTGGTGCGTACGGTATTTGATCAAAAGTCGGCGTTTGGTCAGTTGAAAGATACAATGGTTAGCGAAAGAGTAGACTGGAAACATACTCTATATGCACTATCCAATATATATATGAAATAATAGTAAAATAAAACATTAAGAATAAAATGAGATATGTCTTTTTGTGATATGTTAACTCCGCCTATTTGCTTTGCACTTGACCGATATGGGCCAATCGCACTATTTTGCCTACTTTTGAAGTGTTCGTGGAAGTGACCAATATCGGCCAACACACTATTATGACTCTACGTACGTCGTTCTGTATTGCCGTGGTCTCAATAAATCCGATGAAATAAGTCTAATATAATAATAACTTGTAAATATTTAAACCATTTATTGTGCTTTTCTATGTGTGGATACCTTCGTGGTATGAACAAAATAAATATATATGGAAATTGTTTCACCGTGGAAATTCTAGACCTTATTTTATAAAGAACAAAGAGCAAAATTCGACTGTGCAGTGATCCCTGATATGAACATTTAAGTCTGTTTTAACCAAAAACAGTATATAAACATTTCTGCAAGTATAACGTTGTTATCCAGCTTTGTTATATGTAGACTGTTGTTTTGTTATATAGATTCAATATTGGTTTTGTGTGTGTAGGTTAGGGCTGCTTCCCTGTTATAACGTGTGACCGCGGCGTGGTCTAGTGGTAGATCGTCCGCCTCGCATGCGGAAGGTCGTGGGTTCAATCCCCGGCTGGGTCATACCAAAGACTTTAAAAATGGTACTAGAAGCTTTCTCGCTTGACGCTCAGCATTTAGAGGAGAGTTCTAGGTCTGGTCGACCCGGTGTCAGTATAATGTGACTGGGTGGGGTATCATACCATGTGTCTGCGGCATGATACCCAACTGTGACAGCGCTTAGAATATTGTCTCAAGTAGACATCATCGCGATATGACTGAAAAAAAAAGCGACGCTAAACACCATACAACAACAACAACTGTTATAACGTATTGTGATAGTTTCTGTATGCATTATTATTAATAGAAATTTGGGCTGTTTTAAATATTAACTTCTATTTATTTACATAATTTGATTTGGTAAATATTTAAGTCAATTATCTTAGTACAACATGATATGCTTCTGTGGTGTAACTTGCAAACACATCGACACTTTTGTACAAATTCTGGGTTCGAATCTCAGCAGTTGCGAACATGGACAAAATGCTACTAACTTTACTCTTACTCTTTCTGACTGCCTTACATTCGAAAAGTATATTTTCCGTGGACTGCAGTTTATAATCATACATGGTCTATATTTTTTGTCTATTTTGTTTGTCTTGTTTAGTATTACAACCAGATTGTAGAAGTGTCTGGACAAGAACTGAAGGGAACCTATGTCCAGATTGTATATTTCATATATATTTGGATGCCTCAGCTGCTAATTTGGGAACTTCAGTAAATGTGTTGGTTTATGTATGCAGTCATGCACAATGCTATTGTTTTTCTTGGTACATGGAAGATGGAGGTTCAAATTACTGCCATGTCCAGAGACTTCTCTTAAATTTTAGTCTAGTCCTGAGTCTTAGACGTTTCCAACATTTGTCCATATTTTAACATTTAAACTGCAAGGACTATGTTTATGCTCGAATACAGTATGAATGTCTGGTGTTTAGAAATATACAAATGGTTCCTTCTGTGGCAGAGTTGTCCATAGTGTTGTTGTCAAATAACCATTTACATCTCACTGCCGAAGTTGTCGGATCAATCCTCGCTCCGGTAGTCTAAAAATATTTTGTGAGAAATTTAAGGTTACTAACAGTAACTTACAGAAGGACGGTGGCTGTACTGAGATTGATTCCTTTGTCTTCTAGGTCTGTTTTGAAATTGTTTTGAAACCCCAGTAAAAATACATACTGACTATCTGCACAGTGTAAACTATAGGATAGACATGTATTATGTTTATGTAATAAGGCAAGAAAAATATGCAGCCATTGTAGACTCGAACTCGGGACCTTTCACTTACAGGACAAGTGCTCTACCGACTGAGCTAACCAGACCGTTGACATATGTTTCTCTCCTAACAGTTTAGGTACACACTGTGACATTTATATTATGCAAGAAACATTTATAACCGAAGAAAGATCCACGTCAAAAGGTAGTTTGTGACCAGCATTCATTTGTATGTAGCTTGATTAAATAAGGCGTGAATGGAGAGTTTCTTTAATATTTTGATATCCTTTCTGCTGTCCATAACTCGGGAGACGCAAAATAAAATAAACTTTAAAAGGCTCCTAGAGATGTGCAATATGTCACACTACCATTTATGATGCTAATAATTTGCTTTTGTTTTGCAAACCAAGGAATTAGAGATATAGTTCCTTGAATAAAGTTTCAATCATAAAATAAGTGATTTATTTATGATAAACATAATAGATATTAAATATATAATGGAAACATCTGCAATGTTATCCTAAACATATAATACATGTACTATAAAGCTTATTTAGTATTTGTTTGTTTACTTTACTTATAAAATTGAAGTTCGACCCTAAGAGAGGCAATAATAATATCTTTATTTCCTCCAATAAGAAGATTACAACATGAAAGCATACAGTTTATACAAATGTGCAAGAAAGAAATCACATATGCGCAATATTAACATTTATACAAGAACATAACATGTATACAACTGTAAGTTATTATGACCATATACACACTTGCATGCATTAACAAGCATGCATGCGGAAACGTATATTATATTAGATAACCATAAGTATGTGAGCGTTAATTATTTGATTAGCACTAACAGTGATTTGCAGTGTATTATCTTCGCCATCACTCTATTGCATTAATATGAGTTTCTCATTATAACATGTATTATTCAAATTGCAAATTCGCTACATATAACTCTTACCGAAACGAAACATAAGAATCAAGCAGCGAAAAAAAGAGCAACTATTAATGCATGACTTGGTAAACTACTAGAGTAACTAATGTTTATTGAGACACATATTTTGCCCATGCCCAGTGGGTATGGGATAATAAAAGCCCAACAAAGTCATCATATCTAGAGTTTAACACAGTTACAAGATTCAGGCTTTTAATACCCAAGACCACATTCACCACTGAATTTCTGTCCATATTGACGATACACGTGACTGCATCGTGACCAAATGTAAGTCTCATTTTTCTCAACAACACCTGACGTGACGTATGCATTTCGACACAATCTATTAGAAAATGATCTGTCAGGCAAACATTACCAAAAAATGTTTTGCATTTTATACAGATTTCATTAATACGTGTCAAATTGGCAATGAGTTTTACAACAGTTTTACAAAATATTAAATGCTTCGGATATTTAAGGGCATACTGCCAAATTTCGCCCACTTGAAATTCGCAATGTACAGATCTGAAACGGTCAAATTCTGCTGATGCTATGCGTATCTGCCAATCATTGGTAACCTGTTGACAAATTCTATTTCTCATCACTTTCTTCCATTCTAACTTAGATGGAAAAGTACTATTTACATAATATTCATCAAGATAAAATTTCAGATTATATTTGTTTAATATATTGATAATATCAGGAAAGAATCCCCTATCACATAAACCTAAATTATAAGAACTTAATCTTAATAAGAACATGTGTTTGACAGCGCAATCTCTAGTAAGTCTACACAGTTGACCAAGTAAGTTAAGTTTTCTGCGGTCAATTTCAGCTTCAATTGGAAGACACTTTAGCATGCTCAAAGCAAAAATAGGTAAGCTGTGATTACGAGTCAGTGCGAATAAGGATCTGATTGGCACAAACGGGGTCACTGACCCCGACTATTTCAAACATATATACGATATATTTTTTAGACAAGTTCAGTATAAAAGTTAATATTTGTAACATCTTTTCGTTCAAAAGAATATGCGATTCCAGCCTGCATACATTAAGTAGCCAGTCTACGTATCTTGACTGTCACTTTCTCCGAACCGGAAGTAGAGTGAACTAGTCCGTGGAGTTTGGGCTCTTCCGTCGTCATCTGGAATGATTCCGCTCTCGTAAAGATTTTTCATACAAGTAAGGTACCAACCATTTTTGGTTTGATATACGATTCCGGACAACACGAGGTGTGCAAGCTGAATATACTTTTATACGCACACAACTTGCTTTGCCTGTTGACGCTGACAAGAGCTGGCTTATATTTTATTCGTTTTATCAATATACTGCTCCACAGATGGTTAAGTTTAAACTCATTTATTTTACTTCGACTGTGAAACAAATTATTACAACTTAGGCAAATCACGCTCGAATTCTTCCTGGTTAGAATCAGTACTTAGCATATGCAGAAAAGTGACTTGCCCAAGGACACCACACATAGCCGTGGCGGAGGATCGAACAGATGGTGTCCGTTAAATAATCATATACTGGCCATACCTATTACGGCGAGTCTAGCACTTTTTCAACCATGTAAATAATGGCTTCAATTCAATAAAAAGTAATTAAATTACTTAAGTTTGCTGAGTTATAAACAGTTGTCGGTACGAAAGGTAAACAAATGCCGACGCGAACGGAAGTTGGAGCTTTGTCCGTGTCTTGGATATTGTTATTATACGGGCATTCGCGGTTTTTCGTGGTATTAGGTTTACAATGGATATATGCACATGATTTGATCTGTTGTTTTCGAAAAGACAAACATCCACAAAAGAGCAATCATTTGATATACGATATCGTATGTTTTCAGGTAATTGTGTTATAATGATGGTATTTTTGCACGTATGTTTATCTCTAAAATGAACCGAGTCCTCTGTGGTTAAGGGTGAGTGCTATTAAGCGCCATGACAAGACCACTTACCTGTCACCGCTGAGGTCGTAGGTTCGAATTCTTCTCAGATACTTACTACAGGATGATGGTTCTACTCCGGTACACGGTCTTCCTTAACTAATAAATCTGGCTCGCCATATATAACGTGGCATGTGTTGCAAATGGCGTTAAACACCTTTCCAAAGAATCTTTACATGACTATGTACAAATATAAATAAATAATTCATATCTATAATGTGGATGCCCTATGTAAGTAACCATTTCAACGAGAAAGGTGACGGTCCACAAAACAACAACAAATAAGGAGCTGATCTTCAAATCACCATTAAACTTGTTAGAATTTTATTTTAGATATGTATATCTCTATAAACACGTTAGTCGTGTTGATAAAAAAAACTGTACGACTTAATTGAACAGTTGAGCCTATATATTTAATATCCCGTGGTATGTAGCAGGCCTACATGTGTGATACATGTTTACATTATTTCTCTTTCTCCAGACTGTCATCAACAATGGAGCGATTATGCCAACCCTTACAGGCATAGTGCCACCATTGCAAAAAGGAAGTGCTTCCGTGGGGTAGTTGCATAATGGCGGTTGTAAATAATCCTCAATTCTTCTTCTTTAAAAATGCATTTTCCTATTTTTAATGCTCCTTTTTTTATTTGAATGGCATTATTGATGTATTTTGAACATTTTGATAGCATTGTCATGTTTGAATTGTGAATTTAGAAAAAAAAAATGATGCTTGGAAATTGGGGTATGAATTCATGATTTCGGAAGTCTACTTTCACTTTGTCACCAGTGTACACACTGAGCAGAAAAAAAATCTCTTATATGACACATGACCCCTACTTTTCTCATCATATTTTGATAGTGCAGAGGTTGACAAACAGTAAAATGTAGGTTTCACTTCTTTCATTTGGGACCCTCTATGAATGACAAGCCTTCAAACTTTTATTATTTACTATAGAATAAAGAACAAAAATCAATGGTGGGGTTACACCTATAAGAGAGACTTGAGTGAAATGGGGGTGATTTTCCAAAATGTTAATTGTAGGTAAAATAACCTCTTTTCTACACTCTCATAGTATTAAATGACAAATTGGAGACATTTGCTTCATAAAAAAACACATTTTGGCAAGTGTATGCCTCAAATAAAGCATATATGTGCATATTTACATTGAAATTTCATGAAAAATCACAAAATTTTGAAGATTTTTTATTTTGGATGATTTAAATGTGCAATTTTTAGCATGTACATTGTATTGAATAATGTATTTTGGTAAGATAATGTCTTCAGTGTATCATGAGACTGTTTTGGTGTAAAAATTTTAATGGAATTAGGTAAAAAAAAAAATTTATGGGTAAAATTAGTCAAACACATCAAAATTGCATGTCGGTCAACATCTCGCGCCTGTATATAATGATCATGTAAAAAGTGGTATTTTGACAAAAGTTGCAGTATTTAATGCCTGCAACTTGGCAGTATTACTTCAAATTGGTAGTACTTAGCAAAAATGAGGTAATTATGAAATTAAAAAAAAAAGAGTTTCCTTATAGGCATAGTGCCACCATTGCAAAAAGGAAGTGCTTCCGTGGGGTAGTTGCATAATGGCGGTTGTAAATAATCCTCAATTCTTCTTCTTTAAAAATGCATTTTCCTATTTTTAATGCTCCTTTTTTTATTTGAATGGCATTATTGATGTATTTTGAACATTTTGATAGCATTGTCATGTTTGAATTGTGAATTTAGAAAAAAAAAATGATGCTTGGAAATTGGGGTATGAATTCATGATTTCGGAAGTCTACTTTCACTTTGTCACCAGTGTACACACTGAGCAGAAAAAAAATCTCTTATATGACACATGACCCCTACTTTTCTCATCATATTTTGATAGTGCAGAGGTTGACAAACAGTAAAATGTAGGTTTCACTTCTTTCATTTGGGACCCTCTATGAATGACAAGCCTTCAAACTTTTATTATTTACTATAGAATAAAGAACAAAAATCAATGGTGGGGTTACACCTACAAGTGTCACATTCGAACCCATGGTGGTGGTTGTAAACTCTACAAGAACACAATAAGCACAAGTACCTAGTTGTTGATGCCATGTTACAACAAATGTAATTGCAATTAAAGGATTAAATAGATCAATCACACTGTAGTATATGCAATTAAAGGATAATCGGCAATTACCTTTAATAGTTATTAGTTAAACTAATTAAAGGATATAGACCAATCACACTGTAATATTTTATTTACAATTAAAGGATAATCGGCAATTAGCTTAATAGTTAAAAGTTAATTAATTGTAATCAATCAATTACATGGGACATACTTTTCTTTTAATTAAATTACCTAGTATCTATAATTAGCAATTAACAAAATAATTAATAGTTAAAAGGTCTCAATTTGTTTCTTAATACTGCAAATGTCAGAAAATATCGTTTTATTCTTCTTTATTTATCTTTATAAACCATTTACTAAATATGGTCAATCGGTTACGAAATGACCAAAACTTACTCCATGTATGTCATTTTTCTTCTTTATTCGTCTTTATAAACCATTTACAAAATATGTTCAACCGGTAACGAAATGACCAAAACTTACTCCATGTATGTCATTTTTCATTTTGATATGATTATATTATCATAGAACATTGTTTTATTCATCTTTATGAACCATTTACACATTATTTTCAACCGGTTACGAAATGACCGAAAAAGTGGTTACGAAATGACCGACATTTAAAAGTGGTTACGAAATGACCGATAAAATGGTTACGAAACGACCGAAAAAAAAACGGTTACGAAATGACCTAAACTCTAATCAAGTTGGTTAGAGTACCAGACTACCATAATAAAAACAAAGGAAAAGCTTTACGAGAATTTCAGTGTGAAATATTCCGAATATATTTCCGGGCAGCCATTTCTTATCTGGCGCATATTTTGAAAACAGTTCAAAATTTACCATGAATCTTGCACCACATTGAGCCACAGGACCTTGTGCATCATATCAGTATTTTGCTTACATATATGGAGATAACAACAAAACATATACAAACAGGTACAAATGACTATTGTAGATGTCGTGTTAAATGCTGACGGGAAAAGTACATGTCTTTGTCACTGTTTTTATGTTCTCATTTCTGCATCGTTCGCCGGCGCAAATCACGCTTGACTATTACGCGACGGGTGGTGCAAGGTCAAGGAAAGATATTGAAAGGTTAGACAATAAGAAGAGGTTGGATAGTTAAAAGGTAGAAAGTAGGAATAAAAACTAATAAAGTGTGCTCAGCTACGTTTTCGCCTCTTCAACACAGTCTTCTCCGGTTACGGTGGCCGCGGCCGGCACATCAATGGGAATCATTAGAAACTACTTGTTGCTGGACTCCTACAGACTAGAATAAGAGTGTTGATAGCACCTGCTTTAAGGATACGAAGTCAGGGGTGTCTGCTATGCCGGCAGGTAGGCATACTGAAGTTGTTCGTGAAAGAATGAGTTTCTGTATTATGATGTGTATGTAGAGGGCTGGCGGAATTTCATTGATTCACCCCACAATGTTGTGGATTCCATGCTCATACAAACAATAACCTCTTTAAATATAAAACATGACTGTTTAAACACTTCCAGTACAGAACCAAACAGACACACTGTCTACGATGCTTGATTATCTCCCTTTATTATCTCCCTTGTTTAACTATATTACCGCGAATGCTCGTAAAATAACAGTATCCCAGATATGCGCAAGGCTCCTACTTCCGTTTATGTGAGCATTTGTTTACATTTCGTACCGGCAACTGTTTATTGTTCAGCACACTTAAGTAACTTTATTACTGTTTATCATTTATGCCATTATTTACATGGTTGACAAAATTTTAATAGGTAACACCAACGGTGAAACTAGATGACACCCAGTCTCCCAAGGGCCAAGTGTAACCCTCTGGGAGTGGGCTGTCTGACTACCTCAGGTGGGAGTCCATTCCAGAGAACAATGGATGCCGGATATATTCATTATGTGTGCTTTTCTTCACGTATAACTGGATAAACTGATGATTGTGCTCCCTTGTGGAATTTCTAGTTTGTCAATAAACTGATAATAGTTATTCATAATTGTAAAAAAAAATGAAATTCATAATTGTAGAAAAATTTTAATTTTAATATTTTCATATATATATTTCTTTATTACATTAAACATTGTACAATTATCCCGTTTAATGACAAGCGTAAAAATAGTGAATTGAACAGAAAAGTTTTGTTGTTTTCCCATTAGGAAGTTAAAGAATACACAATACACAAAAGGGTTTATAAACTGTTTGTTAAATAGAAATCATAAAATATAAAGCATGTTAGACTTCCTGTTCTTAATGCAATATGTTCAAGATGATAGTCATCAGAAATGCTGTTGATGATCTCAAAGTTTGGTGGAAACTCTGACGAAACCGGAAAAATACTGTTTGTTCTATACACTAGTATAATATGCACCTCTGTTTAAGACCTTAAAGACTTGGAAAAAAAACTGTTGATTTTATACTTGTACCATTACAGTAAGTGCAGGACTTTTGGGCTGCCATCATTTTGATAAGATATGTATGTTCATTGATCTTCAATTTCTGTTTGTAGATTTTATAAATGTTTTATTGTAATCCTGTTGGATCTCTACTTTTTCAGTGCACTGGCCACATTAACACTTCCAGAAATGGTGACAACCGATGATGTCATGTACTGAGTTTGCCCTAACAATTCACTTGAACAGTTTACCAGAACACTGGCCACATTAGCACTTACAGAAATGGTGACAACCAATGATGTCATGTGCTTGCCACATTAGCACTTCCAGAAATGGTGACAACCGGTGATGTCATGTTCACAGTTTTCCCTATCGGTTAACTTGAACAGTTTACCAGAGTACTGGCCACATTAGCACTTCCAGAAATGGTGACAACCAGGGATTTCATGTGCTGGCCACATTAGCACTTCCAGAAATGGTGACAACCGGTGATGTCATGTACTCAGTTTTCCCTATCAGTTTACTTGAACAGTTTAACAGAGTACTGGCCACATTAGCACTTCCAGAAATGGTGACAACCAGGGATTTCATGTGCTGGCCACATTAGCACTTCCAGAAATGGTGACAACCAGTGATGTCATGTACACAGTTTTCCTTATCAGTTTACTTGAACAGTTTACCAGAGTACTGGCCACATTAGCACTTCCAGAAATGGTGACAACCAGGGATTTCATGTGCTGGCCACATTAGCACTTCCAGAAATGGTGACAACCGGTGATGTCATGTACTCAGTTTGTCGTAACAGTTTACTTGAGCAGTTTACCTATTCACTGGCATCTTCGGTAAGTATTGTTTTTGTTACACTTTACACACTTCATACATTGCCATATCTGTGATTTATTTTTTTTTAACAGATCTTTGCCAGGCTTACTCAGTGCTCCAGATAAGCACAATTTGGGGGTATTCAAGCATTGAAATTTCTGAATAAAGTATTGAAATTTAAATTAAGGGGTAAAATAAGCATTGGTAATTCTCAATTCCAGTGTTGATTAGTTAGTTATAAATGGCAATTTGATACGAGTGTTCATTTTTACGCTTAACATTTTGAAAATAAGCATTGCATACTAATTTAAGGGGTAAAATACTCATTTGAAGAAAAAGCTTATCTGTAGCACTGCTTACTACATCTTAGGGTTTTTACAACTGAACTGTCATTAATGAGCATCATTGTGAAGAAAGCTCAAAGCTTATATGAACTGCTCTCTAGTCGGCTTCCTGGGTAGATCCAGTACTGGGTGTTGTTTCTTGAATTGCATCTCGTCAAATTTTCCCATAATACTGACCTTAAGTAACTGTATATAAACTTAAACTTGTAAGAGAAATTTGACTATATTTCAGAAAATTTCATGCTATCAGATGTAAGAATTTTCATATTGCAGATCTTGAACAAAGGTGGCAGTTGAAGGCAGCATGCTGATTTTGATGTCATGCAGCACAACACTGTAACTGGATGAAAAATCAAATATGGAGTGTGTTGTTAAGATGTACCAACAGATTTATGTGAAGTAGGCCGAGATGTATATTTTCATTTGTAAAACAGGTACTGTTTTTTATATAAAATAATTCTTTGACTAAACAGTATCAACATCCAATGTTATCATTTTCATGTCATCAACCATCTACATTTTAATGTTTACAAGCCAGTGTTTTTTTCCCTTTGAATTGGGAATTTTAGGGGCGTTTTCATTAACATTGGGATAACTTTTGCTTTAAATACATTGTTCAACTTCATAAAAATGTGTACACTTGCTTCTGTGGCCATTTAATTAAAGAATCAATGTTTTACTCATTTCAGAATGGGGAAACTTTGTTTACTTTTTCAACGACTTATGGAAGTTTCAATTTACTATCATTGAAGTTTTCAATTGGGAATTTTTATCGCTTAATTGGGAAAAAAAGATCTATTTGCCATTGGGAATATGACCCAATAACAGCTAAAAAAACACTGCATGCTGATATAATTGATAGATAAGGAGAGCTTTCCTGCTCACCCCAGCGTCCATGTCTTGTGTCCACACGTGCAGTACATATTATTTAATTTTGTTCCATAACTCTAGGTTGTTGATGTTTAGAACAAAATTATTTTGTTTAATTCGTAAATATATGGATGTTTGTTAGTTAACTGTAGTTTTATATTGATTAAGACTGTATGTATATAACTCTTCTTTCCAACTGAATAAGACTTTTTGTTTAGAACTATGTTGACATGTTAAAGTAGAACATCTGCAGAATAAAACAATCCAAACCTTCAAACTGAAGTGTATTTAATTCATTATTTGGAACTTGCCATCTTATTTTTATAAAACTTGTATGTTCATCATGTCACCAATTTTTATTTGTGGATTTTGTGAATGTTTTATTATAATCCCTTCTATTTTTTTCAGATCACAGACCACATTGGTAGTCCCAGGAATTGTGACAACCAGTGATTTCATTTACTTAGTTTGCCCAAACAGCTTACTTGAACAGTTTACCTAAATGTCTGTTCCATTCACAGGTATCTTTGGTAAGTAGTGTGATTTAACACATTTCATGTCTTGTCAATATCTGTGGTTTTGTTTGTCCTGTTAACAGATCTTTGCCAGACTTACCACATCTTAAAAGTTGTTACAAGTGGACTGTCATTAATGAGTGTCATTGTGAAGAAAGCTTAAAGCTTGTAATAACCTCTCTGTTTAGAACCAGTAGTGAGTGTTTTTTAGGCATCACATTGAGCTGGGGATTGAACCTGATACCTCTGTCATGAGTGGCCAACAATCTCTTCACTACACTTCTGACAAGCTCAAACAAACAGTTGGAATAACTAATCATCAAATGATTTAAATACTGGTGTGTTTTCCATGTACATCAACTAACATTTAAGTATTTACAAATTTTGTTCATACTGATTAATTTCCTCTACGGATGGTGGAATAAGAAATCATGTTGTTGTTTTTTATAAGAACTATACTACACTGGTTATTACACCCTGTGGTATATAGGAGTAACTGTGTCAGTTATCTGTCCACAATTTTCAAGCAGTGACTTAAAACTTTGTGTTCATGATCAACATCAAGATTACATAGTCTGGTGTGCTTGACACAACATTTGTTTGTCATGTTTTCTGAATTCAGTTCAGAGTTGTCACCCTTAGATTTAATTTACATATTGTGATCGGACCTTTTCTTGCAGTTTTCAGACAATTACATTGAGAATTTGGTTGCATGTGACCCGAAATTTTGTGCTGCTGGCTTAACTCCATGCAGAGTTATTGCTCTTCTTTTTAAATTTGTATGTTCGGTGATACGTCTTTTTTGTTGTGTGAACATTTAAAACATTGTAGAGAGCGGTTGTCAATATGTTTATACTGTCAGGTCAGTTTAATATTTGATAATGAGTTATAGCAGTTGATAGATATCTCCAAAATCATTGAATAAATAATATAGTAAAGGATGGTTTATTTTCTATTTTAATTTGTTGCAGGTCTTGGACCTGAGAACGATTTATAACAGAGACATGATTTGGTGATGTTACAACTGAAGGGAGATGTAATATATAGTTGCTGGGGCACAGGCACCATATAACAGACAGAATGTTGAGGCACCATATAACAGACAGTATGTTGAGGCACCATATAACAGACAGTATGTTGAGGCACCATATAACAGACAGAATGTTGAGGCACCATATAACAGACAGTTTGTTGAGGCACCATATAACAGACAATAGGCACCTGCACCACATGGCAGGCAATTTTATCAGGTAAGATATCTATGCAACCACTCTTTTAATATGAATGAAACTTCACATGTGTGTTCAGCATCATCATTTATTGTTCTGATTTATTTTTAACAGATAAGCAATAATTATAGTTTAATTTTACCACCCCTGAATTTTATTTGTATTCAATTTGATACGTATTTCCTGAAAAAGCTGTTATATTAGAACAGCATCGAAATAGTCAAGCGTGCTGTCCCTCCGACAGCTGTTGTTTAATTAAATAATATAATATGATTTCTTTCTTTCTTTCTTCTTTCTTTCTTTCTTACTTACTTACTTACTTACTTTATTTATTTATTTATTTATTTATTTATTTATATTTATTTATTTATTTATTTATTTATTTATTTATTTATTTATTTATTTATTTATTTATTTATAAAATACTGTCAGTTCAAATTTATTTATTTATTTATTTATTTATAAAATACTGTCAGTTCAAATGTTTTCTTCCTGTGGATTTTTCTCATTCATCCCAGTACATAATTAAAAAAAATTACATATATATGTGGTCACTTTTTGTCTGTCGTAATAAACATCATGACTTCATCATTCTTTGTGAAAGTATAGACCTCTTTTAAGAGGTCATCTGTGTTGAAGCAGCCAGTTTGGCCTCCTTGGGTGGCTGCTTGATACAGATTAGTCTGTTTTTGGTGTGTTTAAATGGAGGCACCAGGATGAATTGAGACCAAGTTTAATTGTTAAAATAGGAATAATATAAAATATATTTACAAAGATTTTTCTAGGACTGGACAACAAGTTTGAGTCATGTCATAATTATCTGAATTAAGGTTGACCTGATGAATGTAAATCATCTTTCTTATATTGGTTGCTGTGCTCTGCAAAATGTGGTGAAGTCTGATAATGAATTAAATGCATCCATCATTTCCATGATGCAATTGCCATTATATTTGTCTTCATAACGAGTTATTTTTGTTTCTATTTTAGGCTTTGGTGTGCATATATAACACATATTTCTGTCAGCTTGGAGGTGCTTATAAAGAAAGGACAAGAAGAGACATGCTGTATGGCTCATCTAAAGAAATATTGTCCTGTTAAAACACAGTTGGAGCAATATACTTGTCAGGTATGTCTAGTTTTTGGAAAACCAGACATGGATTTTAAAGTCTTTTACAGGGTACAGAAATTTCATTGTACACCCCCGCATGTTTTTTTTCTACACTCGCACAGGGATATGTTGTATATCATTAAAATCTATCATTGAAAAATTGAGGATACTCATTTATTTTAGAGTGTTTGCAAAGTAAACTTGGCATTTTTAGAGGTCATCAGGTGGAGCTTGTGATCGAACCTACAACTTCTAGTGGGAGTGGACATTAACTACACTACGCCGCGGCATATACTTACTCTGTGTGGTTGTCAAGTCCATATCTCACCAACCACACAATGTATTTTATTGAAACTTAACACAAGTCTTCCCAGTCATCAACCCTACTACATTAACTAAGTAAGATAACTCTTGCATAAATATAATGCAAATTATTGCACTTGTGTGGCTTAGGGCTGTTCCATTTAAACATACATCCCACCCATAGATGGCAAAATAGTAAGCTTCTTAGATGGGAGGGTTTTTCAAAATGGGGGGCCTGATAAAATGAATTAAAAATATAAAGGGGGAGTGTCCAATTACTAAGTGCCTTCCATGGGTGGGTTGTATGTTTGAATGGAATAGCCCTTAGAAATTCTGGTTAAAGTTTTGCATGCAAGTACCATCAAGTCCATATCTCAGAAACTATTGCATGTATTGACTTGAAACTTTACTCAAGCCTTCCCATTCATTAACCCTAATACAATAACTAAGTTAGATAACTGTTGCATGAATATAATGCAAATTATTGCCCTTGTTTGACTCAAATTTTTGGTTAAAGTTTTGCGTGCAAGTACCATCAAGTCCATATTACACCAACCACTCAATGTATTAACTTGCGACTTTACACAAGCCGTCCCAGACATCAGCCCTACTACAATAACTAAGTAAGATAACTGTTGCATAAATATAATGCCTATCATTTTCCTTGTTTGACTTTTTGGTTAAAGTTTTGCTTGCAAGTACCGTCAAGTCCATATTACACCAACAACTCAATGTATTTGATTGAAATTTTACATATGGCATTATATTCATGAAACCAACTAAATTAATCAAGTCGGATAACTCTTGCCAGATTGTTTTGCAAATTAAGGCCTTTGTTTTACTTAGAAACTCAGCAGTCACTGCATGTACTTGATTGAAACTTCATACTAGACATTGCAGTTATAAGACCTACTCAATTTTGTCAATTTCGTAAGTTAAATAACTCTTATTTACTTGGATTTGTCATCAGTCTCAATCAAATGTGTACTTCTGTGACAAATATTTGAATAGTCACACGCGCTGTCCCTCCGACAGCTTTGTTTATTCTTATCCTCCAGTCTTTTGGAATTGCATTTATTAAACCGAGATAGGTCAAAAATGGAACTTTTAAATTAAACTTAGTTTTTAAAATGTCAGATGATAAAATTGTTCCATTATTATCAATTATATCATCTATGAAAAATATATATTTTTTACAAAGTTCTTTATAATAGATTATTTTATTGTTTACTTTAATGTTGTTATATTAGAAGATGGGTTCTGATAAGATATGAGCCATAATATGAAGTCCAGGAATTTGTGTTACAACACAAACCCTTTGGTGTCTTCTATTTTGATATTAAATACTTGTTAAATTTTATGCTTTATTAGGTTACTACACTATTTAATGTTATTATATTGTTTAAAATATTAAAAGTTTCTAGATTTATGTATAAAGGAATGTGATTTTTAAATTTCACTGTTAGTAACACTGGACATATTAGTTTCTTGCATCAATTAAGTCTGCTTTAATGAATTACCAGGTTTAGTTTAATTTTTTCAAATGTAAAACTGGTTATTTAGTTCAATATTTAGCAATTAGTGCCAAGTGGAAGTATGATGTAACGAGACACCAAGTACGATGTAACTGGACACAAAATGTGTAACAGGACAACACAAAACTGCAGAAATTGTGTAACAGGACACCAATATAGACCCCAATAAAAGACACCAAGTTACACCATTGCAGACTCGATGCATCTATACAATTTGATTCAGGTGTTTCAACTACTGTCGTCATGCAAAAACAATCGCAGGACATTTCTGTTAACAACGTCTGACCAATCATAAACATTTAATTGAACTGGATTTTTGTATGCATGAATAAATCGGGCACAGGTGTAACACTGTTGTGTCCCGATTTCACATGTTACACACAAACAATTTGAGAGTAAATAATACATCAGATATATATTTTAAAGTTCATATTGTTCCCTTGTACTTTCAGACATCTTAATTGTTCAAACCCATTTCATTTTCACAGGTATAGCATGACAAACACTGTTAACCATGAGATTCCTGTTGCCGACGTAATACAATACACTACATCGGTCAGGCAGAACTGAACAAAACCTTGTTACATAGAATTAATTATTCATTATGGTACTTTCATACATCACATATCATTTTGGTAACGCTTAAAAGCATTTTAAATGCATTTAAGAGACCGGAGGATGAATCAAAACAATGTTGTCGTCGTAACTTTTTTCCGAAAACTGACCACGTGTACATTGTCGTCCGCCATATATCGAGTTGATTCCACAACCTTCCTTCTCGCTGCCAGTCATAGAACAGACTCAAGGTTAAAAGTTTACGCGGGCGAATTACTTGGTAATTTTCCATTATGTTCAGATACTGTGACATAACAAAAGAGGACACGTTTCTCATAGCCGATATGTTGGCTGTATGCCATATTTAAGTGGTTGTTTCTAGAATGCCATGTTTACATCATTTTCATAGTGCACTGTCGATTACGTAAAAATAACATGTGTACGAGATGGTCGATGTCAAGGTTGTACGCTACACAACATTTTGTCATGACACAACTCGGAGGACACGATTGGTTACACCACATTACAGAAAAATATTTAGTCAAATTCTCATTTTTACGTTGCAAATAAAATTAACAGAAGTTAATCAATTCAAATAAGAGGAAACTGAAGTTTATTTTAAAAAAAAAAACACAAGCTGTTTTGGTTAAGAAGATTAGAGTAAAACGTGTTTAGTGCAAACACACGCAAATGAACCCCACGAAACCAAGAAATTACACAATAAAATAATGATTTAAGAGAAGTTTTAAGTTGTTAAAAAAGTACCCTATGTGACAATTAAGAGAATTATTTGTTTTTAAAAGGTTCTGCAAATTACTTTAAATTATTATTATATACTTCTGCAGTTTATATTAATTTATGTAGAATTTGTGTGATGTAACGCAAATTCCCGGACTCCATATTATGGCTCATATCTTCTGGTGTTAAAACTGATTTAGTGTCTATTTGTGGCCAAGAATTTAGAACACATTTCCAAAAGCTAATGTATATTTTAATAAATGTTTAATTAGAATTTATAACTGACCAATATCTGTAAAATACACAAAATGTTATCTATTAAAGCTGCAGTTCTGTCTGTCCGTTAAAGAACATGTATTGATAGCAGCAATAGTATTAGCAGCAGTATTAATATTTGTAGTAGTAGTTGTAGTAGTATCAGAGCAGAGCATTGACAGTAGAAGTAGTGGTAGTAGTGGTAGTAGTAGTAGTAGTAGTAGTAGTAGTAGTAGTAGTAGTAGCAGGAGCAGCAGCAGCAGCAGCAGTAGCAGCAGCAGTAGTAGCAGCAGCAGTTAGTAGTAGTAGTTGAAGTAGTAGTAGTAGGAATAGCAATTATTAGAAGATAATTACAACACAAATTATTATTAATAACTCAATCAACTTTTATGAAGCAACTAAGTATAATAAATTACATATTTAAATGGTTAGATTTGCGTCATATGTAAATATTAATTGAATTGATTTGAATATTATGTATCTATTAGTTGTTTGACAAATTGTTTATCCATTCAATAAAACAATCGATACAGATTGTGGTTTCTTTTTCAGATCACTGAAACAGTCTGGAATAACACATACACAGAGAAATATCACTCACTGCTTACAAGACAGCTATGTGAAGTAACCTAGAACTAATACAACACTGTTTACAATTTCTGTCAGTTCTTCTGGAATTCTCTAAGATATGAATTTTGATGACATCATGGATTGCCATTCTGCCTGCAGACTGGATATGACAGTGAAGTCCAGTGTGAAATAACATATGGAAGAGGAACTACTAGCTTCTCAGATATCAACATGGACAGTAGTGAAAGTAGACACTATTTTGTGTAGTTGTTATACAAAATAAGTGCATCAGGAGACCTTACACAACAGAAGACCTTACACATCAGGAGACCTTACACAAAGTTGGGAATTTTGACAAAACAAAAGGGATTAAACAATCACTTCTAAAAGTTAATTGTGTTGTCTAAAATCACTGAACTATTTGCTTGGTATGTATATTTTAATTTAAATAATTGTAGTTATATCCAATATATTCATATATTTTAAAATATGTACCATATAAAAAAAAATGTATATATAAAATAAAAAGAAAAAAAAAAGAAGAAAAAAAGAAAAACAAAAACAAAAAATAATAATAAAAAAAAAAAAATATATATACATACATACAAAAAAAAACATGGTACAATTAATTGATTTTTATTACAATATAGTATTTTATGTTATATGCATTACATTGTCTTTGGGAGCAGATCAAGATTTTAATCTAATCATTCTGATGGGGGGGGGGGGGGGGGGGGGGAAGTTCTCCACATACCTGGTAAATTAAGCAACAATAATAATTATTGAATTGTTGCACAATTGAATGAAACATGTTGTTTATTTGTTTCCTTTATGGGTTTGTGACTTGCTCTCATAGATTATATATGTTTTGTATATTTAGTAGCTTAAAGTAGATTTGTTTAAATTTTTTAATTGTGTTTTGTGATTAGGAAAACAGAATATTTTAGTGGTAAATAAAAGATTGCGTAAAAATATAAATGTTCTAGCACCAACTTCATTCGAAATCAGTGTTGCCAAAATAGTAAAAGTATTTTTGTTTCACATTCTACTGCCACATTATACTTTAGTACGTGTAATGATCTACAGTATTATTACTACTGCCACATTATACTTTAGTACGTGTAATGATCTACAGTATTATTACTACTGCCACATTATACTTTAGTATGTGTAATGATCTACAGTATTATTGCTACTGCCACATTATACTTTAGTACGTGTAATGATCTACAGTATTATTACTACTGCCACATTTTTCTTAAGTACATGTAATTATCTACAGTAATATTACTACTGCCACATTATACAGCACGTGAAATGATCTACAATATTATTATGGTAAGCGAATTTAAAATATTTTTTTAAAAAACATTTCGAAAATAACCACCGACAGATTAAACAATATTATACATTTTTTTACCGACATATTTTTTTATTTACCACTTGAATACATTATTTATATGTTTTTTTTTAGTAATAAATGTGTGTTGACATATTAAGGCAAATACATTTGTGACCTCAACAATACATAAATTTTTATCTTTATATAAACGTACAAACGCAGAGCCCCAGATAATTTTTTAAGCTGATGAATAATTACACATTAAAGTTGGAGTAGATGAGTATTCTTGAGTTTTTTCAGAATAGTGATGAGTATAAACTATTGCGCATATGATAAACAACCAGTGACATGTCAATGTTAAATTATTATTTAAAACTGCAATTGCCATTGCTTAATAATTTTGTCAATTATTTTTGCCGTTGTTTTTTTTTTTTTTTTTAATGCAAGTTATATGATTGACCAATTTCTTCAATATACTCCCGACCAGCCTGATTAAATACGGCGTAAATGGACATCTTTTTCTATTATTTGGATATCCGATCTACTGTCCATCTAGATGCAAAATAAAGAATAGTTAAAAGACTCCTTACTTAATTTACTTTGCTTTTTATTTTTTGCGTTGTGTTTACAGTTCATTTGTTGACAATCACATGTAAGTTTATAGACGCTTTCTTTTTGAGGCAAAATATGATTGGGGGTGATACTAAAACTCCGTCACGTTCCGACTCCAGCTGCAAGGAAAAAACAAATTACGGCTGAGTTTGACCATTAAATTTCAATACCTATATCTTATTTCACATATTATTGTTTAATTTCACAGACTGAATTAACATTATCATGATTATAACCCGTAAAATCCACCAATTTTTAACACATCATATACGCAGATGCACATCTACCTGGGTCTCTGCAAACAGGGAATGTTTTTGTTTTCATAATATACTGATGACATTATATTATAAAAGCTAGTGTTGACAGTTGTCCACATGTAACATAAGGGTTTGTAAATTGAAGAAGATATTACAGATTCACCCTTAGGTGTGAAGTTTCTGGGTAGACTTTGAAAAGTACTTTTTAAAGATCTTCTATGGCTTAGGTGCTGTCTTAAGAGTAATCTCTAACCAGAGGTTGGGATTTGATCCCTGCTCAATCTAAACAATTTATGTGATCATTCTCACCAAAAGTTGTTGATTCCAGCCCAGCTTGGTCCTAACTAATTATGAGTCTTCTCACCAGAGGTTGTGGGTTCCAGGCCAGCCTGGTCCAATCTAATTGTGAGTCTTCTCACCAGAGGTTGTCGGTTCCAGGCCAGCCTGGTCCAATCTAATTGTGAATCTTCTCACCAGAGATTGTGGGTTCCACGCCAGTGTGGTCAAATCTAATTGTGAGTCTTCTCACTAGAGGTTGTAGGTTTAAGCCCAGCTTGGTCCAAACAATTTATGTGAGCTCTCATCAGAGGTTGTGGATTTGAGCCCAACTGGATCCAAACAATTTATGTGAGTTCTCTCACCAGAGGTTGTGGGTTAGAACCCAGCTGGATCCAAACAAGTTATGTGAGTTCTCTCACCAGAGGTTGTGGGTTTGAGCCCAACTGGATCCAAACAGGTTATGTGAGTTCTCTCACCAGAGGTTGTGGGTTTGAACCCAACTGGATCCAAACAAGTTATGTGAGTTCTCTCACCAGAGGGTGTGGGTTTGAGCCCAACTGGATCCAAACAGTTTATGTGAGTTCTCTCACCAGAGGTGTAGGTTAGAGCCCAACTGGATCCAAACAAGTTATGTGAAATCTATTCTCACCAGAGGTTGTGGGTTAGAGCCCAGCTGGGACCTAACAAGTTATGATAGTTCTCTTCTCACCAGAGATTGTTGGTTTGAGCCCATCTTGGTCCAAAAAGTTATGTGAGTTCTCTCACCAGAGGTTGTGGGTTAAAGCATAACTGGATCCAAACAAGTTATGTGAGTTCTATCACCAGAGGTTGTAGGTTAGAGCCCAACTGGGTCCAACAAGTTATGTGAGTTCTCTCACCCGAGATTGTGGGTTAGAGCCCAACTGGATCCAAACAACTTATGTGAGTTTTCTCACCCTAGATTGTGGGTTAGTCCCAAACTGGGTCCAACAAGTTATGTGAGTTCTCTTCTCACCAGAGGTTGTTGGTTTGAGCCCAACTGGGTCCAACAAGTTATGTGAGTTCTCTCACCAGAGATTGTGGGTTAGAGCCCAACTGGGTCCAACAAGTTATGTGAGTTCTCTCACCAGAGATTGTGGGTTAGAGCCCAACTGGGTCCAACAAGTTATGTGAGTTCTCTCACCAGAGATTGTGGGTTAGAGCCCAACTGGGTCCAACAAGTTATGTGAGTTCTGTCACCGGAGATTGTGGGTTTGAGCCCAACTGGATCCAAACAACTTACGTGAGTTCTCTCACCAGAGATTGTGGGTTAGAGCCCAACTGGGTCCAAACAAGTTATATGTGAGTTTTCTCACCCAAAATTGTGGGTTTGAGTCTAACTGGATCCAAACAAGTTATGTGAGTTCTTTTCTCACCAGAGGTTGTGGGTTAGAGCCCAACTGGGTCCAACAAGTTATGTGAGTTTTCTCCTCACAAGAGATTGTTGGTTTGAGCCCAGCGTTGTTTAAACAATTTATGTGTGAAAGTTATTTGGAACTGGATGGTGGTTCTGTTGAAAACTGCTTGATCACAGTGATGACACTCTTCATGTAAACAATCTAAATAATGTGATATAACAGCTGTAATGTGATATGAACTCATATTGGTCTCTTAATCTACCAATGTTGCATAAAACACTTCAACTTTTTTAACCAGGGTTTATGGGAATCGCCCTGTTAAAATTGTTCTATTTATTTTATATAATCTTAATCATTTAATGTTATTAAGCCAAAGAGATATTCAATCTTCTTTCAGAAATATAATCTAGTGTGCCTAACCAAATATCAGAAAGCTGCTGGTCAGTGAAGTGACCCCACCTGTAAGTTTATTATGTGTGCTCAGTGTTGTTAACAACTTTGTGTGTCACTTCTATGTACATTTTATGTAATGGTCTTGTCTTGTATTCTGTTATTTATCTGTACTTTTTGTTGAGTTGCATTTTGAGAAGTGTATGCCTTTCAAGTTGCATTTTTAGTTTTGTTTTGTTTTGTTTGTTTCAAATTTACCTTTTTGTGTGTTTTTCATGTATTATTCTATCTGTTGAGAAGTGAATGCTATTTTGTTCATCATAGATTGGATCTGAGGTAATATTACTAAATTATGTAGAACTTGTATCTCTTTATTTTATGATGCCTTTGGCATACCTATTGGAAATCATAGTTGAAAAAAAAAAATCTTAAATCAAACTTCCCAAATCGGTTTAAATTATTTCGCATTTTACAATTCATACACATCTCTCAGACTCTCTGTGTTTTCTAGGTAGATGTGTAAATGTGGATTAAATGTTTTGCTCAAAGACGTAAAACAAAACTGTGATTGATAGTATGAACCACTGACCTTGGGTCATCGCTATTCAAGATTAATATTGATTCAAATATATCTATTTGGCTTTATGTTTGTATGTGTTTTTTGTTCACATATTATTTTTTTTTAAATTGCATGTTATCATAAAAATTATATCATTTGACATATTGCTCTTTATTAGAGGGAATATATCAGAATTTTTCGAAATATTGAAATTGGTTAAAACATTTGTTTCCAACATATCGCTATATATATTGACTGACTCCATATTGCAAAATGATATCTTTTTAAACAAACCAATATAATATATTGAAAAATGGATTTTTGTCATGTTTTGGAGGATTTCACAACCAAACAATTCAGATTTTACTTATTAATTGTAGTGATTTGCTTTTTATCCATTTTAATAATAATTTTATTTTGTAAGATATTTATTGAGTTTTTTCGTGATATACTCCCTTTAAAGTTTAAAACTTGTTTACATTTTTCTGTATTTGTTGTTGAAGAATACCTTACTGGTAAACTTGATCAAATGAACACATATAGTTTTATATAATGTTTATATTTCTGTGATAATTGCTACATACATGTATTTATACACTGTGTAATTTATACTACATAATCAAATGAGATTTTCTATATGACTGTTGGATGATTTTGTAATTGATGTATTAACATCAAATTAAGTACTTTTTGAGTAAAATCAGTCTTTCAAATGTATTTATAGAACTTAAATTTGGACAGTGATATCTGTTTATAGATCCTTATTTTTTTTTAAATTTTACACTTCATACATATTAATGAATGTATACATGTGCAGAATTTATTTAAAGGGACACACTGCAATTTTTTAAAAAAAAAATTCTAAGAACTTTTTGTTGCAGATAAGAAATTGAAATACCCCAGTATATGTACAGAACTTTGATTTCGACAAGGGACATATATCATGTACATGCACAACAGTTTTTTAAGCAAAAGATCTCGGCCTAATTTTTGAATCAGCGGATTCGACCACACATGCCTCTGCCACAGGGCTTATAAGCTTTATTACCTTTAAAAAACGTTTTCTGTGAAAGTTCAAGAGCTATACTTTATGTATTTTACATGTAGCATTGCATGGTTGTTACAAAAACATTCCCTCTGAAATGTTTGTCTGTCCATGTTGCAAATTGAGTGATTCAGGCCCTCTTGGTGCTGTTGTTATCAATATGGCAGGGAAAAATCATGAGAATTTGTTTTTATTAAGAATTTTTACTCAGATTTTTAAAACCAGAGTGACACATCAGATTTATATAAATTGTTGACAATTTCTAAAATATGAGGTTTGAAATAAAAATACAAAGTGGTTAATATTTTCATATGATTATTTTGACTTTTTTAATAACACAATAAGGAGTATACTGATGGTATTAAACTGCAACATGACATATTAATCACTCTCCGCCATACCTAGTTAGCTCAGTTGGTAGTACAATCCAAGGGTGGTGAGTTTGAATCCCCGCCCTGCCACAGTCCCCTTAATGACAACATTGTGTTTCATTGTCATTCGTGTCTCATAACTGATTCAAGTGGGAAAGTTGTCAGTTACACTTGGACGTCTGTATGCTTTAGAACTGGTTAACCTTCAATGATTCTGGGAGTACTTGGGCCTGTTATGAAATATAAACAGTAATGAAATGAAAGCTCTATTGCTTAAATGGGCATCATGTTCATTTTATAATTTTTTGGTCATGTTCACTATTGTGGTTAAATTATCAACCTCTGTGTGGTTCCAGGGAGCCATATGAGTAATGGCATCAATAGGATCACTGTGGCTCATGCATGTCGTAGGAGGCCATTTGAGTTATACGATAGAATTTGCTGTAACTCTGCAGTTCTGCAGGTATCAAGGTTCTAGATTCATTCTGTATATTCATTTATTGATGTATTTTTATGGCCCCCAAAAAATTTTTTGGGTGGCATATAGTAATCGCAGCATCCATCGGTCCCTCTGTCTGTCCGTCTGCCCCGGCGGACAAATGGGTATTTAAGTGTCTAGGGTTTAGGGTTAGTCATTTTTATGGACAGTTGAAAAGCTGTTGAAAAAACATTAAGTGGCTGTTCTAGACACTTAAAAAACAGCTCTTAGGTGGCTTTTTTTCTCTTACGTGCCTTAAATTTAGCCAGACGAGTAATACGATTGACGCAAAGATGCCACTTAAATACCCATTTGTGAGAACGTCCATCCTTCCGTCCAGTATTTCGTTTCCGGCCTGTAACTTTGTCATGCATAGATGGATTTTGTTGATACTTGCTACAAATGATCAACATAGTATTACGACGTGTCGCGAGTAAAAACCCACACCCATACCTCAAAGGTCAAGGTCACAATTTGAGTTTGTTTGACAACACTTTGAGTTTGTGTGAGATTTCGCTTCCGGCCTGTAAATTTGTCATGCATTGATGGATTTTGTTGATACTTGCTTCAAATGATCAACATAACATATCATATATTTTTATTTTCACAGACCATTTGGGGGGCATGTTACACTTAACAGTGACATTTCTTGTTTTAAATCTATATGTTAATTTGTTGTTTTTTGTACATGTAGAGTGAACCTGGAATCTTTCTTCCTGTTGGTGTCAAATAACTTATACTGTATTGGTACGCTGTAAAACCCTATTCATTCATTGGCAATTCTGGCAGTGAAATAAAATGTAATAGCAGTAAAACAAAAAAAAAATGTGCTGGTAACAAAACCTTACTGCCGAGGTCATGGGTTTGAGCCCAGCTTAAACCACAAAGTTAAGTTATTAATGGAAGGAAGGTGATTCAATGCTGGGATGTCCCAGTCAGTAGCTTGTTGAAGGAACATGATTCTGCTCAGATAAAAATATATGAGATCTTCCTTCACAAGAAAACAGAATGCCATAATATTTTTTTATGGTGTAAACATAAATAAAGTAATTACATTTAGGTCTTAAAAATAAACACAATACTTCACTAACAACAACATTGATAGAATAAATAAGGAAATGGTCAAGGTCACATTTACTGACTGTAGTGGTTTATAAAAATAAAAAATCTATTGTACTACTGCAGCTGTGGTCTAGTGGTTTGGTTATTGGTCTGATTCATGGTGATTATACCAAAGATTTGAATGGTACTTGAAGCTTCCTTGCTTGGTGCTCAGTATTTATAAGATAATTCTTGGTCTGGTTGGCCGGGTTTCAGTTTATTGTGGCTATGCTGGGTTAGAATACTGTCTTAAGTGGACACCGTCATGATATGACTGGAAAATTGTCATATTTTTACTGAATAAGCTGTTCTGGAGATACTAGTGTGAATGCCTTTGTCTCTTTCCCTTTTTTTCTCCATTTTTGTTTGGGATGAGCTATTGTGATCTACCTTCATCCTTTGTCTGTTGTCCTTTGTTAGCTCACTGGGACGAAGTCCAAGGAGAGCTATTGTCATGACCCCGGCGTTGTCGGTGTCAGTGGCATCTGTAGACATCCAGGTTAAACTTTTGCGTACAAGTTTCAGATATCTATGCAACCGCTCATTGGATGTGAATGAACCTTCACATGTGTGTTCACCATCATCATTGAAACACACAGAGACAAAAACCATAACTCTGGGTTGCATTTTGGCACAGTTATGGCCCTTTTTTACTTATTTTCAGGTTAAAGAATTTTATCACATAAGATATCTATGCAACCACTCTTAGGATATGAATGAAACTTTGCATGTGTGTTCACCATCATCATTGAAACACACAGAGACAATAACCATAACTCTGGGTTGCATTTTGGCAGAGTTATGGCCCTTTAAGACTTAATTTTTCGTCTGTAGACACCCAGGTTAAACTTTTGCTCTTAGATGCGTTTAAGTTTTGGTGTTTGCCTCCAATCGCAATCTTTGCATTGATGGTGAGTTTTATCCCATCAGGGAGCTTTGTTGTCTTCTGACAACTCTTGTTAATTTTTACTTTAAACTACTTCTCTGAAACCATGACCATAATATCTCGAACAAATTCTTGAATCGGATTATTAATGGCATAGTTTTGGCCCTTGAAACATGAAAAAATGCACAGTGTGTGGACTCTAGCGGCCGCATTTTTATTTGATCCTCACCAAACGTGCACAGTAGTTATATAAGCATAATAACTTGGACAAGTTCTTTAACTTGCCAAATCAGAATATTAATGTCAGAGTTGTGGCCCTTGAAACATTAAAAATTGCACTATTTGACCTTGTGTGCACTCTAGCACTCTAGGATAATCAGGTGACTGTTAAGGTCAATGGGCCTCTGTTTTTTTCAAAATTTCAAATTTTGTATATGGTATTATCTAATATGTTTCTATCAAGTTTGTTCAAGCTGTGACCCTGGGGTCAAAATTGGCCCCACTCTGGGGACATGTCAGTTTAACATAGGCAAATTTACATTTAAAAATCTTCTTATCAAGAAACGTCCTATCAAATTCTTTGATATTTGGTATAAATGATTCCTATGACTAGATGTTTCAAATTTGTTCAAATAAAGGGCTAGGATCGATTCAGTAAGGGGACTTTTACACTGGAATACTACGGGGAAAACAGAAGATTCAGCTTTTCTGATCTATTTACGGTTTTATTTCCATAAAGGGCCAGCAGGGACCCTAAAAGGAATGAAATGGTGAATACACAAAAATCTTGCTTAAAGGAGTGTATTTCATCCCTTTATATTTATTTTGTAGTTTCTATTCAACAAGTGAACTTGTACAGGTTTTAAAACAAAATTACAAAAAAATATTTGAAGAGGTAAAATGGGGGTGATATTTTTTTTGGGGAGTGTGGGGGGATTTCTTTGGGGGGAGGGTGGGTGATTTTTTTTGGGGGAGGGGGGTGGGAAGGTGTGGGGGGTGGGGTGGGTGGGGGGAGGGAAGGGGTGGGGTGGGTGGGGGGAGGGAAGGGGTGGGGGGAGGGAAGGGAAGGGGTGGGGGTGGGAAGGGGTGGGGGAGGGGTGGGTGGGGGGAGGGAAGGGGAGGGGTGGGGTGGGTGGTGGGAGGGGAGGGAAGGGGTGTGGGAGGGGGAGGAGGTTTAGGCAAGGGTGGAAGGTTCAGGGCAAGGGGATAGGTACTTTGAACAACATATGCTTAAAAACCTCCTGTTTGTACCTGATATACAAGGCTTCTATTGCAAAGTATGCAAACAATTACTACTGATATTGAAGTATTTTTTTCACAGTAGCTTCAATCCACATCATACATCAGCAGTTGTAATATGCTTTTAGTCCCATTCTGGTTTCACCAGAGGGGACTATAGGTTTACCCTCCGTCTGGCTTATAATATCCTGTCCATCCATCCGTCTGGTCAGCTAACTAAAAAAGTATCCAAGCTAAAATTGTGAAACTTTCGATGTAAATAGAAGACACTTAGGAAATAATGCAGGTCATTTTATTTTTTCATTCGGACCAAAAATTGTGGTTGATATGGCAAGATTCCAAAACCACTTAAATAATGGGTTAACACAAGAAGTGTCCAGGCCACATCTTTTGAAAATGCCCTGTCAAAATTCAAATTATTTCTGCTTTAATGTTGTATGCTTTGGGTTAAATTAAGATTCTTATCAAAAGTAACGTTTATATTTCTTGTACTTTAGCACTTCTTTTCTATAGTATAACCATAGTTTAGTTTAGTTCAAACTTATTTATTTTACTTCGATTATGAAACAAGTTCTTGCAAATCACGCTCAAAGTCTTCCTGGTTAGAACCAGTACTAAGCATAGGCGGAAAATATTCTTACTCAAGGACACCACACATAGCTGTGGCGGAGGATCAAACCCACAATCCTCCAATCAAATGTTCAGTGCTTTACCACTGGACCACGCGCTCCACTATAACCATATTAATACAATATTTTCTTAATTGCATTCTGTAGCACAGTTTTTGAATAACAAATGTTATGGCCCTTTTTTCACAATTTGTTTTTGTATGTTTGTGGTTAAAACGACCATGAAGAAGTACTTGAATTTTGAGTGGTTTCTGCTATGCTTTTGCTTGAGTAGTTCTGGTCATACTGGCCAGTATTGATATTCATTTACTTATATTGTGTGTACATTTATGTCAGCCCTTAATGTTTTATACCTGCAACCCTTGTGACCTTTAAATATATATACATACATTTTAATGTGACATCACAAATATATGTAAATATATAAAAAGACAAAGATCACAAGGGTGACAGACAGAGACAGAGGCTGATATAAACATGTGTGCAACATAAATAAATGAATGTTAATACTGGCTATTGTGACCAAGGCTACACTGCATTAGATGCCTTGCATTGGAAGAACCAACAGGATGTTTTAAAATGCATATGTTGTTCAAAGTACCTGATGGTAGGTAGGTAGATAGGTATGTAGGTAGTATGTACATGTAGGTGTGCAGGTACTATAGGTAGGTAGGTAGGTAGAAAGACCTGTATGCAGGTAGGTATGGAGGTGTGCAGGTACTATAGGTAAGTAGGTAGATAGACCTGAATGCAGGTAGGTATATGTAGGTGTGCAGGTACTTTAGGTAGGAAGGAAGATAGACCTGTATGCAGGTAGGTATGTAGGTACATGTAGGTGTGCAGGTACTATAGGTAGGTAGGAAGATAGACCTGTATGCAAGTAGGTATGTAGTTGTGCAGGTACTATAGGTAGGTAGGTAGATAGATCTGTAGGTAAGAAGGTATGTAGGTACTGAAGGTACATGTAGGTGCAATAGGTAGTTAGGTAGACCTGTAGGCAAATATGTAGACCTGTAGGCAAGTAGGTATGTAGGTGTGCAGGTACTATAGGTAGGTAGGTAGATAGACCTGTAGGTAAGAAGGTATGTAGATACTGAAGGTACATGTAGGTGCAATAGGTAGTTAGGTAGACTAGTTAGGTAGACCTGTAGGCAAATACGTAGACCTGTAGATTCTGGTGGGTGGTTGGGCTGGCAGGCGGGCAGATGGGTAGGTAGGTGTGAGGGTGTATTTTAGGTAAGTGGAATGGTGACAGAGTATCTAGGTAGATGGGTAGGTGGGTTTTAGTAAGGTGGAAGTGTGGTTGGGAAGGTAGGTAGGTAGGTAGATAGGTAAGTAGAAACATTTTCTTGTCATCATATTAGCATTCAAAATATATTGTAAATGTCTCAAGTGATGTATATTTATTGTTTTCCATAGTGTTGATGGCTTTGATGGAACCAGATAATTAATGTGACATATGACATGTGAACAGGGACCAGGTCGCTACTTTTAAAGATTTCCTGCTGAACCAGGACTCTTGTGTAGGTATGAAAAATAAGTTTTCGTCACTGGAACAGTATGCTTCTGGTTCGACTATTAACACCTTATTCCTATCCATTGATTGAGATAATATCCATTTATTGATTATCACACTCTGTGTCCATATGTTTGTCTATTGGTCTGTTGATACCACTGGGGTTTAAATAAAACAACAATCTTGAAATATTAATACCGGTATAAAGGTGTTCCAAACTTTATTTTGCTTTATAAAAATACATAAGTAAAAAATTATAATTCCAATTTTTTTATTTATTAGTGAACATATACATCACGAATAGCACAAACAAATATCACAGACAAACATCACAATAATTTTAAATCGGAGGATTACATAGTTTTTCATAGTTATCAACTACAATACATTACCGTTACATAGATTTGAGACATATATTACACAGGAATATCTATTGAATTTTACAATTCATTTCCGATAGGGTCCTTTCACCTGTGTGCATCTTACCGATGGTTTACACTGCAGATGGGGGCATCCATGTCTTCAGACACATTTGTCTATAATATGTAATTATTGTTCCATTCTCTATAATGTTGATATTAAAAGGGACGAACATTGAAGAAATAATATGTTCAGATTTTATTACAAGACTAATTTATTAATACTCATAAAACTGGTTATATTACAGGTGTGTGTGAAATTTCGAGAAACCAAAGATGATATCACAGTCGCTGTTCCCAAGTCAGACAACTCTGAGTCCTTATTTACAGTTTGACTCTATCTCATCGAGGCTATTTTAATAGAAGTTATATAGAAAGGTAAGTTACATGAATGTTATTAAGAAATCACATTGCCGCGGTATGTAACGCCATTTAAATAGAGGCAGTTTCACAGTGCACACTCGAATTGCCTCTCAATTCAGGTTGATCACATGACTTAAAAAATGGCTTTCCATAGAAGATGAAGAATATCAGGCAATAAAATGTTTCTTGGAATAAATAGTCGGGGGAAACCATAACCACACATATTTTATTTTGGTCTTAATAGTAGAACATAAAAAAAAAAAAAAAAAAAAAACTATAAAAAAAGGATGAGGATGGATTTAATAAAATTCTCATAATTTTCTACTAAATGTAGGGTCCTCCGTGGCCGAGTGGTCTAAGGCGCCGTCTCAAGATCATTTACCTCTCACCGCTATGGTTGTAGGTTCGAGTCCCGCTCGCTCCAAAATCTTTATGTGAGAAAGTTTCCAGTTACTTGCGGAAGGACGGTGGTTCTACTCAGTCTGACTCAGTCTGAGGTCTTCCTCCACCAGTAAAACTGGATATGCCATATATAACCTGAAATGTGTTGAAAATGGCGTTAAACCCCATTCAAAAAAAAAAAAAAAAAAAATCTCCTAAATGTTTTGTCTTTTTTGGTGAAGTGTGTGAAAAAATCAATAAAACTTTCTACCAGTAATGATCCAAATTATGCATTTATTCAACTTAAACTTCAACCAGACCAACTGCTAGAATGGCAAGTCATTTTATTTTCCATAGAAATGACGGGTACACTTTAATATATAAGTATATGATCAGTGCTGTCATTGGCTGTCTTGTGTGCACATGTATGACCAGTGTCATACATGTAAGTAAGTGACTGTGTCCAGTGCCTACACATTGGACAATTCTTCAGGTTCCTCCATGGCAGAGTGGTCTTTAGAAGATATTGTCTCAATATCACTTACTTTACACCATTGAAGTTGTACAATATATTAGAATGCTTACTGGTGCAAGGACAATGGTTACACTCAGCTTCATTTTGTGGTCTTCCTCAAACAATAAAATAAAATTGGATGCCATGTATAACCTGTAATGGGTTGAAACTTGTGTAGAACTTGACAAAGTTAAATTTGATAGTGAAAATTTATCATCATATTTTAAAGAGATATACATGTAGATAAAATAGTTCCATCATTTATTAAGTTCCATTATTCATTCAAGTATCATGGGACAAAAACCTGGAAGCCTTAGTCAAGTGGGCTGAGGTATGTCAATCATGGTCCCCGGTTTGACCAAAATGTTAAACAGTATCTTTAATCTTCCAAGTCCAAGACTGGTTCCAGTATGGCTGCATGTATATATATATATATATATTTTTTTTTTTATTAGATATTCATTGCAGAAACAGGTCAAAGTTCAGTTTTATACTATTCCAACGGTGTGAAAAACTGAATTCTTGTTCTGATCATTGAAATATAATTCATTTAGCAGTTAGGATTTACTTAAGTTTACTTTTGTTTTTTCAACGGTGTTCACACTTGACAGAAAATAAATTTCTTATATGATGCATCCTCCATACTTTTCTCATCATATTTTGGTAGTGCAGTGCTTGACAAACAATAAATAATATTTAAATTTTACTATTTTATATACAGTCAAACCTGTGTAGGTGCCACCTCAATTAAGCAGCCACTTTTCTTAAGCAGCCACATTTGTTATTTCTCATTACTATGTTTTCATAGCAAATTAACCTGTATTAAGCAACCACCTGTCTTAAAAGGTCACTTTTGTCCCTTCAGTTAACTGGCTGCCTAAGACAGGCATGCATGTATATATAACATGCATGCAAACTTTTGATATTTACTATAGAATAAAGAATAAAAATCAATGGTGGGCTTACACCTTAAAGGGAGACTATCATTATTTCTTGACAATTTATTTTCAAACTGTTATCTGCAACATTTTCAGCATTGACAGAAGATCGGGATTATTTATCAATACAAGGAAACAAAGAATACATGAACATAGCATAAATTATGGGAGCAAAGGGTTTATTTCCAATCAATTTGAAGCACTTTTATGTACGTAGATTTATATATATATGTACAATAATGGTTGCAACAGCTACCAGAGGGTTTACATGAGTCACATTTCTCTTTGTGGTTTCAGCAGTACATAAATAATGATCACCAGCAGTGTGGTGATCAGTGATCCTCACAATGTTTTTATTTTATTTCAGTGTTGAACATTGCCTGTACATGTGCCTGACTATAGTTTGTTAGTTAAAAGAGTCAGGGTGACTTTTATCAACATTGGAGTATGTGTCAAGCAGTGTGTTACCTTAAAGCACCAGACGTTTGTCAACATTGGAGTATGTGTCAAGCAGTGTGTTACCTTAAAGCACCAGACTTTTGTCAACATTGGAGTATGTGTCAAGCAGTGTGTTACCTTAAAGCACCAGACGTTTTTCAACATTGGAGTAATTGTCAAGCAGTGTGTTACCTTAAAGCACCAGACGTTTGTCAACATTTGAGTATGTGTCAAGCAGTGTGTTACCTTAAAGCACCAGACGCTTGTCAATATTGGAGTATGTGTCAAGCAGTGTGTTACCTTAAAGCACCAGACCTTTGTCAACATTAGAGTATGTGTCAAGCAGTGTGTTACCTTAAAGCACCAGACATTTGTCAACATTGGAGTATGTGTCAAGCAGTGTGTTACCTTAAAGCACCAGACGTTTGTCAACATTGGAATATATGTCAAGCAGTGAGTTACCTTAAAGCACCAGACGTTTGTCAACATTGGAGTATGTGTCAAGCAGTGTGTTACCTTAAAGCACCAGATGTTTGTCAACATTGGAATATATGTCAAGCAGTGTGTTACCTTAAAGCACCAGACGTTTGTCAACATTGGAGTATGTGTCAAGCAGTGTGTTACCTTAAAGCACCAGATGTTTGTCAACATTGGAATATGTGTCAAGCAGTGTGTTACCTTAAAGCACCAGACGTTTGTCAACATTGGAATATGTGTCAAGCAGTGTGTTACCTTAAAGCACCAGACGTTTGTCAACATTGGAGTATGTGTCAAGCAGTGTGTTACCTTAAAGCACCAGATGTTTGTCAACATTGGAATATATGTCAAGCAGTGTGTTACCTTAAAGCACCAGACGTTTGTCAACATTGGAGTATGTGTCAAGCAGTGTTTACCTTAAAGCACTAGACGTTTGTCAGCATTGGAGTATGTGTCAAGCAGTGTGTTACCTTAAAGCACTAGACGTTTGTCAACATTGGAGTATGTGTCAAGCAGTGTGTTACCTTAAAGCACCAGACGTTTGTCAACATTGGAGTATGTGTCAAGCAGTGTGTTACCTTAAAGCACCAGACGTTTGTCAACATTGGAGTATGTGTCAAGCAGTGAGTTACCTTAAAGCACCAGACGTTTGTCAACATTGGAGTATGTGTCAAGCAGTGTGTTACCTTAAAGCACCAGACGTTTGTCAACATTGGAGTATGTGTCAAGCAGTGTGTTACCTTAAAGCACCAGACGTTTGTCAACATTGGAGTATGTGTCAAGCAGTGTGTTACCTTAAAGCACCAGACGTTTGTCAACATTGGAGTATGTGTCAAGCAGTGTGTTACCTTAAAGCACCAGACGTTTGTCAACATTGGAATATGTGTCAAGCAGTGTGTTACCTTAAAGCACCAGACGTTTGTCAACATTGGAGTATGTGTCAAGCAGTGTGTTACCTTAAAGCACCAGACGTTTGTCAACATTGGAGTATGTGTCAAGCAGTGTGTTACCTTAAAGCACCAGACATTTGTCAACATTGGAGTATGTGTCAAGCAGTGTGTTACCTTAAAGCACCAGACGTTTGTCAACATTGGAATATGTGTCAAGCAGTGTGTTACCTTAAAGCACCAGACGTTTGTCAACATTGGAGTATGTGTCAAGCAGTGTGTTACCTTAAAGCACCAGACGTTGCGGAGCAAAAATGGTTTTCGAACCATCAGTATCTCTAAGGGTAAGCTTTCCCTTATTCACCAAAGAAATTTAATTCTGTTCTCACACTGAATTTTGACAGGCTTGCATTTTGGCATTAACAGTTTCTTCTACACAGTTGCATATTTATTATGCATTTATATTGAACAATCACTGACTTTTGGGTGTGTTTTTTTTAAGTCGTAAAAAAATGCAAATTTGACTTTTTGAACATTTCAAACTATATGTCATGAGACTATTTTAATGTAAAAATTTGAATGGTTTTGGAGGAATTAAGATTGTTAAATAACTGAAAATGCATAAAGCATGTTTTGACCGACAATTGCAGACTGACACTGTGGCTGTACAGAAAACGATATTTTGACCAAAGTTTCCGAATTTAATCCCTGTAACTTGGCAATATTGCTGGAATTGGTATTATTTTCGAAATGGGAGGTCAAAATCAATATAAATAAAAACTACTAAAGTTCTTTGTAGGCCCAGTACTGCCATTGCAAAACTGGAAGTTCTTCTGTTGATAAGTTGCATAATATGACTGTCATGAATATTCCCAGTTTCTTATTCTCAAAAAATGCATTGTCACATTTTTTTATTGTCATTTTTTTTGGTTTTGGTGGCATTGTTAATCTATTTGGAGCATTTCAGAAGTATTGTCATGTTTGAATTGTGAATTTAAAAAAAAAAGTGAAAATAGGAGTATGAATACAATATTTCGGAAGTTAATTTTCTTTTTTTTCAATGGTGTTCACACTTGACAGAAAAAAAATCTCTTAGATGACTGGCCTGTTGGCTGATTCAGTAGTATGTCTGACTAGCAATTTAGTGGTCATGAGATCGAATCCCTGCCCAGTCAGGGTCTCTGTGATGATTGATATTATGCTATGGTTTGAATAAAATAATATATCTGCTATACTATGTTGCATACATGCCATGTGTTGTTATCTGGAGATCAAGATTATAACTGGATAATTTTGTGATTGTTTTCAGGCTTTACTTACCTGTATTGAAGTCCCCCTCATTATATCTGTGAACCCTGGAATGCACCAGAGAGTGTCCAGAAGGCAGCCAAGTGCATTGTGGGAAAAGACTTTCCAGTATCTATGGTGAACCGTGCAGCCGCGAGCAAACTTTCTTGGTAGAATGAAACAAGTCTTATCTAACACTTACTCTAACAGTAATATTGTTTTTATGCCCCCCCAAAAAAATTTACGTTATGCCCCCCCAAAAAATTTTTTGGGTGGCATATAGTAATCGCAGCGTCCGTCCGTCTGTCTGTCTGTCCGTCCATCCTTCCGTCCGGTATTTCGTTTCCGGCCTGTAACTTTGTCATGCATAGATGGATTTTGTTGATACTTGCTACAAATAATCAACGTAACATGACGACGTGTCGTGAGTAAGACCCACACCCATACCTCAAAGGTCAAGGTCACAATTTGAGATTGTTTGACAACACATTGGGTTTGTGTGAGATTTTGTTTCAGGCCTGTAACTTTGTCATGCATTGATGGATTTTGTTGATACTTGCTACAAATGATCAACATAACATATCATATATTTTTATTTTCATAGACCATTTGGGGGGCATGTGACACTTAACAGTGACATTTCTTGTTATCTCACAATTTATTATGAATCATGTATACAAATGTTAGGACATTTCGTAAAAAAATATATTATTTTAAGTGAGTTTTCAATAGTTAATATCTGGTTATTTTTGCTGGGCCCGTCCAACTCAGCCAGTAATGCGTCTTACTATCAATTCAGGGCTGGTAAATCCACACCCAGCCACAGTCTCTATGATGATTGATCATAAACTTATTCTATGGCCATGAGTTTCCTACCTCTAAATATGTGGGGAAGTACTCAGTGACTTGCAGAGATGAAGTGTATCTTGTGCTAGATAGCCGCCTTAAGAATCCAAAGAACGATGATAAGTGTGCTGACCACTGTTGACCGAAATATTGAAAAAGCCACAAAATCCAAACAAACAAATCATTATTTTGAAGAAAAAAAATGCTCTATAGAATGCTACAGGGTTTCCCCAAAATGGCACAGCATGTCCCATGCAACATGTCTTCAAATAAGTTGCGACATCTTTTAATTTCCTTAAGGTTTCAATTAGATATTTTACATGAAGCATTGCATGGAGGTCCCCTAAAAGGTTTGTTGAAGTCGGGTTCCTGGGGTCATGGCTTTACATAGAGTTCTATAGGGTCCTCCATATCAAATATTGTATGATTTATTGGTTTTCATGGGTTTCTACCCCCGAAGATGAATGCACTTCATTTCAGAACATTGTTGCGATAAGTAAAATAACACTGTTAGATCCTTTAACTTGTAACCATCTTGTTCCTTTGAGGCAAAAAAGAAAGGGGCTGTGAACTTGCATAAACAGATTCACATTCATGAAGTCTTTTGGAAATGCCAGGATACTCGGGTGACCATTAAGGCCCTTGCGCCTTTTGTTAAAAAAATCGCTTTCTCAACAAAAAGTCATTTAAGTTTATTCATTTTTAGTAAATTATTAACTATGTGTGCAACATTTTACTTTTTTCATGGCAGATCTGTGAGTCACCTTCAGAACCATAAGCATGGCTTGCAGACTGCTTTAAGAAAAGACCAGCAAGTAAGTTAAATAACAATTCTCACTGTTCAGAGGAGGTAGATGTTCTTTAGGATAAGGGAACACTGCATTAACTCCTTTGTCTAATTTTCTTTTTTCCTTAAAATGTCAGCATAACTTAAGCAAAGTCCAGCTGAAAAAATCGCATAGAAAGGTTCCTCCTTCATTGTTTTGTGTTTAATTCTGTAATTGAAGTTACATAACTAATGTGTAACTTTGATGACGTTTCAATGAAAAGCTTACACAGTTGTATTTTATAATTAAAGGGTCATTACTCTGTCGAAGAATCTAAAACATAAATCGTTGGAAAATCTATTGAGTTTGAAAGGGAGAAAAAAAGTGATATAATGGAATCTTGTAAAAGATTAATCCGCTATGAATGATTTGATATATTAAATCCGCCAGATCATGTGGTAGAGAATGTCATTTAATACACAGTCGATAGAATGAATATTTAGTGTCATTTTTATGCCCACGAGGGCTTCCTAACTACTGTTGCCTGGGATCCTGGAAGGTTAACCAGTACTCGAGCACACTCTATCTCTGCAAGTAACTGATAACTTTCTCACTTGAATCAGCGGTGAGGGATGATTGATAATGAGAGGTAATGTCGTATATCAACCATCACAGAGATTGTGGCTGGGTAGGGATTCAAACTCCCCATCCCTGGATTGATAGAAAAACTAATAACTGAGCTAATCTGGTCCAGTTTATACACAGTAAAATATGACAAAAATAATATTTTAAATGAAGTTGAAATGAAATTCAAATGAAATTCAAATTGTAAAAAACATAATGAACAAATACTGCTTGACATTCAATTCTTCGTACTATGGGAAAACTGAAAATTTTCGTTTGTCCAATTATTTGTGCAAAATATCTTATTCAATTTGAAATCTGAAGCACATTAGTGAATAAGATTTGTTAAATATGGACATTTACATTTTTATGGGAATTTATGAGTAGTGTCCAATTTTTCATAATTTCAATCCAGTGGCGGTCTATTCTGTGTTTGAAGGTGTCTACTGAATCAGATACGATAACATCATGGAGAAAGTCCTCCCATCTATTGTTGGATAATATCCTGGGGAAGGTCCTCCTATCTATTGTTGACGCAAAAACTAAAATAGTTTCCTCGAAGTTAGTCCTTTATGGAAAGCTTGGTTTGAACAGCTTCATTTCGTGTCCACATGTATGACTCGATCTGAGAGTACAAAAAGAATTTCACAATCTATATTGTATTTGTTGGTGATCAGTTTGTAGGTTTGAATAAGATCGCCCTTGGCCTCATCTGGCTTGAGGACTATAAATTTAGGTGCTCCTAGTACAAAAGCGTTTTGAGCTTGGGTATGATATGAGTGGCAAACCTTTGGACTCTTTCTAAAGTTTTGATGTCTTTAACAAAATACAGGCTTCAGCACTGAACAGTATTAAATAATAGGTCACGCATAGGTGATTTGAATATTTTTAATTCAAACTGTAGACATCAATAGTTTTAAATGTATGTCTTAAACCTAAGTGTTGCATTGCTTTCTTGGCAACTTTTGCACCTTGTTCACTAGGTTTGCAGTTATTTGTTATAGTAACTCCCAGATCACTTTCACTTGCTGAACTTTGGATTGTAATGGATTTAGATTTGAATTAAAAATTTGCTTCCAGGTTGTTATGACCAAAGTGTAGTGTTTTAACTTTAATAGCCACAGCTTTGACCAGTCACTTAATGTGTTGAGATTCTCCTGAATAGTATTAGTTTTACAGCTAGTGTTAAGCAGTTTCGAATAGTCTGCATACATCATTAATTTTGAGGGCATGACATCTGAAATTTTGTTTACATACATAATGAATAGTAAAGGTCCCAAAACAGATCCTTGGGGAGCACCACTGGTAACTTCAACAGTTTCTGATGTGTCAACAAACAGAAACTGTTTTCGCTATGCTCAAAAGAAAACACTATCCATTCAAGGACTTTCCTGACAATACCATACTTTTGTATTTTCATAAATAGCCGTTTGTGAGCAAAGGAATCAAAAGCTTTCTGATAATCCAAATACATGTAGTCTATATCTGACAACACAATCTCCTCGATGAAGAGAATTGGAGATATATTCCAGCAACTCGAGTAAATTAGTTGGACACAATTTACCTTTAACAAAATCTTGCTGTCCATTATTGATCAAATTGTCGTTAGATGAATGAGTAACTGATCCTTGATTATTGATTCAAGAACTTTACATGCAACACTTGTACAACTTATAGGTCTAAAATCATAACTGATCTTAACATGTCTTGCTATTTCTGTGGCTGTGTTTCTTGCTTCAACATATTTTGCATATTCTACTATGATTATATTTCATAAAAAGAGAACTTTCTTACATATAGGTTTTTTCACGCTTGATATAAGTTGTGGCTTTTCTCCTTTATCAATTTTACAACTAGGTATAAATGGTTGACATCAGTATTGTAAACAGGTTAGAAAACTTGCCCACTGAGACAGCTCAATATTTCGGTCAAACTCGGTGAAAAATGACGATTTTAGGTTTAAAAGGGGTCGTCGGGTGCATTCCCAAAGAGTTGAGATTTAAAGAATATCAAAAATATTTTCCTGAAGTACCGGTGAATCATATTTAATATAAATAATCCGTCTGATGTGCACTTTAAACTTGTATTTTTTGGATCAAGGTATAACAGTTATTTTGTAATCATATCTGAGACAAACTGTTGAACTAATCAAATTGAATTGTAATGGTTATGGCTCTTACATGTTAAAAAGTGTCTTAGTTGACTTTTTGTGCACTATACTACCTTGTATATGGTGTAAAAATATGATCTTGAATAAAAATTAACAGGTTTGCCAGGCTTAATTATCTCTGACAGTGGGTAGTGCATCTGACTATCAATCTAGGAATCCTGTGTTTGAATCTCTGCCTGGCCACAGTCTCTTTGATGATTGATATACAACATGACTTGTCATTCGTCGCTCACCGCAAGTGAAAAGTTGTAAATTACTGGTGTGCTTAAATAGTGGTTAACCTTCCAGGATCCCACAAACCACGGAGTTAGGTTAACTGATCATCTGTTCTCAATAGCATTAAAATGACACTAATTATTCAATCAATCTATTGAATTTAACATGTCTTGTATAATAATTGTCTAAGTTGTTGCCTTTGTTTTATAAAAAAGGTTTGTTATGGAATGGCGTGTTATGCCACAGGTGAGAGATGTAAGACCATGTTTCATTAAACTGTTTCTTAAATTATATCCTTGTTATATCTTGTCATTTATTTTTATAGCCACAGGTTATTGAAACATGGACGCTCACGTGGCAGGGCATGGGTATTAAGCAGTCAATTTAAGGATGGAATATTTTTACACAGTAAACTTCCAAGTATTAAATATGTCTATTTGTTCAGAGGGGGCAGTGTCCTTTATGATAAGGGGGCACTGTATTAACCTCTCTGTCTTTTGTTCCTTACTCTTTCTCACCTAATGTTTCTTTCTCTGTATACTTGCTCTGTTGTGGTTGAAGATGACGCACATCAAGCCTTTCAGTGAAATCTGATACAAATTTCAAATTATATTGATTTTTGGCCTGACTATTTGAAGAATAAGGAGGGCAATTGTACTCACCGAAGCATTGGGTATCGTACCTTGGTTGGGTATCGTATCTTGGTTGGATATCATACCATGGGTATCATACCTTGGTTGGGTATTGTACCTTAGTTTGGTATCATACCTTGGTTGGGTAGCGTACCTTGGTTAAAGTTTCACGTGCAAGGCTTTATATTGGTAACCATTGCATTGAAACTTTACACAAGACTTCCCAGTCATCAAACCCATTACAACATTAGTAACAAAATTAGATAACTTTATTAAAAATAATGCAAATTGGCCTTGTTTGACTATGAGAGGGCCTCTGTGGTTGAGTGGTCTAAGGTAATGTCTAAAGATCACTTGCCTCTCACAGCAAAGGTCATATGTTTGAGTCCCACTTAGTCCAAAAACTTGATATGAGAAAGTTTGCCATGAACATGAGGAAATATGGTGGTTCTACTCTTGATTCATTCTAAGGTCTTTCTCCACCAGTAAAAACTGGTTCTGCCATATATAACCTGAAACGTGTTGAAAATGGCCTTAAACCCCATTCAAGAATTGACAGAAATTCTGGTAAGTTTGATATTCAAGTATCATCAAGTCCATATCTCACTAGTCCCCTCTATATTTAATTGAACTTTACACAATACTTTCCAGTCGTCAAAGCTACTACAAAATAAAAGTTGGATAACTCTTTCTTGAATATAATGCAAATTATGGCCTTATCTGAGGAGGAAAGTGCTAAGGCTACCCCTAAAATATTCTGGTCTTGCATTAATATTAGGAAGTGACATAATAACATGCTATCCCCCTTAGAGAAAATGGTATCCTGATGACTAATCCCACTAACATGCATAAGGTGTAAGGTTCTAGAATATCTTGTTAGTGATATAATGAAACAGGCAAATGATATACTTCTGGCTCACAGCATGGTTTCGGAAGCAAACGTTCTTGTGAAACCTAGTTCAATTCATTCATTACATAGCACTAAATCTAGACAGAGGTTACAATAAGAACCACAAACAGACGGATGTTGTGATGGACTTTGCCAAATCCTTCAACAAAGTACCCCACATAGGACTTTTACACAAACTAGACTACTACGGTGTAAGAGCGACACCTCATGGTTATCACACATGACACACAGGAACACACTCCAACTGAGCTCCAGTGATGTCCAGAGTTCAGCAAGGCTCCAGCCTAGGTCCAATTCTCTTATTGTTCATTAATGACCTACCTAACAGTATATTATCAATTGTAAGGCGTTTGGAAATGTTCTCTACAAAGGTATATATTCTCAACGGGACTGCATTGAACTACAGATTAACAAAATATGTGGGGTTTACAATTACTGTTACACAGCGACTATATACTCTAAAAGAATCTCACCTACAACAATACTGCCTCAACATCCCTTTAAAGTTTTCCGAATAGTTAAACCATTGTGGAATAGAATTTACTTTTGTCATGGCTACAGTAGATTCTCTTAAGTCAAACCTTATTTAGGCATAAAAAATGAGAGCTGAATATGCACACAATTCTCACATTAATGTGCAGTTAGTTTTAAGGTTAAGGTCTTAACTTTTAATACATACGAGGTGTGTTAAAAAATGATGTGGATTTTTGTAAAATTTAAACTTCTATAATAGCATATGAATAGAAAATATATTGCCGTAAAAAGTAATATTTCTTCTATGCATTGCGAAATTTCGTATCTATTTGTAATACAGCTATTTAGCAACAACTAGAAAATATGCATGCATTGGTTACCCAGGGCAGTCCTCGTCAATAGCAAAACTTTTAACCAGCCAAATGGCATCTTATCAAAGTATCCACCAGGCTCTTGGATACACTTTATACAGGTCTTCTCGCCTATTTATCATACACATCTCCATATCACTCTTCTTTGAACTGTACAAAAGTTCATGTAGATTGAGACAGTAAAACATTGTAGCCGTTACATTCATATTTTATAGAGCTGTTGCTAGGGTTAGGGTATAATAATATCAATATGAAATTTGGCAATTACATTTTTCTGAATTGCATTTAATTTCAACACATTCACTGTTGTCATTTAAAAGTTACAATCGAACCTGTCTTAAGCAGCCAGTCAAGGGAAGGAGTACAAATGGCATTTTAAAATGGTTTGTTGCTTAATTTGCTTTGAAAGCATACAAATGAAAAATAGCAAATGTGGTTGCTTTAAACAAATGGCTGTCCAATAGAGATGACTGCTTACAGGGGTTAATATTAAAACATTCATTGCTGTCACTGCAAAATTACAAAATATTCATTGGTGTTATCAATTAAAAGTGATGATGTTGTAATGCTTTTTTTTCAGAATGAGTGGATACAGACCAGATACCAATAAAGATAACAACATGAATGTTATGACTTCCAGTAATAATCTACTATAATGTGTATTCCTGACAACTTGGATCATGTTTAAACTAAAATAATGTATAAGAAACTAACCCCTCGTTTACATTTTGTGTTGAATTAATAAAGCTTTACGCCAGTATTAAATATGAAATATAGTTACCTCAAAACGATTGTTAAAATCTTCATTTCAGAGAAGACGGGTGTTTCTGATACATTTCTTTATATAAAATACCTTAATTACCAGGGACCCAAATTAATTTCATCTATTTATGACAAATGCTAGTACTGATATTTTGATATTTTCTAATATCTTCATTGACAACCACAATTATCATTCTAGACAACAATAAAATAATGCGGGCAAATTTGTGTTGTGGATAGGCTTTTTGGCTGCTCACGACAGGTCGCATGTTCGATCCAGATTCCCCGCTAATATCCTCAAAATTGAAACCCAGTACTTGCCCTATTGAAAATATTACTTAAAAGCATTTCCGTAAAATTTTGAGTGAAGTCTCAATCAAGCTCTTGAATAAAGGTTCCATATTTGAACTAGGGTTCATTAGTGGCCCATTAAGGAGACATCGACTTTTACATATGAACACAAATAATGGGAAAACAGTATATTTGTTTTTTATTATCTATTTTAAAAATTATTTCAATCGTCTTAGACATCTCGCAGTCTAGTGAAATAGTGGGAGCATAATTACAGTTTTATAACTGTGTACCACATGGGACAAGTACTGTTGTACTTTTATAGTTTGAGGCCCTGACAGAAGATCTGTTGAATGTAACAACAGCTTATTAAATTGTACATGTACTTATAACAAAAATGAATCTGAAATAAACAGCACCACCACTGTGCGAAGCCCACAGCACACAGCATTTAAATACCATATATGAATGTCCTATACCAAAGTTATAAGCAAGAATGAATATCCCAACAAACTGACAGACTGGTGCAGATCAATGATTTGGGAGTATAAGTAAATACATGTATTTTACAACAATTACATAAGGGTGTGTCTGTACCTGCTGTAACCCTGTATCAGGGCCTCAGCATCATATTTGTCAAATCAAGAGAATTGTTGGTTTTTACCAATGTGGAGTATTGTTCAGTTGAGGCTGCTGGGTATTTAATATTCAAAAAGGGGTAAAATTGTGAACAAATGATGAACCAAACTTCTTCATATTTGTTATAAATGATCAACATGAGTAGAGTTTTCAGTTTATTCAAGTAGATGGGCTCAGTCTATTAAAAATGTATAAAAAGACAAATGAAATCAGGTGAGTGACTGAGAGGAGCCATTTTACTTCTACAAGCAACTTGCCAGTTTTCTCACATAATTTTTTTTGATCATGTTGGACACGAACCCAAGACTACATAGGTGAGAAGTAAGTGGTTGTTAGGCGACTGCATCTTGGACCACGTGGCCACAGAGGACCCGCGTATCTAATTATGTTAAAGGAATTAAATTTAAATGAGTAGCGATAATTATATTTATGCACACTGCTATGAAAGGTTAAGAAGCTGTTTGTGACAGTTTTCATTCGGAATAGGTGTATTGCAGAGAATGATTGAATACCACATGGTTACAGTTTCCATGATGATTATATACAACATAATTGTATACATATAAATACACCTATAAAAGTCAGCAATCGCTCTGTTGATTCATACAACTAGTCTGCCCAATCGTATTTTTTGATACAATAAAGGGATGACCCGATAAACGTATGTTTATTGGGCAGGAAACTTGTCCGCCCAATCATGTATTATTTAATACAATGAAAGGATGATCCGATAAACGTATGTTTATTGTGCAGGAAACTAGTCTGCCCAATCATGTATTATTTGATACAAATCAGGGATGACCCGATAAACGTATGTTTATATGGCAGAAAAAAAACAAAAAAACTTTCGTTTAAGTAAGTGTTTTTTATTTCAAAAAGATTAATACTAGGTTAGTGCCAAACCACTGCATATATTGTGAGTTCAAATCCCCGTCTGGCCAGTCACCATGGCGATTGCTATATATTGACATTGTGCCTCCTTGTAATTCGTCTCTTACCTCTGATTCAAGCGAGATAGTTATCAATTACTCAAGTCCTAGTTATCTTCCAGGATCCCAGGAAAGAGTGGTTTGGTTAACTGATCGTCTGTTAGCCCTTGATGGCATAACATGATGCTTGGTATTCAAACAACCAGATTTGAAAACTTAACAATTATTCAGCACATCCCCTTTACTGAATCGGGCTTCTAGACAGTTGATGTGTGTTTAAAAATATTTTATGTAACGCTGTGTAAATTATGTCCTCTGGTTCTTCATTTGCACACCAGGAAACAATCTTGTGCTACGTTTGTAATTTAAAACATTTCTGAAGATGTGACCGATCTGAACCTTGGATTATTTACACTTGATACAGGACATTTTATATATTCCATTTGAGTGTATCGGTTGTTAAATGAAAAAAAAATCCATTTCGTCGCGATGCAATGTATTCTTTAGACCCCAGGATGCATCGATACGATTGTTAGATATCGTGCATAGCAATTACATTATTGATGAAACGTAAATAAACTAGCTAATAAAAACTAACAAACAAAAAGGAACGTTTTAACAGAGACAAAGACACACATGTGCTGTGCCTCTGGTGTTAAAAGCAAGACGAATTTTGTATATAAACTGGCTAAACACGTGTGGTACTATCACACTATGTTTATTTCACCACTCTCGCAGTTATGCAGTGTAATAAGTTCTGTTATTCTCTGCTCATAAAGATATATAAAATGTATATTTTTGCAAATTGTGGTTCCGGCTAAGAATAGAATCACTGCCAATCTCTAAAGAGGGGTAGGAATCCTCCGAATTGGGTGTCGTATTCATTTTATCGTTTTTTTTTCTTGCTCATTATTGTGGTTAAAATATCAACCCCTGTGTGGTTCCGTCGAGCCATATGAACGATGGCAAAATCGTGCAGATCACTGGCTCGTGCAGATCGTAAGAAGCGACAATTTGAGTAATTTGACAGAATTTGCTGAAACTGCAAACTGAGTGTTTACTTTGATCAAGGAATTTGAATCTTTTACAGTTCCTTGCTTTGATAGATTTTTATGAAATTTTGTATGTGTGTTTTGTTTTGAAGTAAATCAATTTTGCCTTGTTAACACCACAGGACCTTCAGTTACCACAACTTTGCCAGGGATGTTAATTATTATGAAATGATCAGATTGAACCGTAATGAACAGTACTTGGATCAATACAACAAAGAACTTTTTGTTTTATTTAACCATGCTAGGAACCATTGTCTTTCTGCAAGTACTTGACTGACAAACACACTCGCATACTGTATACCAAGCTGAACTCGACCCCACAACCTTGGTGTTGAGAGGTAAGTGATCTTAAGACGGAACCGTAAAAGTAGGCTCATTTACATTAGATTACTGGTGAATGAAGGAATTTAAATCAATCCAGGTATAAGCAACGTCCTTCCGCAAGTAACTGGCAAACTTGGACCTGTGTAACCCCTTGTGACGAGTGGTGATATCTTTTTTGTATAACATTAATCTGCTGCTGTTCATATGTCTGTGCCTGTCTCCCTAGCTGTTTGAAATTTTACCACAATTTCCAAAGCATTTCAGGTTATATATTGCATATTCAGTTTTACAAGTGAATGAAACATTTATTTACATTCATATCCATGTTTAAATCTTAAGCATATTATGTTTTTACACATGTAAAGACTAATGCTAAAACAAAGACAATTACAAGTATGTGGACAATTGGTTATGAATACCCGGAATTCAGGAGTTACACTTGAGAAATACATTTACGGATTGATCCGGTTGCAATTATATTTATAGAAACATATTTAATCATTCGCCTGGGTTACAAAATTTGCATATCTACATGTGCCATTTGTTGTACGTATACATTTTTTTCCCGGTCAATTAGAATGATGTCCCTTTATTCGGGCCCAATTAACACCTTAAAAAGGTCTTACATTCTCTATATAAATAGGTGCAAGCGTGGTCCAGTGGTCTAAACAGTTAGTTTGTGAAGCCTGAAGTCGTGTGTTCAAACCGCACTGGGACCAATAAAACAATTAAAAATATAATATATATATTTTTTACCTTAAATTGTAACAGTCATTGCTTGTATTGATCAATGTTGACTATATAAGGAATAAATATTCTAAATTGCTAAGATTAGTTTAATACCGGTACATGGTAAATACATTGTACATGCAGGCGTTCACATATATGTAAAATTAGACATTTGTATTTTTTAAATGAAAAAAAAACACCAACACTATTTTGAAAGCATTTCTGGGGAATGGGTAACTTAGAATAAATCTAAGTAAAAATACCGTCCTTCAGCAAGTACTCACATAACGTTAAGACACGTATTAACCCCTGTAACACCGAGAACGAGCGGTAATATAATTTTTCATATAAGTAATGTCTGCATGTTTAATTAAAATGCAGGTAATAACTTTATAAATGCACACTTTGACACCTGATCAATGACGTAAGGCGTCTTTAAAGGTAGACACGGCAATGTTGTTTTTTAAAGGTACAAAAGGCAATATTCGTCTGTAAACGTACAAAAGGCAATGTTGAAATCGCCTTTATTATGATCACCCATCAACCCAATCTACACATATGACACATAGAAATTATCTCCAAAAAATCATTGATGATCTTGTGAAAACCCCAATAGAATATATTTGATGAAACTTCTAAAACACGTTGAGTTGGTTGTAATATGGTGCAGACTTTTTAAGGAGGTCATGGACAGATAAACCGGTTGTGGTTAGAAACAATACTACCAGCCTCGTCGCTGACGCTGGAGAGAAAGGGGTGAAAACTCAGGTGAAAACACGGCTTCCCTTCCCGCCGCAAAAGTCGCCCTTTGGCAAATACTTGGGTTTCAATGGACAACTCAGGTATCTGCTACACCCGCCGGCATGCCCAGGGACACCAAGTGTTTGAGCCTGGCTCATCTAGAAGTCGGTCAACGGGTGTCCTGAACACGGGCACACACACCAAGCTGCAGTCTGTAGACTATTTGGCATGACTCATTCGAAAACACTGCTTCCCTTCCCGCCGCAAATGTCGCCCCTTTTGCAAATATTTGGGTTTCAATGGACAACTCAGGTATCTGATACACCTTCTGGCCTGCCCAGGGACACCATGGTTTTGAGCATGGCTCATCTAGAAGACGGTCAACGTGTGTCGTGAACACGGACGCACACATCAAGCTGCAGTCTGTTGGCTATTTGGGCCGACTTAGGCGAAAACACGACTTCCCTTCCCGCTGCAAAAGTCGCCCCTTGGCAAATACTTGGATTTCAATGGACAACTTAGGTATCTGCTACACCTTCCGGCCTGCCCAGGGACACCAAGATTTTGAGCCTGGCTCATCTAGAAGTCGGTCAACGGGTGTCGTGAACACGGGCGCACACACCAAGCTGCAGTCAGTAGGCTTCTAGTATTTGGCCCGTCTCAGGCGAAATCACGGCTTCCCTTCCCTTCGCAAAAGTCGTCCTTTGGCAAATACTTGGGTTTCAATGGACAACGTAAGTATTTGCTACACCCTTCGGCCTGCCCAGGGACACCTAGTTTTCGAGCCTGGCTCATCTAGAAGTCGGTCAACGGTTGACGTGAACACGGGCGCACACACCAAGCTGCAGTCTGTAGTCTATTTGGGTCGACTCAGGCGAATACACTGCTTCCCTTCCCGTCGCTAAAGTCGCCCCTTTGGCAAATACTTGGGTTTCAATGGACAACTCAGGTATCTGCTACACCCGCCGGCTTGCCCAGGGACACCAAGTGTTTGAGCCTGGCTCATCTAGAAGTCGGTCCACGGGTGTCGTGAACACGGGCACACACACCAAGCTGCAGTCTGTAGACTATTTGGCATGACTCATGCGAAAACACGGCTTCCCTTCCCGTCGCAAAAGTCGCCCTTTTGGCAAATACTTGGGTTTCAATGGACAACTCAGGTATCTGCTACGACCTCCGGCCTGCCCAGGGACACCAAGTGTTTGAGCCTGGCTCATCTAGAAGTCGGTCAACGGGTGTCGTGAACACGGACACACACACCAAGCTGCAGACTGTAGACTATTTGGCATGACTCATGCGAAAACACGGCTTTCCTTCCCGTCGCAAAAGTCGCCCCTTTTGACAAATACTTGGATTTCAATGGACAACTCAGGTATCTGCTACACTTTCCGGCCTGCCCAGGGATATCAAGTGTTTGAGCCTGGCTCATCTAGAAGTCGGTCAACATTTTCTTGAACACGGGATCACAAACCAAGCTTCAGTCTGTTGGCTATTTGGGCCGACTTAGGCGAAAACACGGCTTCCTTTACAGCCGCAGAAGTCGCCCCTTTGGCAAATACTTGGGTTTCAATGGACAACTCGGGTATCTGCTACACCTTCCGGCCTGCCCAGGGATATCAAGTTTTTGAGCCTGGCTCATCTAAAAGTCGGTCAACGTTTTCTTGAACACGGGATCACAAACCAAGCTGCATTCTGTAGGCTACTTGGGCCGACTCAGAAAACACGGCTTCCCTTCCCGCCGCAAAAGTCGCCCCTTGGCAAATACTTGGATTTCAATGGACAACTCAGGTATCTGCTACACCCTGCAGCCTGCCCAGGGACACCAAGATTTTTGCCTGGCTCATCTAGAAGTCGGTCAACGGATGTCGTGAACACTGGCGCACAAACCAACCTTCAGTCTGAAGGCTATTTGGGCCGACTTAGGCGAAAACACGGCTTCCTTTACGGCCGCAGAAGTCGCCCCTTTGGCAAATACTTGGGTTTCAATGGAAAACTTAGGTATCTGCTACATCTTCCGGCCTGCCCAGGGACACCAAGATTTTGAGCCTGGCTCATCTACAAGTCGGTCAACGGATGTCGTGAACACGGGCGCACACACCAAGCTGCAGTCTGTAGGCTAATTGGGCCGACTCAGGCGAAAACACGGCTTCCCTTCCCGCCGCAAAAGTCGCCCCTTGGCAAATACTTGGGTTTCAATGGACAACTTAGGTATCTGCTACGACCTCCGGCCTGCCTAGGGACACCAAGATTTTGAGCCTGGCTCATATACAAGTCGGTCAACGGATGTCGTGAACACGGGCACACACACCAAGCTGCAGTCTGTAGGCTATTTGGGCCGAATCAGGCGAAAACACGGCTTCCCTTCCTGCCGCAAAAGTCGCCCTTTGGCAAATACTTGGGTTTAAATGGACAACTTAGGTATCTGCTACCACCTCCGGCCTGCCCAGGAAAAACAAGTTTTTTAGCCTGGCTCATCTAAAAGTCGATCAACGGGTGTCGTGAACACGGGCGCACACACCAAGCTGCAGTCTGTAGGCTATTTGGGCCGACTCAGGGGAAAACACGGCTTCCCTTCCCGCCGCAAAATGCGCCCCTTGGCAAATACTTGGGTTTAAATGGACAACTAAAGTATCTGCAACAACTCCGGGACACCAAGTTGCTCTACCCTGGCTCATCTAGAAGTCGGTCAACGGGTGTCGTGAACACGGGCGCACACAACAAGCTGCAGTCTGTAGGGTATTTGGGCCGACTCAGGCGAAAACACGGCTTCCCTTCCCGCCGCAAAAGTCGCCCCTTGGCAAATACTTGGATTTCAATGGACAACTTAGGTATCTGCTACATCCTCTGGCCTGCCCAGTGACACCAAGTTTTTGAGCCTGGCTCATCTAGAAGTCGGTCAACGGGTGTCGTGAACACGGGCGCACACATCAAGCTGCAGTCTGTAGGGTATTTGGGCCGACTCAGGCGAAAACATGGCTTCCCTTCCCGCCGCAAAAGTCGCCCCATGGCAAATACTTGGGTTTCAATGGACAACTCAGGTATCTGCTACACCTTCTGTCCTGCTCAGGCTATTAACTATCAATGACAAAGCAGGGAATTCTATGCCAGTACCAAAAATCATAGCAGTTGAACACCTTCTAAACTGTGATGTCATCACACTTTCAGTTGAAACAACTGACTTATCAACATGCTTGCTCAAATGAGGCTTTCCCAACATTACAATTGAACGGACCAAATCGGGAGAGCTAGGTCCTCCAACAGATTACTCTCTATTTACAAGAGTTATGTCCCTTTTCAAAATAGAACCAAAATCATTAGCAATGGTGCCGCAAGTTTAAAGAAATAACAATGCATTTGATTTGTACTAGCATAATTTCCAGGAAAAAAACATGTCTATCACCTTTTCAGTCAGATTTCCCGGTAAAATCACATTCCTGTGACCTTGACCACTAACTTTAGTCAATACCGCACAATTACTTCTAAATCCATTAGATTCTCCATGCTTCACAAGTTCATCAAATGATGAAGAAGACAAAATAACAGATGCTCCATTTTCACTGTGAACAGTTACATGGTGACACATTACAAACTTATCTACAATATTTATCACAAAAGTTTAAAGTTAATCTCACCATAATCATAGAATATCTTTATTAAACATATATAAGATATTTAAAAACATAGTAAGTCGTTACCAAAGGCACATACCGCATCGATATGGTTTAGTGGTAGAGCGTCCGCTTTGTATGCTAAAGGTCGTGAGTTCGACCTCTGCTCAGGTCATACCAAATACTTCAATTTTCATCACTTGGCACTCATTATTAAGACGATTTGGTTTGGTCTGCCCGGTGTCAGTATACTGTGACTAGGCGGGGTATCATACGATGTGTCTGAGGCATAATACTTCAGTGTGGTCGTGCTTAAAATACTGTTTCAAGTAGACACCATCGCGATATGCGATATGACTCAAAAGCTGAAAGCGACGCTGAACACCATACCACAACACCAATGAAAGTAAACGGAAAGATGCCAGGTAAAATAAACAACCACTATCAACCAAGATGGGAAGAATAAATGGGTCATCCAAATGGGTGACTGAAAAAAAAAAAAATAAAAAAAAATAAGATCGCTTGACACGCGCACATGGGGTAATATTTGCTTTATATCTCGGTTAAATATCATTCACTATATTGATTAATGAATAACGAAAAAACATAAGAACTCTTAAAGAGTTCAAAGAACACAGTTTTGTCATCTGTTTGAAATTATAAACAATACAAAACACTCACTTCTGAAGTTGCATCACCAAAGGAACAATGTGTCCTACAAAACTGAATTAAAACTTGAATTGGTTTGTGTATTTAGAAACTCGAGATCCTATGAGACAAGTTTAGTAGAGATGAAAAAACCCCACAAACTTGAGAGAGCTTGCTTCAAAGATAGATTATTTACATGAAGTTTGGTAAATAATGACCATGTGGTTTCAGAGAAGATGAGGATTGTATATTTAGTTTGCTTTCAAGTTATTTTCACGTGCACATGCTTGATATTTAAGTAGGATCATCCCAGTAACGACTTTTACAATAAATGATAAGAACATAGTCAGAATGATCTTTAAATGACCGCTTTTTGCTTCAAAGTTATTTTTCTAATGATTTCAAATATACACACGTGTAAGCGAAAAAATGGCAATTCCATAGAACATTGACAGTTGGTGACGTGTTTGTAAAAATAAGTAATATTGAAATATAGACTTGTGTGGAGTGTATATTTTCCCAGAGATTGGTGCAAAATGATGTGAAATCCTAGCTATAACAAGCAGATGAGACTTCTTCTTCGACAGGTATAAGTCTGCATAATTTTGCTGATTTGAACCAAGTGTGTTTAGATAATGGCACATACTTTTCGATTTGAGCAAAATAGTAAAATTGGAAGCAGTTAATGTCAATGCTATTATGTTGATTTTGTTTTCTGCTTTAACTGAATAAGAATTCAGGAACGTCCCATGCAATTTGGAGTTGCATGGTAAGTACCACAGTGTCTAGAGCTAACATAACGGTCCATGGGAAATTATTGGTGGGCAAGTTTCATATTTGCACCCCTTAGTTGGATTTCGATGCAGACTGTTACGGCGTATATGCACATTACCGGGTCAGCATCAGTGTAAATATTGTATTTTATTTCAGTTTTAATGAACGCATTGGAATTTGAAAACTGCAATAGTTTAATCACAATATTACATCGTACATTTATGCGAGACACCATATAGATACAGTAGAACTCCGAGAGCTCGAACCCGATTGGACTGGACAAAATAGTTTGAGTTAAGGATTGTCCGGACCAAATATTATTCTACATCATATCAAACATGTACATTTATATAGAGCGAAATAGGAATACAGCCGGGACAATATAAGGGGTTCGAGATTTATGTGGTATTCAATCCATCCGTGTTCTAGCTAACGAATTTCTGCTGTTTTATACAGGTGCAATGCCATACCGTGTTAATATATATATATAAATTGAAGACTTTACGATTTTAATGTCATATTAAAAATTAATGACATTTTTAATTACGTCCATAGAATCATTAAATGACTAGATATATGTCGCATTCATTATTCTGTCACTACAGTGCAATAACAATGGCAATGGCGTGACATAAATACCATACATTTTACAGGGTAATTTCATGAACAAAACTGACAAATGCATCGCACATATAAGACACTAGAGTATAACATAAACAAGAACTTTATGGTTTAGTCATATAAGACACAACGTAAATTGACACTTTTACGGACCATATATGGCACATATGTATATCTTGAAAAAAAAATCACATATACGAGTCATGCTTAGTGAAATGTCATTTCGTAAAGTGGTCATGTCATAAACAAATCACAGCCATTCCATGATTAAGCCTCCGTCATAAGGGCATGATGTCATATGTTCAACTCCTATTTTGGTAATCTGATTATCTAATATGAATCATCACAAGGCCATCAAAGCTTCAACATTATACACATGGTACATCAACATATCATTATTTAATTATTGAATTTTAACCTACTGTCAAAACATGTTTGGTCACAATTGTGTTTGCGTTCATAAATAACCAACAATGTTTTGTCAATATAATATTGCACATCAGATCGTGCCTTCTTTACAAATTATATGACACACTGTCAATGCATGTAAGGATACAAGTGTGTTTGTGTTCATAATAACCCCTGTGTTTTGTCAGTATACTATTCAAATCGTACATCATTACCAATTATGACACACTGTCAGATTGCTATTCATTAATACGTTTATTCTGTATTATGTCATGGTTTTATCATTAATTATACGGCATACTGGTAAAAGTTGGGTATGTTTTGCTAATATGCTACACAATAATGTCTTAATTTTAAAATTAATCATATAAAATACTGTCAAATCGGGTTATTTTTTATCAATATAGTATTGCACTTTCATGTCACGATTTCAATATAAATTATATGACATACTGCCTAGAATTGTTGTTAAGTATGATATAGTTTGTCTATCAACTTATGACTTAATTCTTGACAATAGAACTTGCCGTCAAAATATATATATTTACAGTTGTCTGTGCTGATTACATGGGATTATGCTATCCAAACATATGTACCGATATAAATTTGTCTACATGAATTCACAATAGTATTATATAAGTTTATCATTGATAACGTGATATAATGCCAAAATATGTTTAGAATCATTTTTGTTTTTCAACATAAAATTTTACTTCAATGTCGATCGTTTCAGCATTTTAAATAATGCATATGTCAAACAGGTGACAAAGTATTTTACTAGATCACCTATCACAGCTACAGAAATACAAACAATGCATTTAGTAAGTATAAAAGGGATATTATTAACATGCATGAAAAAAAACCAAGTCGATGACAAACTTAAAGATAATTTTTATTTTTGTTAAGGTGAATGTTGTGTCATATACATCTTAGAATTAAGATTTCTTAAAATCGCATTATCTTGATTATTTGTTATAAAAAGTGATCAAACTTGGCCATGTATGCTTTACTGGTGCATTTCAAATGTAGAAGTAATAACAAGCTTTCATATTTAATCAAATAAATCAGGATATGATAATTTTTAGAAATCTGAATTCTAAGTTGGCTGAGACATTACATTCACCTTCACCGCGAGTTATACTGTAGTTTTATTACCGTTTATTGCTATCTTTTACTTTTCAATAATATTCTAAATAAAACCAAATGTGGATTTCTTAAATAACAAATATTAAACCTTAGAATAAAATTACCATACTATAAATACACTTAAAATACTAAAACTATTGTTTTATAGAATATAAATGGCATTTTTAGAATCACAACAGTTTAACGAGTAACCTTCCGTATGAAAATAAGCAACTCCATATTCAGACTTTCTTTGTCATATTTATCCTTTAAAATGAAATATACACATTTTCTTAGTTAATACCACTGAATATTGCCCAAATTTGATACAATGTAAAATTTATATATCTTCCTTTTAAAATATTTCAATAATTTATAAATTTAGAAATTCCATTTTTGGAAAGAATTAAAAATGAAACATGATAAAAATTATGCTATATGCAATGTTTTCTTTTCAAAAGAAAAAACAACAACACTTTACTAAATCCAAAAGAAACCTGTTTATTTGTGTGATTGACCTTTGGTTTAAACAATATTTATTTGTAATCAACATTTTACATACATATATGTTTGTCCAATGAAGCATCATTCTGGCCAATCTGAATTCATTTATTTGTAAATTATATAATAATATGAATTACATGACATGTATACTTTAATGAACTTTTACTATATTAAAATTATCTAAAGCGACGGCATTGTAATCAATTTGCAGACTATATACTGAAAGAAATAAGATACATGTTAATCACATTGGGAATACCAAAAGCCTCATGGGTACCTAACTGGTATTGTAAATCATATTAAAACCGAATTGTGAACATAAGAACTTCGGACACCTAATCCATATGTGGAATCATTCTTTCTTGCAATTTATTTTCTTGAAATCGTTGAAAACTTATCTTTTTAATATATTAACAAAATTATTATCATAAACACACGTTAACAAAAGCAAACAAAGTTTAACTAAGTTTAATAGACATATTACTTTTTGTGTGTTTCTCATAACTAAATACGGAAAAACCCCACTCACTACCACTCCATAATTTTCACACAAAAACAGCTATTGAAACATATTATTTTTTGTACATCATTACATATTTATTGATTCCTTTAAGTTAATAGAATGCATATACAGAATTGATTATACACAAATCTTATAAACTTCGCCACACAAAAAAAGAATAAACTAATCTTAGGCCTCTTAAATATTAACATGTAAATGATAAACAAACTGGAATGAATGTATTATCGTAACAACAAATTGAAAGATGAAATAACGTTTTTGAAGTGGCATACGAACTAGTTACAATGTCATTTGTATTGCTTAGAAATCAATTATATGCATGTCTTGCATCTTTCTTATCACAGATCATAACACGTAACAAACTAATCACCTCAAAAATTACACTTGCTTCTTAATAAATAACTGTCAGCTACGGCCATTTTGAAATGGGGTTTTTAAGTCGCAAAATAATCATGTATTTGCATAAAATCAATCTTATTTTTATAAAATTAGTGTCGCAACGCTTGTTTTGAAAATATGAATAAAATGTATTTTAAAAAAACACATATTGATATTACCACCATATCGTTACAACAGATATCATATAAGGTCACTAATATATGGAATGTGATGCTTTTCAGTCATTTACCAGAGTTATGTCCCTTTCTAAACCAGAAACGAAATTAATTTGACATTTACATCATGTTGGTATAAGATTTCTGCAATAGTGATAGGTGAATATATTTTTAAATGACCGGTTACTCTTTTACTTCCTGATCGATTTAATGTAACGCGTATCTATTAATATACGATTGTTTTTCGTGGGTGACGAAAATAGTTCATACTGCGGCTGCTTGAGGGGGTCGTTGTATGCAGTTCTATTCGCCTCTATCACTTTGTAAATGGCCGTTACTTTACGTTCAATATTCTCAACTTTTTCGTTTAGCAGCTTGATGTTGATAGTCCAGCAGAATAATAGAGAAAATCGACTGAACCGTGCAATAGAGTAGATACAATGTTTTATTGCTGTTTCCTGTTATTTAGGGTGTATTGATGAAGAATCCGCTGTATGCCACCTTGGCATCATTGGGGATTTTTTTTATCATCCTTTATATTACCCCACAGTTAAATCATTATTTGTACCGTAATTATTTAATAATCTTTTTAACTTTGTTATTTTGTTGAATTCATTAAAATATATTGATAACATTGATATTAAAAGGGATCTGATTGGAAGGTAATCGTTTAAAAAGAATACATATTTGAGATTCACACGTCAATAATCATTAGAAAAGGGAGGTAATATATTTTTATAATCACACATTTTATTTGTTGTCTATAACGTAAATTACTTTAACCCACACAAATAGTCTAGCTAACACAACCAATTTGACATTAAGGCGGCTTTTGAGATTACAAAATAAATGCCATTCTTCGCAAAGCAACACCATAGTCTGGCAGTGTACTCCCAGCAAACAAGTTGTGACACTTTCTCATAATTGATACTCTTCAGAAAGGAGATGTTTCTTTACAACAACTACGACAAATAAACTCCCAAAACACACTACAATGTTGGGGTAGATGATCTAAAGAAGTAATGTATATATTATGAAGATAAACAGTCTCATTCAATCTATACACCATGAACAGTCCTTTCATAATAGGTCAAATTTGTACTTTTGGACATGTGTTTATTGAGTGCAGACGACGTCAGATTTGGACGGTGAAATTTATAAGGGGATATGTTATTTGACAACAGATGAGCTAATGTAGAATATTTTTCGTGTCAATGTCTTTAATGTAGATGTCTACAGCTATATATTTATTTTATTTACCAAATAATTAAAATAAAAATCGAATAACGTGAAACGGAAGGTGTTTCGCTCAAAATTCCTATATATGGAAGCCACTATCAGTCATAATTTTGAAGAATTTATATCATTGACAGTTATCGATACTTTTTTGTTTTTAGTTATTAACTTTCACTGTCATATAGTCATAGCATTATTTGTTTCTTTCTTTGTTACGTAATATATTCATTTTAATCCGGAATGACACACGCATGCCTATTCAAGTGTGACGTCTTCAATAAACCTTTATATGAAGCAGGCCCGGAAACAATAAGCAGCTTTATATTAGCAAGTAAACAAAGACATAATGACCTATACAGAAAACAGGAGCAGAGTTTAGCAAAAGACTCAAATTTAGAGATTAAATACCGTAAGTCATGTGCTTCTACATACACATCGACTCTGCATATATCCAGATATAACATGGACAAAGGGAATCAACTTCAAGTAATCAGAAGTCACAAAGTGGGTGATCTTAGGTGGCATATGCTCATGTCGTTCAATGGTTGCATTGATAATCTTATGAAAGATTATTGTATTGAGGATATGCTGAAAGCAGCCTTAAGGGTAACAGACAATATACTTAATGGGAAAGCATGACCAAAAGCAATGAGAGGACTATGTATGGTTGTCACTGAAATACTAAGAGATTCTAAGAGAAATTTTGATAGAAGGCACGGATATTGATATGTTGCAGTCAAAACTGGTGGACCTAAGACAGAAAGATTGCGTTGTGACGAAATTTGAATTGCCCTACGGTTCTTACGTGCCGAATGAGAAGCAAACTAGTTATTACATTCATATTCCGTATTTTTCGCGGTAACGCACGTCAATCATGCCATTACTCAGAATGGTATGTGTAAGAAATGAAGAAATGTCTCCAAGAAGAAGCACAGAACATGTTATGGATAAACAAAAGGTGACCTTGTAGGTATCACCCTTTCTCATGATCAAGTATCACGATGGATGTTATCGTAAAATTTGTGTAACAGTGTTTCACTGTCAATTTAAATGTTCTGATGTGAAGTAAATTCAAAGCATGAGCCATACTCATTGCAGCACGAAGAGAAATGAACTTAAGAGAGAAGCTCTTGATACAGAAGATAGAAAGAAAATACAACAGGAACTTGAGAAAAAATGACACCCAATGAAAACATCAGGACATAAACTAATGAACATTGTTAATGGCTATATTACAAATAAAAAGTCAATGTCCAAGAGGCAGTGGTAATTGATGAGCGAAAAATGAAATGGCTGAAAAATTCAAGAACAAACTTCACATAGGTTTTTATGACTACATGGGGATAATAAATTTGACTAATATTTCCAGACAAGAGTTCTAAGATGATTTTTAGAATTTCACAATTTAAACCCTTTTCAGAGCCCCTCCTGGCTCTTGAATGAAGTTTATTATTATTTTCTATCAAAACGGGTTAGATCTTGCAACAATGGATGAGGAAATGAGATTTTTACATTAACTATTTTGTAGCTCTTTGATCAATTGAAAAAAAAGAAAATCATAGAGACTTTTAATACTATTCATTCAATTAAGTGTTGGAATGTGTTACATTTCATTGTATTGGAATGTATTCCATTTAATTGTATTGAAATGTATTCCATTTAAGTGTGTTACATTCAACTATATTGGAATGTGTTCCATTTAATTGTGTTAGAATGTTTTACATTCAATTGTATTGGAATATATTACATTTAACTCACAGTATTGGAATGTTTTACATTTAATTGTACTGCATTGTTGTTTTTTTATGCCATGCATTGTATTATATAATATCAAATTGCATAGCTGTGCTGTACTGTATTGTACATGTATTATAATTTCTATCATAATATCAAATATATCATTATCATATAATTATCATTATCACGGATTATCCTATATTGTCTACTTCAGATAATACCATGTTTGTACAATATGTAGAAGTTAATTCAGTTACTATTCTTTTCACAAAACATAAAGATTTTATGACTGCACAAGCTTAATAAATATTGACGGAGATTCCAGATATAGCCAAAAATGAAACAAATAAAACTATGTAAACAGTGTGCCGACTGAACATAGAACCTTGATACTGGAGCAACACAACCCTGAATTAAGGTAATTCTTTCTAAATAAACAGGACAAGCTAACTGGATTGTTCAACCACTAGCCTTCTCCTGGAAGAGCCCAATTTTGTCGCCTTTAACGATCATGCTTATGGTGAAGCAGTGGTCCCAATTCTACTGCTTAAACAAGCATCCCGGAACCACATGGGATCAGTAATATTTCTTACTAGTTGTGATAAAATCACATAGAATTGAAACAATATAATTATCCCAACAAAAAATCTTACATGGATTGTGCATGGCAATTTTGGGAAAATGAAATAACTTCTGGTACTACTTATGAAAATGAAACAAAAACATCTTTTTTTAAAAAAAAAAAAAATAATAACAGTATGTCCTTCTTTACATATAAATGAGATCAAAATATTGTTCACAATTTCTGTCATAAATCACCACAAAATGAGAAGTTTTGTAACCTTTTACCAGATTTATGTCCCTTGGCAAACTAAGGGCTTATATTATACAGTATTATATACTGGGAATGTTTACTTTCACATTTGCTTCATGATGAAATGAAACCATAAACCATTTGTTTTCAATATATTAAGCCTATATCTATACTCACTGATCCATATTGCTACAAAGATATCAATTTAAAATTGCCAAAATGAAATAATGTAAAGAGATTTTTTTAACTTGGCCTACGCTGCCCAGGTTAGATTAAAATAGAATTCCGCTTAGGGTCCTCCGTGGCTGAGTGGTCTGAGGCGCCGTATCAAGAGCACTTACCTTTCACCACCAAGATTGTAGGTTCGAGTCATGCTCGCTCCAAAAAATTTATGTGAGAAAATGTCCAGTTACTTGCAGAAATCAGTGTTTCTACTCAGTCTGAGGTCTTCCTCCATCAGTAAAACTGGATAAGCCATATATAACCTGAAATGTGTTGAAAGTGGCGTTAAACCTCATCAAAAAAGAAAAAGAAAAAAAGAATTCCACTTAAAATTGCAATGTTATGAGTCAAGTGAATTCATCTTAATTCCATTTGATCTGTCATACTGATTACATATTGTAGACTTTGGTTCATCTTAGAAAGTCTGTCAATGACAAGTTGAAGGTCGTCTAACAGTATTTACTTGATGTCTATTTTTAGAATAATTTCTTTTTAAAATTTCACCACTTATAAAAGACACTGGATGTTCTAAAGAAATCATGGATTCAACCAACAAATAAGGACAGGAAAGGCATAAACTGATACCAACAGGAAAAAAATCAGTTGAGATGATTAATTGGTTAATTTAAGACACCAGATATTTTGAAGAAATCATGGATTTCACCAGTGAATAGGGATAGGACTTGTGTATTAACCAACAGACCAAAAACTCAACTCTCTGGTGAGTTTATAAATTGGTGAAAGACACTGGATGTTTTAAAAAAATCATGGATTCAACCAAGGAATAAAGACAAGACTGGTGAATTAACCAACAGACCAAAAACTCAATTCTCTGGTGAGTTTATAAATTGGTTAAAAGACACTGGGTGTTTTAAAGAAATCATAGATTCAATCAGGAATAGAGACAAGACTAGTGTATTGACCAACAGAACATAAACTCAACTATCTGGTGTGTTTATAAATTGGTTAAAGACACTGGGTGTTTTAAAGAAACCATGGTTTAACCAATAATTAAAGACAGGACTGGTGTATAAACCGACAGACCAAAAACATAATTCTCTGGTGAGTTTATAAATTGGCTAAAGACACCGGTTCATATATGGCCCAAAATATGTAAGTCTGTTTGTATGGGGAGCTGTTTTACTATTATACCTCAATAAGTGATATCACTTATTCAAATAAGTGATATCACCAGTTCGAATTAGTGATATCACCTTATAATTAAAAACAAATGAGTGATCACCTATTCGAATAATTGATATCGCCTTTTCGAATAAGCGATATCATTTATTCAAATAAATGATATCACTCATTTATTCTGAAAAATTGATTTCACTTATTCGAATAATTGATATCACTTATTAGAAATGAATATAGACAATAATTTCTCCCAAGGATGTTAATATATTTAATGAAATACAGATGTATATCTATAACGAGAATAAAATGGAAATATCAAATATATTGCGTAAAAAAATATTGTGTTATAAAATAAATATTATTGTGAATGTAGAATATATATTGGTTTATTCTTTAATCATTTTATAAGACCATTTATTTTGGGGACTGAGGGTCCTCTTCTGTTGGCTGCAATCAAACAAGATGGCTACCGGTTACATGCAAGGCATAATAAACACAGCCCTCACTGCCATTGATAATGAAATTGCGGCTTCAGATTCTGAGAATGAAGAGCTTGTTGCTAGGCCTATTGACAATTTATATAGGTCAACTATTAATTCTTTTAGGCCAAGAAGTAAAGATAAATGTAGATCCACAAATTTAAATAATCCTTTTTTTATAAAATCTAAAATATGCTCTTTGGCTGCTTCAGACATATTTCATCATATATTCACTGCTGGACCACATATATCTATATCTGCTGAATCATTTTCATTATGTATTCACTGCTGAATCATTTATTCGAATGAGTGATATCACCTATTCAAAACAAATAAATGATAATCACTTATTCAAATAGGTGATACACTCATTCGAATAAGTGATAATTATCACCTATTAGAATAAGTGATAGACCTTATTAGAGTTGGTGATATCACTTATTCGAATGAGTGATATCACTTATTGAGGTTAAAAAGTAAAACGGCACCGCATACATTTGTAAGTCCATGTATAAGTCCCCTATATGCCTTGGATCAAAGAAGTATATAGATTACACGTAGGTCCTTGCTTGGATGTTGATTATTTGCTGTCGTATTTACCATCAGTTACCAAAGATAAAGGATTTGTTTAAATTTATATATTTTTACTTTGATTGTGAAACAAGTTCTTACAACTTAGACAAATCACGCTCGAAGACTTCCTGGTTAGAACCAGTACTAAGCATATGCGAGAAAGTGTCTTGCTCAAGGACACCACACATAGCCGTGGTGGAGGATTGAACCCACGACCCTCTGATCATGGGTTGGTGCTCTACTCTGGACCACAAGCTCCGAACAACGAAGGATAACCAAATTACAAAAAATAAAGACATGTTTTTTTAGTATTTCTTAAATTATAATGTTGTTTATTTGCTGTAGTAATCTAGAGTGCCAAAAGACAGTAACTTGGGATAGAGACATTTTTTTTATTTTTAAACTACAATGTGAGAATTTATTTAGCATAAATATTCTTTTCTAGGATACCAAAGACATATAACAAGTAACCTCAGTTACCAAAGGTATATAGCAGGATACAAATGTAGCACCTCAGCTGCACAAGTATGTCCATTTGTATCCTGCTATATACCTTTGGTAACTGATGGTAAATACGACAGCAAATAATCAACATCCAAGCAAGGACCTACGTGTAATCTATATACTTCTTTGATCCAAGGCATATAGGGGACTTATACATGGACTTACAAATGTATGCGGTGCCGTTTTACTTTTTAACCTCAATAAGTGATATCACTCATTCGAATAAGTGATATCACCAACTCTAATAAGGTCTATCACTTATTCTAATAGGTGATAATTATCACTTATTCGAATGAGTGTATCACCTATTTGAATAAGTGATTATCATTTATTTGTTTTGAATAGGTGATATCACTCATTCGAATAAATGATTTATTATGCCTTGCATGTAACCGGTAGCCATCTTGTTTGATTGCAGCCAACAGAAGAGGACCCTCAGTCCCCAAAATAAATGGTCTTATAAAATGATTAAAGAATAAACCAATATATATTCTACATTCACAATAATATTTATTTTATAACACAATATTTTTTTACGCAATATATTTGATATTTCCATTTTATTCTCGTTATAGATATACACCTGTATTTCATTAAATATATTAACATCCTTGGGAGAAATTATTGTCTATATTCATTTCTAATAAGTGATATCAATTATTCGAATAAGTGAAATCAATTTTTCAGAATAAATGAGTGATATCATTTATTTGAATAAATGATATCGCTTATTCGAAAAGGCGATATCAATTATTCGAATAGGTGATCACTCATTTGTTTTTAATTATAAGGTGATATCACTAATTCGAACTGGTGATATCACTTATTTGAATAAGTGATATCACTTATTGAGGTATAATAGTAAAACAGCTCCCCATACAAACAGACTTACATATTTTGGGCCATATATGAAACAATAAAAATGCTACATTTTCTTTAAAACTTTACGATAATTTATTATTTTGACAGTTATAAATCTTATCCTGACACATCAATATTAAATAATCTACATGTCCATTGATTGAAACTGATAAATCCCCTTTTAGGCAGTGCCTTATGTCATATTATGATTTATGTTTTATAACACTTGGGTTCCCTCATAATGCAGTAGCCAGGAGCAACATATGCCCGGAACCGCCTTATAAATATCCCAAGGTGCACTGCGCTACATTATTTGGCAATACTGTTTCCAAACGAAGTACTGTAAACAAACACGCAATAATGTGTGATAAATATGACAGACAATTGTCGGCGTATATCAATTACAAGCGATATTGTTCACACTGGTTAAAGAATTTGTTTGAGATCTTGCATTTATATAACTACTACAAGGGCAAGTTTGGTTAAGATTCAATGAAATTGAAGATGCTATCGCGTCTACAATATTTTCGCTATAGTATATTATCTCAATATAAAAACAGTGACCCATGTGGCAGCCCCAAATTTGACCCCAGGGACCCAACTTCAACAAATCTTTCAGGGGACTTCCATGCAATAATACATGTTAAATAACTTATGTCTAGGCCTTAAACTTTCAAAATAAATATGTTTTTAAGTTTCCCTTTAAATGTGCTTATGAGCCCTGTGGTGGGGGCATTTGTGGTCAAATCAACGCTGGTTCAAGAACTCATCCAAGATCTTGTGGTTATATAACTGCTGTTTAAGTTTGGTTAAGATTCAATGAAAAATGATGGTGTTATCGCGTCTTCAACATATTCCCTATATAACTCTTATGTAAAACAGTGACCCCTGTGGCGGCCCAAAATTTGACACCTGGGACCCGATTTCAACAAAAAAAATATAGGGGACCTCCATGCAATGCTACATGTAAAATGCCTATGCACTAATCTTTCAGAGAAAATGTTTTTTAAAGTTTCGCTTACAATGTGCAAGCCCTGTGCTGAGGGCATTTGTGGTGGAATAATGCTGGTTTAAAACTCGTCCAAGATCTATTAGACTGAGGATTTTGTTTCAAACCACTCCAATTTAACATCAATTTTGTCATGTTTTGGTGGAGTTGCTATACTAAACCAGTAGGAGTCAATTTATTAATGATAATGAGATGCTTTTTATCCATTTTAATAATTTTTTCATGTTTAAAGACATTTCAAGCATATTTTCCTGATATATTCCCTATAATGCCATTTTCAACATATTTAAGGTTATATATGGAACACATTTCAGATTATGTATGGCATATCCAGTTTTACTGGTTGAGGAAGACCTCAGAATGAAATTGAGTAAAATGAACGACTGTCCTTCCATAATTAAATTTTTAATACCGAGAAGGGCTCAAACGTACGACCTTAGCTATGATTGATCTTGAGAGGGCATCTTAAGATACTCGTCAACAGAAGACCCCCACCCCCACATAAAATTATTATGTATAAAAAAATAAGTTACACATGCATGCTATTTTAACCACAAAATGCAGTGTTGCATATCAAATATAAACAATTAACCATATTAACAGTTATGCATGGTTTAAGTGTCTGTGATCCAATGTTCCATCATATATCTAATGTCTTTCGTATTTGGTTTCAAAAGGCATACAAGTTACTTGAACTACAAACATTTAATGTGTCTCTCACTTAATGGCCTCCTGGCTCTGCTGTTAAGGTTTCAAACGACAATTAACACTCATAATCATGACCATAAATGCATTATGGATTCATATTGACTATTGTATTCTTTCAAACATCGCAACATGTCAGGGCATAAGCGGCGTGACTAACTATGACTTTACAACCATTTGTATTTGTTAGTTTAGTTTAAACTTATTTATTTTACTTCAACTGTTGTAAAACAAATTCTTAGTCTTACAAGTAGACAAATCAATGCTGGAAGTCTTCCTGGATAGAACCAGTACTAAGCATATGCAGAAAAGGTGTCTTTCTAAAAGACACCACACATAGTCATGGCGGAGAATCAAACCCCGACCCCCTGATCATGGGTCCAATGCTCTACCACTGGAGCATGCACTCCAAAATTGTTATTTTCTTTGCTGCCCTTGCTCATATGTGATACATCCCAGTAGTCAAACAAAGGCATTACACCATTGGCCATTTACATGTTGAAAACCTAAAACTTCTTGGACTGAAATTTTAAATTAATCAAGCTACGCTCCTGTAGTAGATCAATAAATGTGATAAACAAAAACGCCACATTAGCGCTGAAATAAAGCAGGCCCGAGAACACAACATTTGTGTTCTAATTTTCAAAGTTTTCTTGATGGATGTCACACCCCCACCGATGGCATCGGAAAACTCTTTCTTACACTGACCCTCAATTTGTAGAGTTGTTGCCCGATTCGAAGCTCTGACGAGCAGTTAAGGTACGCCCTGTCCAAAGCTCTGATGAGCAGTTAAGATACGCCCCTGCCCAAAGCTCTCACGAGCAGTTACGGTACGCCCCTGCCCAGAGCTCTGACGAGCAGTTAAGGTACGTCCCTGCCAAAAGCTCTGACGAGCAGTTAAGGAGTTACGGTACGCCCCTGCCCAAAGCTCTGACGAGCAGTTAAGGTACGTCCCTGCCCAAAGCTCTGACGAGCAGTTACTGTACGTCCCTGCCCAAAGCTCTGGCCAACAGTTACGGTACGCCCCTGTCTAAAGCTCTGACGAGCAGTTAAGGTACGCCCATGCCCAAAGCTCTGACGAGCAGTTAAGGTACCCTCCTGCGCATACACCTTGAGAAATTAAAAAATTTGAAAACTGCTGTAACGTGCACCGAGCGGATTATGCACACAACTACTTATAAATATGATATACAAGAATTTTCCTTGGACTAATTGCCGTTTGATTTAAGATAAATGGTGAAATAATTTTCCTCAAGCTACTTTGCTTGATGATTAGATGACAAATGATTGAACAAATGATTCGTGTTTAAAAAAGAATAATCACGTACAATTAACTTTACATATAAAACCAAATTATAAAGGTTTCGAACTAACGTTTCAAACCAACGTTTCGCACAACACTATGCCCAGAACTCTGTTTTAAATAAATAAAACTAGTTCTGCAGCACTCCAAACAAATGCCCAAGACTCTGTTTTAAATAAATAAAACTAGTCCGGCAGCACTCCAAACAAATGCCCAGGACTCTGTTTTAAATAAATAAAACTAGTCCTGCAGCACACCAAACTCGAAACTCCGAGCTGCACCAAAGTATCAGACTTACGTCTCAAACACTTGCTCAGGACTTTGTTTTAACTAAATAAAACTAGTTCTGCAGCAATGTTCCAAGCCTGTCCCGACACCTGTCTGAGGCAAACAATGGCACCCAACAGACTACGACCCGGAGCACTGTTCACAAGTTTCAGAGGATTCTGCAACTCTGAGTTGAAAACTGTACTTCTGGGAATCCCTCGTTCACTTGTTACCTCGGTCCAAAGTCCCAGCCTGTATTACCAAATAATAATAATTAATTGATAAATTAATTATGCAAAGTCTTCTTGCAGCTCCTTCTCCGTCGAGTTGTAACAACAGACTGACAAGAATACAGGCGGTCGGTTGCTTATATAGCAGAAGTCACATGACCTAGTCACATGGCTTCAATCGGGCACTCTTAGCGTTGTTCGACCACATAATGATGTTCGAGATTATGCGATTCCATTGCATTAGCATCCTTTATCCAATTCAATGAGCGTTTACCTGACAGTTTATTTACTACGTTTTCTGTACGTTTATTAATGTAACTTAATAAACAATAAGGAATACTTAGACTATTCATATATAAAAGGTAAATATAAAGTTACCAACCAACAGAAAAGTATAGCGGCGTAACAAAATACACCGATGTTATGGATTTCTATATGTGCAAGGCGTTTTTCGTCACACTGCCATGTGGAAGTAATTTTCAACAGAATTGATACAAAAGGGTTTTCAGCTCAGAAAATAATTTCCACCAACAATGAAGCGTTTACTCACCATAAGCTGCATCTAAGCAAGTTGAAGTAAAACCTCTAATGACTTTGGTCAAAGAAAAATATTGTCAACACGCGAGTCATCGCCCCGAATCATCATGGCGGCCGCTTACACTTTGTCACTATTTCTCCCACGTGACTTGCTTTTCGCGGGATTCGTGCAGCTCGTTCCCTTTTATCCCAAGGCAAAAAGAAAGTAATTGCCCACAACGTGTACAATCAAAAGTAAAGAAAGGGGTGGACGGCAAGGGGGCAATTTCTAAACATTTGGATTGAATTTTCTTAAGGGCTACTCCACCAGCCAGCTTCCACACCCTCATGTTTTAGCTCGCAATGTATGAAGTACCGGGTATGAAACTCGACTGAGTTCACTTATACATATTGCTGATTTGTTTTCAAGTTAACCATCTTCCACATTATCACCAACTACTTGGAAAACAACCATTTTTATCCACTCACCAGAATGCACAATTTCCCGGGGAATCTCCAACCCCTCCTTAGTGACACCCAAACTTCTTAGTTCCCAGTACATGAGGTTCCACGTTTAAAACCGGTCGAAGTTTGCTTTTTAATGCAACTTATAGTTGTCCGCCAGTGACATTTGCTCTGCTATATTTTCCCAGTGACTTAATGTGGATTTTCAAATGGATTTATATCTTTTCCATCACATTGAGGGTGGTGATTTAAAACACATCTTATTGATGGAGAAATACCCCAAATGCATATCAGTGTCTAAGTAGAACCAGTGTCCTTCCGCAAGTAACTGGAAAGCTTTCTCACACGAAGCTGACCAGAATCAGTGACCTAACTAAAAAGTATAATTAGGTCACTGCCAGAATACATGAACGACTTTAATAATTCATGTTTTGGTACGGGAACAATTATGACATTACAGGCTCATAGCTTGGTAACTTTAAAAGTGTAGGCTTTGACATTTTAACAAGGGGCGTGTGGGTCTTCCGCCAAATTTTTTTATGTGAAATGCCAATTGTGCATTCTCTAGGGTTTTGTGTATGTTTTCTATGTACTAATTACTATTAAGCCATAGTACTTGATTTATTTGTCGTGGGTTCGATTCCCCGCCACGGCTAAGTGTGGTGTCGTTCAGCGTGAAACTCTATACACATATGCTAGATTACGAATGTAGCTTTAAAAACACTTTGTTTCATACAACATCACTTTAAAAAAACATTCTGCTTCATGAATGGCTGACATATATACGACCCTAGTTTATTTTGCTCTAAAAAGTGTTATGATTGTTATTGATTTGGATAATATTTTTAACCTATTTGGAACATTTTAAAACCATTGTCACGTTTGAATTGTGAATTCAGAAGGAAAAAAAGGAAATTAGAGTATGAATGCCATAGTTTGGAAGTTTCCATTCGTTTTATCACACTGGGCAGACATAAATCTCTTTGATGACCCGACTCTACTTTTTTCATCTTGCTTTGGTTGAGCAAAAGCAACAAATAATAAAATGTAAGTTTCACTACTTTCATTTGGGTCTTTTTATAAATGGCAAGCATGCAAATTATTTTTACTATAAGAAAAGTACACAAATCAGTGAAGGGCTTATTCCATCACCTGCCGTGATGCCCAGTATTGAACGTGTACAATATAGATAAAATATATTATCCTTATTTTTATGGTCTTATTGTGATTTGAATGGTTTTCTCAACAATCTGACAGCATTGTCTTGTTTATCTTTGTTTAAGGAAATCACGATGAGTACACCGTACAGCGGATATTGCCCTAAAGATATAAGCATTTTTAAGTTCCAAATGATTTTTGGCAACAAGGTAAGTTGAAACCCAAATATCTGATTTTTAGACTATAACATTATAGATTTATGTTGTTAATAAGCGACTGATGTGTAAATGCTCTATAACATGTGAAATGGCTCAACGCTAAGTTGAAATGGTGTCATGTGCCCATTTTACTCATTTTCGTCTTATTTTTGCCATGAGTGGAAAAATCTGATTCGACAGATTTATTAAGTTAGACATATGCAACAAGTAAGTCAATTTTCAGGGTTGTATGTAATAAAATGGCTGCGAAATAGGACCAAAACGAAAACCAGTACACCTGGTTTTGAAATTGTTCTCACAAAAGTAATACTCGGTATTGTATTTCTCTGTACTGAGAGTTGGTATTAAAAAATGTGATAAATTGTCTTAATTGTGCCATCATTTTGCATTTCTCGGTCCCTGTAATCACGTTTCATTTCAGTTATGACAACATGTTTCCGCACGTTATGTTTAGACTTAAATGTAGATATGTATGCTTTATTTCTAATTTATTAAAGAAAGAGAGTGCTACAATTACGCAAGGAACTATATAGAAATACAAGTCCTTGAATTACGTTACTACTATATAGTTTTCGCCATATTTAATAGATTTGGTCTTAATACGAATTTTATATTTAATTTTTTAATATGGGTGACTGTTTCTGAGAATTTTGACATTGAGGTAGTTTCGTGATATTTTCAAGTATTATTGCGATACTATTATTATTTTATTACCATTTACTAGTATACTAATTGATTTTAGTCCGATTGCAAAGTAAGCTCATAGCAAATATGAATCACGGTCGTGTCGGTCAGTTTCCTACAACCAGTACTGAGTGTTGTCTTTGGAAGCCATTGGTTCAAATTCGCCGGAGGAGGTATATTTATGTCCAAAAGGTTTGGAACTTCTTTCTAGAGGTCAATGTTATGCTGTGTTTGAAAATCCATTTCTTACTAACCGCTGTTAAGGCATTTGGTCACAAATACAAGATGGCCGCCAAAATGGTCACCAAATACTCAACTTTATGTTATAATATATAAACTGATAGAAAACACTGAAACGTGTTAAAATTTAGATTTATTGTGCTTTTGTAAGTTGTATTACACGTTTGAGGTTAAAAAAGAATAAAAATATAGTTGATTCAAGTAAACAAAAGTCTAAATAAGGGACAAAATGGCTGCTAAATATGAAAAAATGACACTATTTCTGCAAATATACTCCTGTTGTTGAATGCTTTGGTCTTATTTTTATTCGTAAATGCTTGATTCTAGAGGTAAAATGTATGCTGAGTTCGAAAATATATTTCTAACTCAAAGTTGTTGGGACGTTTGGTCACAAATCCAAGATGGCGGCCAAAATGTCCGCCAAATATTGAAGTTCTTATTAAAATATATAATCTGATAGAAAACACTGCAAATTATTAAAATTTAGACTTATTGTGTCTATAACAGTGGTATTACATGATGTAGGGTAAAAAAAGAGTAAAAATGTGGTTGATTCATGTACATTAAGTCTAAATAAGGAACAAAATGACAGCCAAAATATGAAAAAAAGACAATTTTTCTGTAAATATACGCATTTATTGAATGCTTTGGCCGTATATTTATTTACACATGCTTGTTTCTTGTGTTCAAATGTATGATGCGTCTGAAAATATATTTTTTACTAACGGCTATTAGGGCGTTTGGTCAAAAAAGATGGGTTCCAAAATGGCCGCCAAATATTGATATTCATGTTATATATAATCGTAAAATGTATACGAATTTTGTTGAATGCTATGGTATTATTTTTATTTATAAAATATATGGTTCTGAAAATACTGAACATGTTTAAGGGTTATACTTTGCTACTTCTCCTAATGCAAATTGAAATATCTGTATCACGTTATACCTCTTTCACTCTTACAAAGCAATGCAATAAACAAGTTCAAATAAAAATTACAAGCCTTCAAACTTTTATTATTTACTATCGAATAAAGAACACAAATAAATGACGGGCTGCATTCAGTTCGCTTAAACGTTTAATTTGTTTATATCACACGTGACTTAATGAGAAATGGATGGACAACGCCAAGTAGACCGATTTCCGTTTATTTTTCGTTCGTTTGGTCACTGTTTGCGTTTATAAACAGAGTAAACATGTTAAACCGTGCTGAACGCAGCCCACTAAATTTTCCACGCCGTGAGTCTAAGAAAAGCAAGCGTCGCATATGATCTTGACTAAGAAAAGCAAGCGTCGCACATGATCAAAAATATAGTCTGGTACTCTGCCAAACTTCATTCCATTCCATTACGAAGGTCAGGTATTGGCTGGCGCCCTCTTTACTTCCGTTTTTGTAAACAAACACAGAACATGCGTTTATGATGTGACTTGAAAAAACTTTTTTTTTCAACACATGGAATAAAAGTTAGTGACACTTTTGTAGGGAACCAATGAAGATGGTCATGTTCCTTCGATCCGATACGTCACATAGTATAAATGAGCTGCAGTTTAGTTGTTTTCACCGAAATAATGACCGATGGATCAAGTTTTATGGATACCAAAACACGTGTCCACCGTCTAATTTTTCGTCGGATACCCACTTTTTAAAAAGGCCACTCGTACTTATGAAATTAGAGCTGTTTTTCTTATTTTTATCACCCCGCCCATCGAATTCTAACGCTGAAAATGCCCACCCACACACCTACTATCTTGATTTATAAGATGTGAAGGGACAGCTTTTATATTATTTGGATGTCCAATGTGCTTTCACGAGATACATAATAAAACAATCTTTAAACGCTTCTTAGAGACGTTCAATAAATTGCACTTACCAGGGGCGTAGCTTGGCTGAAAACAACTTGTAGGCCGGTTGTAGAGGGTCAGGGGTCATGCTTCCCCAAAATAAAAAAGAGCTAAACTGTCGTAGCTGCGTTTTGGCGTATATTTCTTATGTTTTAAGGGGCCTGATAATCCTTATTATTACCTTGAACTAACTGTTTTATAACCAAATAAATGTTTTAAGCTTTGTTTACTTTAATAAAGATTAAAATAAAGTAGCATAGGGGTCCGATTTTTATTTCATTTTTACCATTTTTATTCCTGCTGTTCGATTGAGGTGAACACGAAAATAGATCGTCGCATATGATCAATACTAAAATGAAACCAATTTCAAATAAATCATGAAAGCAAAATAGAAGCTGGAAGTAAATTTACTAAGTTATAATGTCATTTAGTCATTGATTCAGCTAAATAATATATACTGTTCAATGTTTGCCAAGCAACAAGAATATCCAACTACATGTATAACGTTAAAGTTGCAATATTGTTACGAAAATTGTTTGTACTTTTTAAAAGGAATTATATAGAGTCTATACAAGTCCTTGTTTTCATTTAATATTCTCTTGTAGGCAAAAAATTAAGAATTTGTTTGTGTTTTACGTTTGTGTTAAGCTTTTGACTAAGATAACCATTGAAAATAGACATTTTTGATAAAATAGAGAGTTTTCAAAATTTGCCAAAAAGTTGACGGAGCTAACTGGTATGGGATTAATATCGAGTATGTGACCCGTTGCTGTTAATGACAGCTTGGCAACGCCTCCACATGCTCCCTATCAGGTTCCTGATGGTCCTTTGTGGGATGTTGTTCCAGGACCAGCATGGCACCAAGCTCCTGGATACTTCTTGGCTGGACTTGACGGGCTGAGTTCCAAGCTTCAACTCATTCCACACATGCTCGATGGGATTGAAGGTACTCCCGGTCAGCATGGACAGCATGAGGACGGGCATTATCACCCATTAGAAAGAACCCATCACCCACTGCACTAGCATACAATCTTACCTGGGTATACAGAATCTCATCTCTATATCGCTGGGAATTCAGTGTACCCGGTCAAAGGACAATGAGGTATGTACGTCCGTCCCAGCTGATCCCGCCCCAGACCATCACGGAGCCGCCTCCATAGCAGTCATGCTCAGCAATATCTACCCTAGCCTTCTCCATACCCTAGCATGCCCTGGACTCATCTGTAAAAAGGACAGGTCGCCAGTCCTCTCTGGTCAGTGCCTTGTGAAATATTTGGTGCTTAGCAAACTTTGAGTAGTATATATTTCTTTTCTTTTGTCTGTCTTGCAATTAAATATATACCTCAGGCCCACATTGAAATCATTTTTGTTTTCTCTCTCTTAATCCTAGCGTTCAAAATTGTATAGATAGTTATAGGAATCCTGGAAGGTTAACCAGTATTCAAGCATACCTCTCAGCTCAAGTAACTGATAACTTTCCTAATTGAATCAGACACGAGAGACGGTTGAACATGAGATGCAATATCGTATATCAATCATCATGGAGATTGACAGGGCTCGAATTTTAACTCATGACCCACGGATTAATGGTCAGACTCACTACCAACTGAGCTAACCTAGCCTGGAATCTTAAATTAACAGCAAATATTGTAATTACCAATGTTAATAATTATCCTTAGTTACATCCTAGTAACAGCCATATATGAAATGTGTTTGGTATTGTGTTATATTATACATGTGTAGATAGAGTTTACACGATTGGTTCAGCCCAGGTTTATCTGTTGTACATTCACAGTGATGGAAATGACGGACAACATTTACATGTCATTCTATGTTACTCCCCCTAGTGGTAATATCTATTTCCAGAAACTCACCCAATTTGCAGTGACCAGGTTCAACTTCTTGTGCAAGGTACCAACTGTTATTCAAGGAATGCAACATTATGTCTTCGATTTTTATAGAAACATTTCTTTACACATTAGTTTTATACAATTATGTCTACACCAGAGTTGTAAAAAAAACACCTCTTAATTCACTTTATGAAGTTTGTTTGTTTGCCTCCATTTATAAGTTTATAATAACTTATTTAAGATTGTTTTCAAAGTTTATGAATCACTTAAAACTCTGTTTCCTTCATAGAACCAGAACTGAGTATTGTTTTTTAGACTCCGAAGTGCCTGTGTCGAGTGGGATTGAACCTCTGGCATGAGTGGCCAACACTCTGCCACTGCCCTGCTTGGTTATTTAAAATGAACATTTATGTAAACAAAAATGAAAACTTACTTTTACATTATCAAGCACAATTTTAATGATGTTGTAGGCATATATTTACACGTGAAGCACATGGTCACTGGTAGAGCATCTGACCCAGGACATATGATTAGTACTGGTTCTACCCAGGAAGACCTCAAGTGTGATTTGTCTAAGTTGTAATAATTTGTTTCTCAATCTATAATCTAAGTAAATACATATTTTTAAAATAAATACGAATTTGAAAAATGATTGAGAGAGAGAGAGAGAGAGAGAGAGAGAGAGAGAGTTATTTACCATAGTAAATTAATAATTATAAAAAGTATCATATATTAAATTAATAGCTATATATATATATATATATTAAATAATAATTATATATATATATATGTGACTGTCTTACATCGGTCATATAAAATGATAAAGAGATATTAAAGGAGAAAATTGAATTAAATCGATTTTGTGATATTCTTAGATGCACGTTCACATATATCCATATACATGTATATGGGGATAATTATTTGGGAACAACCAGACAAAAATCTATAGACAAGAGTGCGCCTAATATCAATGCAAACTAAGGTTTTGCACGCAATATACACTCATTGGCCATAATTTAGTTCGCAAGCGGAATTCTAACAGAAATACTGAATCAGACACTTTTTCAAACATGAAACTTGACGTCGAAATATCACCAGTATTATGTAAAAATCAATTTTCATTAATGTGTAAATAGACGTCCGCTATTTGCACGCCTGCGACTTTTTTCCGCTTGGCGCTTTTTGTTGACAACGCTTTTTATCCGCAGGAAAAAAATAAAAATACTACGACTGTTGTCTCGATGCGGACAGAATTCTTCATTGTCCTAAATGTTCTGCAGAAAAAAGGCGCCATATTGACAAATTTTGGCGTTTTTCTAGTTTTTCTGCGGACAAAATGCGTCAAACGAACAAAACGCGCCTGCACATACGGCCGGTTTGTGATTTTTTCTTTCTTCCAAAAAATGATGGAAGTAATGCACATGTATCTCATATCGATAGAAAATCGATCACTAACCACTTATCTTCGTACACTTCAATGTAAATCTAAGATATTAGTTAAATTACAAAATTTTATTATTTTAAAGGGACACATCGCTATTTTAACACATTTTCACTTAAAGCAATTTCTAAAATTACTTAGTCTTAAATAATATACCCGTTTCTGGTTAGCCCGTAAAAAATGTATACCCCGTATGATTGCATTTTCTTTTTTTTCTCCCGAATGGTAATGTTCAGAATAAGATAATAAGATATCGTGCAGCACACATTAGAATATTCAAAATCCACATTTTGCTAGGTAAAGTACAGTGGCTGTGTTACGGATATGATTTAAATGAAATAATAATAAAAAAAAAAAAGAAAATAATGTTTTTGATTATTTTTTTAATTTGGGTAAAACGTCGGCAGTAAAGATTAAGGACGGTCAACCAACCGGAAACTTTTTTTTTGCCCTATCAAATATGACATTAAATACCTCAGTATAAAAAAAACAAATCCAAAGAAATATCATTTTATATGTTTAAGCATTTTCACAGGTACATTAAAAACTAACATGACTTCACTTGTTAATATTAAAATCTTTGCATCACCGGCCGGCGAAAATCTCCGTGATGAATTATATACATGTACTACAATGCGTCTCATTGCCATTCTTTTTTCACTGTTGATTTCAAGCGAAAATTTAACCGTTTTTCGGGAGATGACTGTGCTCGAGTACTGGTTAACGTTCTAAGATCGCAGGAAAGACCGGTTTGATTAACTGGTCGTCTATTAGCCCTCAATGACAAAAATGGCGCTTATATTCAAATAGACAAACTAGTTTTATAAAAAAATACTAGTATTAATATATTCATATAGTAATACATTCATAATGCAATGATGCGGAAACGTCAGTTAAATGGAATTTAACATTAGTATGAGTCTCTTAACGAACACAATACGTTCTAAGAAGAATGGAAGCGCAGTCGAAAGAGTGTTGACCGCTTACACCAAAGGTCGCGGGTTTTATCGTCTTAATGACCATACTGATTACCAGTCCTTTTCTGATCATTCATCATCAAAAGAGTCAATGAGCCTTACAACGTAACTAAATATGTGTCTATGAAACTTACATATATTATTTTAATTCAACGGCTATTTCGAAAAAAATATAATTTCCATCACAAGTCTTTAAATATTAAATATAACTTTGATATATTTTACTGCTTTGGAAAGGAATTAATCTGCAAAAGGGTGATTTGACCAAAACCGCTTGGAAGTGTATTTAATCGGATGCGGTAACAGCTAACTACGTGATTGCCCACTTGTGTGTTTCTGCAAATGAAACATTTTACAAATTACAGTAATATTATTAAATGGGCTGGGTGGAAGAGTGCTCCTACGTACGTTCAATGACGATATCTTTGGATTGTGGCTTTTCACTGCTAATCATAGTAGGTATTGTTTTAAGCTCATTTTATGAATGTGTAACAGTTTGCTCCGAACTTTAGAAAGGCCAGGCCTGTTGTTCTAATAATTGACAACCGTGATGCCCACAGTTCACTAGCAGTCGTGGAGCTAGTGAGAAATGAGAATATTGTTTTGGAATCCAGTTCCGTGTATTAAGTGACATGTTATCATAAATGCTATAGACAAATTAGTTGCCACTAAACAGCAGAAGTATTTAATAACTAGTGTGCACAAAATACTACTATAATGGTAAGAACAAACTTGTTTAATTATCACAAAACGTATATCTCATGCGCTATACCGACGTTGACGTTTGCTTTAAAGCGTTTTTTTGGCGTAGGGTAGGGTTAAATAATTGAATATCATAAACAATCTAGTATAACAATTGTACAATATATAGTATAAAATCATATAAAAATTATGCAAAATACGCTCGGTTTGTATTTTGGTAATTTTGATTTGAAGCCGTTTATTTTTTCGAAAAAAATGGAGAAAAAAATAATTTCCGTTTTTCGCTAATATTTTCAGAATTTGGCGTTCATCGTAATTATTGCATATGTTAATTCATATATCCGTTGAATATGTACGTGGTGATATGTGGTTCGATTTTGTTCATTCGGTAAAACTTGACTGAGGTCGAAAATACGCGATTTTGCTACTATAAATCGGGACGTCAGAAAGACCAAACATGGCTATGTTTACGACATACTAAATTGAAAAAGCATACTCAAATTGGAAATAACTTCTAGTTTCATTACATACCAAATATTCCACTAATTTCGAAAATAATTTAAAAGGTATATTCCTCATTAATCGTCCGGGTATGGTATGCATTGCAAACCGAGACACCGCGTCTCACCATGAAAGCAGATGTAAAACGAACACCGGCGCCTGATTGTATATGGCTTTTCACGGTAGAAATCTGACACCTGATGTCAAGAAATTAATTATAGGTTTATCAAATGATAGATATTCGCACAAAAACATAAGTGAATTAACAGGTAAAAACAGGGGAACAATTTCTGAACAAATTTTTGAAGCGTTCTAGCTTGCCCGATAGCAAAGAAAACAAGCTTTGGTCTATTGTGGTTAGACACTTCGAAAAGAAGTGTCGAATAAGTGGGAACATGATAATAATTTTAAAACTTTAAACTGGCCACCACAAAGTCCAGATCTGAATGTAATAGAAAATATATGGAGAAAAATAAAAGTTCTAATAGAGAAAAGATTAAACGAAATTAATTCTACGGAATCTCCAATAAGAAATGTTTACGAAATTTGGGATTCGCTTGAAGGAAACTTTATAAAAAAGATATATAACAAGATATTATTGTTATACAGTTTTCGTACGCAACAAGTTTCAGAGCGTAAGTAACATTGACGCGACGTTGGTAACTCAGTTATGGTCACTGAGTGCATTATATTGTTGTGTACATTATCAGCAAATTTAAATATATAAGCACATATGGTACAAGTGAATTCGTTTTATGATCAGACTTGCGTTTCTTTCTAAAGCAGTTCAGACCTGTTAAATCTATGCACTCTCTATTACTGCGACTCAACAAACCGACCACTAAAATCGATTTTTCACTATAATAATCGAGGTTACATTAATTATTATAGCATATACTTCGCTCTTCTTATCTGCAGTAATCAATCACGGCCCCTTTGAACCATTTCGAAACTACATCGTACTTTTTTTAAGCGCGAGAATCTTGTTACCATGACAAGGAGCGGAACTGTGTAGTGAGATGTTAAAACGAATCACCCATTTTTCAGGCCCAACTTTCCTCATCTTTATTTAAAGGGACACACAGCACTGTAGAAATTGTTCATGCATCAATTCAGTCTTATCACATATGTATAAATAGAAATATTAATCTCCGAGTATCAGATTGATTGAGTGTTTGATGTTTATTCAGGTTAAACACACACATATACAGATTACATTAAATATACATACTTAATTACAAATATAATGAAGATAAATAAGTAACAGGGAATTTATAACAATTAGCCATACTAAATAAAATTAATTAAGTATTGCAAAATGATAAATATATTGTACCACAGAATGCAATTTTGATATTATTGTTGTTTTGGCATAATAATCAAATGTAAAAAATCTATCACAATAAAATATACATTAGTAACAATAATAATCTCAATGAAGTATTCAATCAATGCAACATTGGACAAACATAACAGTGGGTAATAACCTTAGATTGCCTATAAACCCGAAGGCGTAATTCCGATGGGGTCCTTGGTATTATACTAATACGAATATACATTATAAAAAATGCAATTAAATTATATAAAAAACAATATGAAGTTGAAGACTTTTGAATTTGGAAGTTCACATAGAATGCAATAAATAAACTATGCTGTCCTAGTTCTGCCAGTAAGTGCGTCTTGACATGACTTATAAAGTGACTAATTTTATCAATTTTCTTAATATCAGCAGGCAATGCATTCCAAGTATTAATTGCACTGAAAAGAAGGTTAAATCAGTACCAAACACATCATATTTAGGAAATATTAACAGTTTTGTGAGAATTTTTTTAAACAAACCAAATGATATTCAATGGACGAAATTGATATATTTCAAACTTATGTCGTATATGACCACACGTATACGCATAAGTATGTATCTCTGTTAAGTTTATCACAGAACCTAATATCTCCCGAATCATGTCTATTAACCACCAATGAAAAAGCAGGGAATTCTATGCCAGTACCAAAAATCATAGCAGTTGAACGCTTACTAAACTGTGACGTCATCACACTTTCAGTTGAAACAACTGACCAATCAACGTGCTTGCTCAAATAAGGCTTTCCCAACATTACTATTTAACAGACCCAATCGGGAGAGCTAGGTCCGTACAACAGATTACTCTCTATTTACAAGAGTTATGTCCCTTTTCAAAATAGAACCGAAATCATTAGCAATGGTGCCGCAAGTTTGCTTTAAAGAAATAACAATGCGTTTGATTTATGCTAGCAATATTTTCAGGAAAAAACATGTCTATCAACTCTTTCAGTCCGATTTCCCGGTAAAATCACATTCCTGTGACCTTGACCACTAACTTTAGTCAATACCGTAAAATTACTTCTAAATCTATTAGATGCTCCATGCTTCACAAGTTCATCAAATAATGAAGACAAAATAACAGATGCTCCATTTTCACTGTGAACACAATCTTAATTACGTTCATGTGATTCAAACAACAAATACCTATTTGTACTTGGATTGATATACATTGCAACGGTGACCCCATTAACGTAAGCAGCTGGTATGGTGACAAAACACTGGCTTACGAGATTAATTCGTAAAAAAAACAAACCTGACCCAAACTTCCCATTATACAAATCTAACATTGGATTGATGTTGTAATCCTTTCAACGAAACGTGACAGTTCTGAGCAAAATAACGTACGCTTCCAATGGAATTGACCGTTTCAGAAAATAAAATGTTCCAATCATAAAGAATGCTGCCTACATAGAATGGAGAAATATCGGTTACATCAGCATCACCAAGCTGAAAAAGCAAGCAACGCAATTAACGACAACTGTACATTGCAACCCGTTAAAAGGCGCAAATATTTCATACCCTTGGTGGAAATTGCCTCAAATTCCCCTTACCATCTTTGCTTTTTTTTCCGCGCATTTACCTGTTAGCGTGTATATCCAAAAATGTAAACATCACGTGACAAGATTAGCACATTTGATTGGCTGATTGAAATATTGCTCTGTGTTGCGCAAATACAAACATCAAGTGACGATGTCAGCGCCTTTGATTATTTCTTCAAATTTCGTGCAAAATTTGTAAGGATTAGCTAATATAATGAATGACCTTTCAGATATTTGGAGAACAAATATAAAACACTTGCGTCGCTCTTTTCGCTTTGTAAGAATTAACGTATTATGTTGTAACCTGTAATTATGGTGAATAAATTAGTTTGACAAGGCATAATTAGATGTTTGATCTCTTGATATTTTCATTTTCGATCCCTTGATTTGTCTAAGTGACTAGTCATTACAAAACATTACCTCTTTGTAATAAACAATTAAAATAATCACGGTTACCTACATACAACTGAAAATACAAAATATATACTTAAAGTACTTGGACTATTCCACCTAAATAAATAATTCGTGTAAATGTCTCCCAAATACGGTTACGCAACCACATGCTAAAATTCTAGAAGAATTCCTCATGGACGGTGTTTAGTGAAAATCGAACAAACTGCTTTGAAACGAAATAGTTAATATTCACATACTGTACTAAATTTAATTCATAATTAAACAGACACATTTGATTTATATATATAAACTTCCTCAAATATTGAAAGATTAAAATCTAAATTCAGAAATGTTAATTTGTTACGAATATAACTCTAAAGTGTGCTCATTAAGACAAAATTCTTATTGTTACCATTTGTTAAGACATGATTATAAAGATAGAATTTGATGAAATTTGTTAAAATGAAAACATGAATGTTGTAAGGATGTTTATATCAAAATGACAGTTACTAATAGTGTTAAAATTATTTTTGGGTTGATATCAATAACAAAAGTATATTTTGGTCAACACTGAAGTTTATTGAAGTATATCACTAACTATGTATATTATCACATTTTTCTTAGTTTCTTAGAGTATAAATGTACCTAGCTCCGATCTGAATTTTCTTGATACCATATATACAAATAATGAATCATTTCGCCATTATGCATACTTTCAGAGCTTAATAGCCCAATACTAAATTCAGTTGCAATATAATTATCAGCAAATAGCAAAAGACCCATTTTCAGCTAAATTTTGTTGACATAATGTTGTTTGGTTTTGGTTTGATTTGTTTATTGTTTGTTTGTTAACAAATTACTGGCATATATAGTTAATACTATGTGTTCAGTTGCTAATTTGTGCTAATCGACTCTGAATCGTTAACAAGCACGAGGTCTGTCTGACTGATGGCGAATGCACGCTCAAAACCATCCTGACAATTGCAATAATGTCATTAGCTTAATGTAATTTTTATCTATTATCAAAGTCTCACCATGAACAAATAATGATCACATACAATAATAAAACAACATATCATACACTATGTCACTCTTTGAAGAGCTCCAAGAGACTGAGAGATATAATTACTCAAAAATTAAAACTAAATCATTTTCATTTTATACAATAACACTTAAGCAAGTACTGTTTTTACATGAAATTAATGTTTATTTGATACAAACTTATATAATATTACATGTGATAAGATTTGAGTCGCAATCGATAATGTTGAGCAAAATGTTCTTATACATATACAATCATTGCTCAACTGTAATAAAAATGATTTACTGTTGAATAGCAACAGTAAAATCAACATAACAACCATATAACTTTAAATAAGTATTATAATTATGTTCACTTATACAGTCTAGATGTATAAATAGCTTGGTCTCCCCTGTAATAGTTAAAAGCAGGTTTAGGCACATTTTTTTAAAATCAAATATGAATTAATAAATAGATAACTATCTTTTCATCGTTTAAATAATCATTTAAATTTCTATTAGGTATATAGGCATTATCAATCAAGTATAATCTTATGTCATAATAAGTAAAGTAAAGTAAAGTTAAGTGTTTGTTTATCATTGTGTAACCCTTATTGAAAGGGCCAGTCACACTCGACATATGAGACACCTTTTTGTTGTACACAGTTACTTCCGTTAGCTTTCATTGCCAGGCGTTAGGCTGTTAGACATTCGGTACCCATCGATTTAATTACTGCTGGGTGAGCAATCGAGCGTATCAGAAAAAATCCACCGGGATTCGAACTTTCGACCTACCGCTTCCGAGGCGGACATCTTAGACACTAAACCTCGGAAGATGTAATTATATAATAGACAGTTATATTATAAAAACAGTTATGCGTATAAGATTAGTCCATTAGTCCAAAGGAGTTATGATAATAAAAAAAACTTAGTAATTATTTTACCACCACCATGTGTAAATTTGACATTGATATTAATACAATTCAAACATTTCTATAAAATCACATTTGAACATCTCAAATTAACGACATAATGTTAAAACTTGAAAAACATGAGAAAACTAATAACAATCATATAGCTAAAACGTGTTTATTTTACCTCGAGTGTGAAAAAAAGTTATTGGAACTTAAACAAATCACGCTCGAAGTCTTCCTTGGTAAAATCAGTACTTAGCATATGCGATAAAATGTCTTGCTCAATGACACCACACATAGCCGTGTTTAAGAATCGAACCCACGGCCCTCCGATCCTGGATTTGATGTTTTACCACTTGTTCACGAGCTCCACACACTTAAATATAGTTTTACATAAAGCATTGATCAAATATAATCATATCACGTGGGTTACCAGCATTCTTTTAAATCAAGCAACACAATAAAACAACAATAACATCATTTATACAGTATGTCATGTAAAGCAATTCATGGCAATAATATTTATCTCTTAAATATTTAAAAATGAAAAACTTCTCAATTTCTACAACATTCATTAGGGTCCTTCGCGGCCGAGTGGTTTATGGCCCCGTCAACTTATCGTAATATCAATGTATAAGAGAAAACATTAGGTATACTTATAACATATATCTTAATGCGCTATAACAGTAACATTGTTTAAACATCGTCAAACTACTCATGCATTCACATATGAATAAATAAAAAAACAGTCATTTATATTTTAATCATTAAAATGCTATTTTTCTTAAGTACTTCTTATAACTATGCAGCATTTTTCCTGAAAGCATTGACAAAATGCTAAATGTTTGCATTTAGTTTCCTATGGTCGTTCTATATTGCCCATAGCATTCACGATAGCACGCAGTTCATCCCCTGATTTTGAATCATTTTGTCCTAGATGCTGTCTTTTCTTGGAAAAATCTCCTTTAACTGTCGATGTTTGCCTAGTTCTTTGGACTTTAAAAGCAAATCCTTTCGTTCAATATCTAGCAGACAGTTGTCAATAAACTTACCTAAAATAAATCAAATCAAATCTTAGATGTCAGTGTCAAAATCTAATAAATAATGATGAGTTGTTTTCTCTTTGTGTTAATTTAAACGGTAACGATTACTTTCATACTGATATTAATTTTGTTTCTCAAAATAGTATAATTTTCTAATTTTCTTTTATCTGTTCTTTTTTGTTGACACAACACAGTATATGGCCAATGAATTTCCTTCTCTTATATATATACACATACATATATATTAGGATACTTATTTTTGAACAACCATATCTACAGACCAGACTGAAGTAAGCCTACCTATAATGCAAAACCAAGTACACACTACTATTTAATTAACCACTTCAATAGAAATGATTTCAGCCATAGCTTTTATATCAAAATTTAACATGTTACACGTCTAAACTGCAGAGACATTCTATATACAGTCAAACCTGTATAAGTGGTCACCTCTATTAAGCAGCCATTTGTGTTAAGCAGCCACATTCGCTATTTCACATTTTTATGTTTTCAGAGCAATTTACCTGTATTAGGCAACAACCTGTCTTAAAAGGTCACTTTTGCTCCTTCCCTTGACTGGCTGCTTAAGATCGGTTTGACTGTACATGTACTAATAGCTTATATGTGAAGGATCCAGTTAAGGATTCATAACTACATTTACGTTATATAAAGAACAGACTTGTCGCATTTGGATCTGTAACAAACAGAATCGGTGATTAAATCAAGTTCACCAACTTTCGTTCAGATGATTCATCCAAAATCGTTCTTTTTTCGATGCAAAGGGAGGTAATTTACCGATTTAACTTTCAAACTGGAGTGCGGATACATCATACAGTGATAACACATAAAGCACTTTCTAACAATTTTATCCTATGGTGTAATGTTTCATCATTTACACAGGTTCAGTTGTTAAACTGGTCAAAAAGGAGTTTTTTTAAAAGGGCAATAACCTGTCAGCCAGACTATAGAAAAACCTTTTGAAATTATCTACAGACTTCTCCAAATATAGTTAAATCTATACAAAAGAAGAAAATCTTCTTTTGTATTATAATTACACTTTATATGCAAATGGTGATTAAACGTTTTCGTTTGCGTATATACAGAGCTCAGCACATAACGCAAATATGTTGCAGTAATGAAAATGTCACATTATGTTCCTATTTCAGATTAGTAACAGTTAACTTAGAAACCATTTCTATACACATAGGACTAAAATGCATCTAAATACGAGACAACATTACTTTCCTTAATAATATTGTCTAAGTAAACAATCGTAATAAGTTTTTTGTTTAAGGTTTAATATAATTTCAATGGTTAAATAAATTAAAGTTAAATTAATCAGAAAATATTGAAAATACAAGGACTTACCAGTAGATAGGAGTGTCATTAGCGTTAACGAAATAGGCGTTTCCTTTAAATATAGTCTGTAAACTGTTTTTAAAAATGTATTTCTATACTTACCAACATGTACTGCTTTTCCAGTTTTAAGCACTTCTTTACGATATATGCATAAAAAAAACGTGGATTTGTCTGCATTCTTTACTAATGTCAGGCTGTCATTGGGGTCCCATTCATATTTCTTTTCAAGTTCGTTTTTTTCTTTTTCATGTAGTTCGTTACTAATGCTTTCTAACATGCGAACATCATGTTCGGTCATCTTGATGTTGAATACAGCGGCTGTAGAAATAAACTTTAAACATTAGAACAGAACCACTTTTTGAAAAGTATTTTGCACTCTTTCAAACAAGTATGTGATAACATAAATTTGTCAATTACATCTTTTCATTTAAATTCTTGTTTTGCTATGTTATTGGGTTATTTTCATAGACACCTCATACCCATGGTGCACAACTTGCATCAGATGATTTCTAAAATGATTAGATATAACTTGAGAATGATTTTAGCCTATTATCTACTGCATGTTACGACGACAGCGATTAAATATCGCCCTTATCACTTGATTATATGATGTTATGTACAAATATTCAATCAATATATTCATAATTTGTATGCCATAAATTCTGAATAGTAAGATTGTCTTCGTTTAAAGATATTGGCTCATAAAATAAAATAAAAAGATAACAAACAAGGTATATTTCAGTGCACATTTTATTGCTATTACATTTTGAAGATGGTACCCACGTCAAATATATTATTCTTATTATAGATAGAAATTGATATAGTTAAAATATCATTCTATGATATGTATTAAACTAATCGAAGCATCATAATAAAATGAGTTTTTCTCCTATTTTAGCCCATCCACATTTTCATATGTTTCTGTAACTTAAGATAATTACAATTTTAATACTTCAGTAACCTTTGGTCCTATGTAAGCACCTTCAGAATATGTTAAAGAATCTTTGTCAAATTACCTATACAAAGTACATAGCTTGTTCTTACAATTTTGATAACATAGGTAAATAATTAATGTTAAGTTTTAGATAGAAAACAATTCGGTTCATACCATAATTTGTTTATACAACCGTGCGAAAAGAATAAAACAACATTATTTTCTCGATTGGGTAAATGTTTATTTCACTTCATCTTACCCTAATGTATCCTTATTGATAAGACTTCCTTGCCAACATCATTCAGAACCATAAGATAAGTATGTGAAAGCTCTTTATTTTAGGCATTGTAATAATGGCTAAGCAATGAGATTAAAACTAATACCGGTGAGGACCTTTCTATCATATATGTTGCACTGTATATTCCAATTTTGTGTTTTTGCTATTGCAATGTTAATAATATGACTACATTATTTTAGTATGTTATCGCTCTGTAATTCTACGGGTCGCTCTTTTCAAATGTAATTCTAAGTAAAACTAAAAAATTAAATCCATATGTTACATGTAGACGAAAGTAGATTTGCCTCCGTTTTATTCACTAAATTATTGAATACAAAATGAAAAGAACACAACCACAACAAATACATGTATTTAATTCATGTAGTGATATAGGCAATGAACGTTAAAATAACGATTATACCTTCTGGCGATTCCATTGCAGCGTTAGTTTTTTCTTGGACTTCATACAGGAAACGCTCGACAATCACCTTAGATTGAACTCGTACGTCAACTTTTATTTTTTCTATTATTTCGTTCAGAAGAACAATCTGTGCTTGTAGTTCTTTAATTCTAAGAGTCATCTGTTGCTGTTTTTTTTCGTGTTCGTCTATACGACTTACTAGTTGAAGGGTATAAGCGTCTAGAAGTCGTTGAATAACGTTTCTGTCATACCCAAGCTCAGTTACCAGATCAGACGCTTTCACGAAGTCGGTTAATATACTTGAATCGGGAAGTGCATTGTTCGCAGCGCAACCGTCTTGCATCGGGGCATTGTACAATGATCGTTTACGAACATCTAGAGTTAGGGTTTCTTCAAGTTTCCGTTTTAATGTCTTAATTTCCCTAGAGAATTGAAGACACTCTTTTTCTCTGGTGTCTAATTGTTTCTTTTTATTCTGAAGTTGTTGATAAACGTTTTGCAACTTTTCCTGTTGATCTGATTTTTTCTCTTCCTGCTCTAAACCTGGAAATGTAAATATTGAACATGAAACACATAGAACACATATCAACATATAGCTAATATTGGTATATAGCGTAGTCTAGTAAACTTAAAATGAAGCACAAAAACCAACAGAAACAATCCTCCTGATGCGCCTTTGTGTGGTTTTGTTTTATTCAACATTAAGGGATACAACATATTCCAAAGAAAGAGAAATAATAATGACTCTGAGTCAAATGTGTGGCAAGATTTTGTAAGAGAATCAATAATCGAATGTTATAATGATTATCATGACAGGTACATGGAATTATATGGTAGCTTTCGTCATGTCGATAAATTTGAAAACATTTATTTTATATATATTATTGCCACATGGTATACACCTTTTTTAAACTAACGATCTCTCACAAAATCGGAACGGACTCAATATCGATTTTGACAGAGTGGAAAATAAACTATTTAAACACTTTTCAAAATTTAGATAACCGATATTGTTTATGTTCTAAAACAATCGGCTGGATATCATCACTTTACTGTGTATAGAAACTTGTTAGATTATCAAGTTGCAGTTATATTAGGAAATATATACGAAAACAAAATAATGTATATTCTCGTTTCAATTTGAATGATGTTTGTATGTGCTAACGTTGGGTGATCAGAGAATTAAGGGTTATACGTTTCTAACATATAACAGACGAAACACTCTCAAGGACTTGCACCACCATTATCTACCTTGAATACTCTACAGATGAAGGAGGTAGAAATAAAAGTTTATTTTTCTTTTTCTTCTTTGTTCAATACTTTGTATTGCAGTGATTTAATAGTTCCTACCATGTGTTCAATGTCAGTATTTTAGAAATCACCACTGTAGAATTGATGTTGATACTAACTTTCTAGGCAATTCTGTGTCATTTTACAATTTTTGGTACAAACCGCATTGTGGTTGTTAGACATATTATTACTCTAGAAAGTGATAGGTACCGGAAAACCATTGCATTAAAAATAAAACCTGGTCAAGGTATTATTTGTTTTCTTTATAATTGCAGGTCTTGAACCAGTGAAGGATTTGAACTCAGACACAAGCTGCAGATTTTGTTTTTGGACATAAATGTTACAATGGAGTCCTTTAATAGTGGTGTTAAAAAGTAAAACCTGGAACAGTCATATTAACCCAATAAAATATTATTTCCATTACTAAGTAACATTTAAAGGATACAAATTCCGATTTTGACTTAACTTGCTTTTAAATTTTTCTCAAAATGTGTTAATATAAAAACAAAACATGTACCATGTATTTTGTATGCTTTTCCGTTAACTGCTACGGTGTCAATGCCTATATCGGTGAGTTTCTCCAGGTGGCTGTCTGTCTTTAGCATCCTTTCAAGCAGCTCTACATAAATTTCTGGAATCGCCAGGGTAATAAGCATACTGGATGATGGTTCAACCCCGACAATGGTTACATTTCTCGGTTCAATAAACAAAATATCGGCAACCAGATTTCTCACGTTTTGTATGTATCCTCTTGGGCAGTTTTTGAAATCTTTGCCTTCAACATGAAATTGTACATACCTATATCCGTTCACTTGAAAGAAGAATAATATATTTATATAGACAATAAAAAATAATCAAAGTTATTTACAATAATAATAACGAATTGGTATTTAAAACTGTATTTCTGTTGAGATGTGCATCTATTGATATCAACAAAAAACGTATGTGACAGCGAGGTTATTATTTTTGATTCCCAGGAATCATGGAACTCATTCAATGTCGCTTAAGTCGTTTTTTAGCGGCACGGGAGTGTTGAATCACCTCTCATGATCATATAAGATAGTCTGCTATTTACTTACATAGTATTTTGGTTGCGTTTTGTGTTTCTAAGGGACATTTAATCAGATATTATTGACACAACTGCATTCTTATATGCCGTTTAGCGACCGTAAAACGTCGCCCCGTACTTTAACCCAGTGTTGTTATTGTTCCGAACTCATTGGAACCATTGAATTTATTCAGTTTCCTTCAGATAGAATACGTTTAAACTTGTACCAGGGGTGTTTCATGCTGCACTACCTCTACGTGAACATGCTATTTTTATATTTTGATTGTGTTTTGTGCTATAACGTGTTTTATATTGATTAGTCTCATGGTATGATGACGGAGGAGAGCAATGTTGGGACATTTATTAGGCTTTAGCTTTCCACTGGTCATTCGAAGGCGTTAACCCTTATTAAACTGTATGTTTGTGTACCATTGTTATATTTATTCTATACATTGTTGGTCTTAGTGTTTGGTTTAGGTATATGTGCCGTCTCTTTCGTATGCCATATTTTTATTATTATTATTTTGTCCATAATTATGACACATAAAATTGCATTCGTCCGTTAAATAAACAATAAAAAAAAATCTAAATATTACATTAAAAGTAAGAAAATAAAGTACAAACAGAAATAACGTAAAAGTAATTGTATATGGCCACCAACTTGCATAAACATAAACTACATTGCGATTCACACACACTTTTATTCACAAATTGCCGTTAAAAACAATATTTTTATTATTTTAAAGTACAATACCTAATGTGAAAACTGTTTAGATCGACATTTAAGTTTATTAATTCTTTATGAGTAGAAAAAAAATGCGTAGTGTTGCACTTAAAATAAAATGCTCACGATATATTTCTCAACAAGTTGTTCAATGTAAAGCGGAATCTTATTAAATACCTTAATTAGGAAATGCTCAAAATCAATGTTATTTCAAACATGCTGACATTCTAGTATTTTATTACTTTTTTTTATTATCATTTTAATTCGCTGAATGTATAGAGTATATACTAACAAAGTATTATTGATAGTAAGGGTTAATTGAGAGCTTACATGGTTCATGTGAGGCTGGAGAAAAGTATAACAGATTTCCAACGTTTCTTGCATAGTCGATGGCCATCTGAATAAGCTCTGGTCGTTTTAGTTTCAATAGCATTGCTTGCAGATACAACAAGTTTTCAGTGTTCAAGAACTCTCTCTGCCTTAGTATTTTGAACAGCTCAGATGGTGTCTCGATGGAAGATAAAGTTCTCTCACCTATCTCTTCACCTGTTGTGAAATAAAAAGCAAAATGTAAATGCAGTATAAAAAATTTAAAAATAATTTTTCGTTGGGTATTTTTTTTAAATAATTTTATGTCCCCATCTCAATATTAATCTTGTTTTGCCTATAAATAACGTACCTAACATTATACTGAATTGATAATTCACCATTTTTTCTTTTCTTGCCAAATGCTTTAGTTGAATTTGGTCATTACTTTGATCTTAGGAAATCCTCGGCAGATAAAGCAAACAGATAAGATTCATATACAGAAACACAAGACAATGGTGCAATCAATGACAGCTGGTGTTCTCTCTGTCTCTGTGTCTCTGTCTGTCTCACTCTCTCTCTCTCTCTCAAACAAATGTTGACAAAGCTACTATTTTGTATCACGCTCTAGGATTTGTATCACGCTTTATGACCGGCTTAGAAGCCGGACAGCAAAGGCGGCTGATAATACTTTCTATAAATGTTTATAAATCTAATCTCACTTTCGTATGATTATGTATCTAAAGCATTTTCATTGGATAACGCCAATCTGTAAAGACATTTATTTTTCGAAAAAAATACAGCCGGAATACGAAAATGACGTTCAACACTTATCTTAAAAACAAAATACAACAGAAAAGTTGTTAGCTGTTGTCTTCTGTTTATTGTTTTATTAGTAATTTCTGTTGTTCAGCGATTTTTACCAATACAACCAGAACATCAGTTATTTTGACACACCATGAAGTAGGTCACAGAATGTTCATTTTTTGGATGAAACGATACCAGATCTTGTACCATTGAACGATCCTGGTTTACCGAACATGAATGTTTGTTATCAGACAATTTATTCAAAAGGAAAAAAATGAAATAAAAAATGTAGTTAAAGTTCAAAAGCAGAAGATCGTGAGATAATTTAAATACACAAACCCTGCAAGTTTTTAACGTTTCAAACATCTTACACAATTCGGATTTCCTATTATGAGCGTAGATTTATATTATCTTCTTCGTAAATTTGATTTCTGTTCAACACCATTTAAAAGATCGTATAGACAATATCTAAACAATGACGTCTACTAAATTGATCTTGTGTACTATGGAAACTACACTGTGTCGTTATCTCGCGTGAAATATCGATTTTTTTGTCCAAATCGGGAGCTGAAAAGTTGCTGTTTATTATAATTTTACCTAAAAATAGTTCTTCATTGTAAAAAATCAACCCCTGTTGTGAAGTTCAAATGATAATGGAAACAATAACCGTTACGATAATATTGAATATTAATTCATTTTGAGTCAGCTGTTATGAATTTCTAAACGTTTATTTTGCGGCGGATAAATGTAGTTGAAATTTTCATTAATATATTTTACAAATTTGATATAAAGTCCGAGAGATTTGTGCGTGATTCGACATTTTTAACATATGCATTGAAACAAAAAAAATGAACTTAATCCAATAATAATATATATTATTTATATATTTATCTTAATTTAAAGAGCATATTCAGTATGTCTATACTTATCGTTAAAGAGTATATCATGTTATATATGTTATTATTACTTCAAAGTTCCTATCTGTCTTTTTGTTTTCTTCATTTACATTATTTTTCTTTATTCCTTCAAGCGCACTTTTGAATAATTGTCCAACCTAACGTACTGATGTAGATTTACGTTTCGTGTTAATAAGAAGGATGTATCCGAAACAATTATCCGAAACAATATGACTGTCCAACTCAAAGTTAGTAAGCTCAAACACAGCATTACAATATATAATACAAAAGCTTGAGCATTTCCCTTAGGTCTATTTTTAAATAATGTAAGTCAATCTAACATTCTAGCATATGTTCATATTACAAAGAAATTATATTTAAATATAAGAGATGAACATAACTTTTATTTGTTATTGTTTGCTTAAATCTACCAGATTTAGTTTACTTTATTTAGTTTACCATAATTCCTTTTCTTCTTTAAAGGTTAGTTCTTTCCGTTTTCGTTTCTCCATTTTTACAGACGTCTTTAATTTGTAAATTAAAATTTAAAAATGCTGCTCAACAAATAAAGAAATTCCGTCGATATGACTCAAACAGCATAATTAAGCAATTAAAATATGCCAACTCACTTTCATTCTCCATAGTTTGTTTAAATCACAATTTCAAATGTATTTTGTTTCGACATTGGTTGACGTTTTTCACACCTTTACATCAATCGCAAATTGGCTCGCTGATTATGGACAGATTTGGTGGTCTTAATATCTGATTAGTGAGGTCTCCATAATATCAGAGATACCGACCATTAAATAAAAAAGGAAACATCTGTCCGAAAAATAAATGCCCGTAATAGCGGGGTTGGCTTAATATCGGGGTGGTCGTAAGGTAGAGTTTTACTGTATATCTTTCTTGCGTTAAATACATTAAAACATTAAACTCTCTGAAATACTATTTTAAAGTTTATTTTACTTATCTTATAATCTAACAATAATTGCAAGTGACATTTTTGTATTACCTCTAAACAAAGACTTCATCGTTTCAAGTTCTTTATCTGTAATGCTGTCAGCTAAATCCACCAAAAAGTTGTTAAATTTCCAGTCTGAAGGCGGCCTTGGTATGTTCAAGTTTTCTTCCAAACCAACATTTTTATTTTGTCCATTGTTTTGAGACTGATCAAGATGGTCTTCTGTGTGGTCTTGTTGTTGATCCTGGTGTTCTGTCTGCATCTGGTCACTTATTTCTGAGACGTTTTCTACAGTTCCTTCCAGAAAAGGTTGTTCATTTTGTTGCGATCTAGAAGCAAGTGGCATCGCATCTACTGAAGGAATGTTTACAGTTTTGTCGTTTTTAAAACCAGTATTTTTATTTTGTCCATTATTTTTGTTCTGATCAAGAAGATATTCGGTTCGGTGTTGTTGTTGTTCTTGGTGTTCTTTTTGCAACTGACTATGTCCTTCTGACACGTTTTCTACAGTTCCTTCTAGAAAATGTTGTTCAGTTTGTTGCGATCTAGGAGCAAGTGGCATCGCATCTACTGAAGGTATACTTACTGTAATGTCATCTTCAAAACCATCTCTTTTATTTTGTCCATTGGTTTTGTTCTGATCAAGATGATCTTCGGTTCGATGTTGTTGTTCCTGACGTTCTGTTTGCAACTGACCATGTCCTTCTGACACGTTTTCTACAGTTCCTTCAAGAAAGTGTTGTTCAGTTTGTTGCGATCTAGTTGCAAGGGGCATCGCATCTACTGAAGGTATGCTTACAGTAGTGTCATCTATAAAACCAACACTTTTATTTTGTCCATTGTTTTTGTTCTGATCAAGATGATCTTCGGTTCGATGTTGTTGTTGATCCTGGCGTTCTGTTTGCATCTGACCATGTCCTTCTGACACGTTTTCTACAGTTCCATCCAGAAACGGTTGTTCACTTTGTTGCGGTCTAGGAGCAAGGGGCATCGCATCTACTGAAGGTATACTACCAGTATCTTCAACATTGATTGACATTCTTTCTTGGGAATGGGACATGTTTAATTACGATGTTCTGTAACCATAATTGGGTTAGCTTTCCAACCTCAACAGTATAGTATATATCAGATAGGAAATAACTGATTTATAAAGCTTGTATTAGCTTAAACCTATTTATTATGCATCGATTATGGAACAAGTTCTTACAATTTAGATAAATTACCATCTTATTCAATGACAGAACTCTTGACCATGGTCAGGGATTGTTATTATGTCATTAAATAAAAGTAATCTTCCAATTTTAAAAAAAAGACAAACACTAATTTACAACTGGTTTCGATTAGATATTATTTTACTTTATGGAAGTCTGCAGGTTTTGAATAAAAAACGGATTTAATGATACCAGATGGACTCATGTAAATCTCTTCTATATGCATTGATACACCTTCTTTCAGTGTTACTGAGTGTCCTGAAATAAACATATATTGTTTGTAAAATATACACATTTTAACGATGCATTTATTTCATATTGGTCTGAAATGCGATAATAAAAAGTTAACACTACGGCGATACGGTTATTTCCCTTTTAGAAGTAAATTGCGCTTCGATTCTAAATCGCACCAATATGGCATGTAGAGATGAAGGTATCAAACATTTTTCTCAATACTCTGTTTTTGATATATGAAATAATAATGTTATTTAATGAATAAGTATGTAAGTGCTCATCTAAAGGCCGAGTGAGTTATGGTTTGAAGGCTTTTATTGCAAAACGAGTCATAATTATCTTTTCGTGTAGAGTGTGCAGTAGAGTGGCTTACACTACCCACAACATGCATTTTACGATTCATAGTCCAAATTCATTAATTATCAAAAAAAAAAGTATCACTTTAGATCAATGAAATACTTACTTCCATAAACAGATAATCCAATAAAGAACGATAAAAATATAAACAAATATCAATATCACTTTAAATAACGGGCTATTACCATAACAACGATAGTCTAATTAGGTCGTAAATATTGGTTAATATCGAAATGAAGTACGAATTTAGTGAATTGAAATCGTGTAAACAATAAAACGTATTGTAAAACTTTGGAGTGCATTTATTTTACACAAAGTCAATCAAATACAAATGAAATAAAACTGGGCTTGTTGAATTGTATTACAATATGTCCAAGATCAAATAATAAATTCATGCACTGCTTGGAAAATTTTGTATGAAAACTAAAAATTCAAACTCCATAGCTAATCTAATTCTCTAATGGGTCATATTAAAAAAGTAGAAATATGAGATCTTGCGATTAAATAACAACTGGAGATATTGGAGATAAAGTCAGGGAGGGAAGTCTTATATTTTGTTCTTATTTCATACTTAAAACTCATTTGTTGTCAGCTGATTTTAATAGAACATATAGAAACAGAAATAATCATTTAGTATATTTCACATATTTAGCTAGTCTAAGAGTAGTTTAAATTATTATTAAATATATAAGGGCATTCATTGCAATATTATATTTGTCTTAAAGAAACATTTCGGATTCATAAGTTTAACACCACTTGGAGGTAATTCAATTGTAATGTTTGCATTAATTTAATCGTTTCTTATGTGTATAAATCGGGAGTGAGCATAGGATCTTCCATGCTCTCTCCATAATACTAGTATCACATTTGGTAAAAATCAGTATTATTCCATTATATTGGACCTTACTCCAAGTTTATGTAGTTTAAACAATTTATTTTATTGATTTATTCCTTTTTGTACAGTCAGATGTTAAGAACAAAATAAAAATCTAATAGAACATTTGGATATTTGTTCTCTTTTCTCAGTTTGATATATCAACCAATCAAAACTAAAGAATCCGGGCTGCCCCCAAATATGATATTTCAATTGTTGAACCAACTCAACGTGCATGACAACGAATCTTATTTAGATCCTTGGTACATCGCTATTGTGGTATGGTGACTGCTTTTCACACCAAAGGACTAGGTTCATGAATGGCCAAAAATGGCCCTGCTTTTTCAAAAAAAAAATTAAATTATTATTTTCTTTTCACCTTTTGTAATACTGATTGTAATAAGCATTTATCTTTTATACTGTATATGTTTTGTAATCTAAAAAAACGTCATTCTGTGAATAAAGCATCACTAAAGAGGGTATGGGTCGAGTGAATTTTTTTTTTCATTATATTTGAGGAAATAAATTTAATAATTTAATATTAAGGCACTTATGCGACACATTGAAAATTTAATATGTATTTTTTATGTTAAAATGAGTCACCACTTGTCATTTTGAGATGTCGCATGCATGCTTTCACTAATAAAAAAAAAGTTTTAAAACATGAACATTTCCCAAATACGCTAGAAGTAGATACTAGTTGATGACCTGACCTGCAATAGACACGTCTTGCTGTGTCATACAACTTAAAATATGTTTAGCTTGTAATTTGGCTAGTTGTTATTCTAAAATATGTATATTTCGCCCTACGATCGTTAAATACATTAAAGATACAGACATTCAACATAACACTCGAGCGTAACCGCGTATTAGACCTATCAAAAATATATGCTGTATCTAATGATGCTGCGGGGAATAAATGAAGTCGAACCATCAACAACAGTCAAATCGAGATGCAGTTACAGGCTAAGTAAAGGTATGATAACTAAATTTCTCTGATGTTATTTAATTTGTTATTTCTTGCTACAGAATTATTTGACTCTGGCCGTTGGCGAATATTTTAAAGAACAGTGATTTACATCTGTCATGATCTGAACTGGTCAAAGTGTAGCGTTATAGGCGTATTACGATTGTGAAGATTTATCTGAAGACAAGTTATATTTAAAGATGGCATGGTTTAACCAGTATGTATGAAAGTGTGGACTGAATAACATTTTAGATCTCGATATCTATATAATATGCAAAGCCTTTCAGCAGATCGATCGTGTCTGCAGACGAGAATAGCGATACTACCTTCAGTAAACAGTAGGTTGTTTATATGTTGAATAGACATATATATATAGATCTATATATCCATTTAACAAGTTGTTTATCAGTCAACCAGGGTAAATGTTCATATAAATGGAGGGAGGGAGGGTATTTCAAGCTTTAAAAATTTAAATAAAAATGCAAAAAGACAAGTGGAAGTCAAATACATTTGAATGTCACGTTAAATTATTAACTTGAACGGAAATGTTTCAACGTTCTCCTGGTAAAGTGTTTAGCGCGTTGGTCTTCTAATTGCGAGGTTAGCGATCAATCCTACTTGACAACATTTTTTTTGCTGTGTATTCTAATATAAGAAGAAATAATTATTTATAAATATTAGAATCAAATTAAATTGTAACCAAAAAACAATGCAATACTCTTTGAAATATAATTATAACATTTTCAGGTTCTCTCTAATGAGATTTCATATTTTAGAGAATGAATAATATAAATTATTATCATATACAGGGGCGGATCCAGACTTTCAGTTAAAGGGAGAGAGGGAAGGGAGTCAGTTTACGCCGGTTTCTTTAAACAGCAGATCCACCATTGATATTTTGTACTATTTATCAATTCTACACACAGGAATTAATTCAAATGATGAAGCTAAAACACGATGTTTTAGTCCATCGTTAGTCAATCTTAAGATTAAAGGTGCTAAAAAACCCAGGCTTACTGTTTTATCTGCAAATGGCCTGGAGCCAAGTTAATAGTTGTTTCTCAAACCATTTGTTTTGATGTATTTTTGAAGAAAAATATTTGATAGCAGCTGCAAGTAAATGTTGCCCTGTACATTTTGATGACCAGTGTGAAAACCTAACACCAAATTCCGTCTCTAACCTGAAAACCATAGATAATGTCCATGCTAACAGGACAACCATTTTGGACCTTATTCAGTATATATGCGTGTAATGGTTCAACGTATGTCAACCAAGCGAATATCCTTTGATAATCTGGAGTCGTACAGTGACACTGGTCTTATAAATCTCACAGGACTGACCAGGGACCAGTTTCTAGACCATTTTCAAGAAGTGAAATTCAACATTAGGAATACACCTTCTAGAAGATCATTGACAACACTAGAAATCTTTCTGCTTAAAATGAAATCTGGCATGTCAAATAAATTACTTTCGGCAATTTTCTTAACGTCCATGTCAAGTATCAGGAGGGCAGTACATACAACAAGAAAAGCACTGCTGCAGGACTTTGTTCCTACTTATTTGAGATTCACACACATAAATTGTGAAGATTCACCAAATATCACACACGGCCAAATCTTTGTTTAATGAAAGTGAGGATCAAGTAATATTTGTTCTAGATGGTACTTATATCTACATTAATAAAAGTAACAACGTACACTTTCAAAGGCGGTCCTAATGTATATAAAGGACAACCTCTTGTCAAATCAATAGCGATATTCACTACTACTGGCTATTTTCTAACTGTTTTATGACCATATTTTGCTGATACCAAAAATAATGATGCTTCATTTTAAGGATATAATGAACAACAATGCAGAACAAATCAAAGGTTGGGTTAAGCAAAGCGATATATTCATTGTTGACAAAAGTTTTAGGGATTCAATCCAACTCTTAGAAGACCTCGGTATACAGACCGAAATGCCAGCATTTATGGTACGTGGTCAACGTCAGATGTCGACCGAGGATTCTAATACTAGCAGACTGGTTACAAAGGTAAGCATTCTACATGTGTAATATTAAAATAACATCTACGTCTGACGGCGTAATATACCAATGTTCTACCAATGGATATATATCATTATACATAAATAGGTTATATATAAATATATAAAACAATATACATATCTACTAATATAACAAAATATGTAAAACACAAACGTAATTTTACAAAACTATATGATACACTTAATTATGTGGTTACATTGGTATACTATAATGATTGTCCACATTTATTTATAGGTGCGATGGGTAGTAGAAGCATCCAATTCTAGGATCAAAAGATGAAAGAACTTTGATCATATTCTAGCAACCAACAAAGTCCCTTTTATCGGAGTTTTTGTGCATATTGTGTTTTCAATATCAAATAAATATTTCAGACGAATCAACTCTACCAAAGATAGTGAAGATGATAAAGCTCTTGCATCCGATCTGTCAAACGGAAGCAATGCATTACAGGATTTTGTTGAATCTAATAACATGGATAGAAGATCTGCCATGTGGGTGTCAGTTGAGAATTGTAGTTTTTAACTTTCCTAACATGATGAAACCAAACTACGCTCAATAACTCTTGGGATATATCAGCAAAAGTTGAGTTTAAGCTATATACAGGAATATGTTGGAGGTAACTGCCACATTCAGATGCATCAGGAGGCAGATAATCTAATTCGTGTCCGGCTTCAGAGCAGACATCTATCAGCTAAGACTTATATTGTATGGCTACAGTACACGGCAACTGATATACAGGCTTAGTACTGTAAGTGTATGGCAACTAATATACAGGCTTGGTACTGTAAGTGTATGGCAACTGATATACAGGCTTGGTACTGTAAGTATTAGGCAACTGATATACAGGCTTGGTACTGTAAGTGTATGTCAACTGATATACAGGCTTGGTACTGTAAGTACACGGCAACTGATATACAGGATTGGTACTGTAAGTGCATGGCAACTGATATACAGGTTTGGTACTGTAAGTGCATGGCAACTGATATATAGGCTTGGTACTGTAAGTACACGGCAACTGATATACAGGCTTGGTACTGTAAGTGCATGGCAACTGATATACAGGTTTGGTACTGTAAGTGCATGGCAACTGATATACAGGTTTCGTACTGTAAGTGAATGGCAACTGATATATAGGCTTGGTAATGTAAGTGTACGGCAACTGATATACAGACTTGGTACTGTAATTGTATGACAACTGATATACAGGCTTGGTAAACACTGATATACAGGCTTGGTACTGTAAGTGTACGGCAACTGATACACAGGCTTGGTACTGTAAGTGTACGGCAACTGATACACAGACGTGGAACTGTAAGTGTTTGGCAACAGATATACAGGTTTGGTACTGTAAGTACACGGCAACTGATACACAGGCTGTGTACTGTAAGTGTACGGTAACTGATATACAGGCTTGGTACTGTAAGTGTACTGCAACTGATATACAGACTTGGTACTGTAAGTGTTCGGCAACTGATATACAGGCTTGGTACTGTAAGTGTACGGCAACTGATATACAGGCTTGGTACTGTAAGTGCATGGCAACTGATATACAGGCTTGGTACTGTAAGTGTATGGCTTGAGCAATGCTCACACATAGCCGCCATTCTCTGGTACTTGGGACTGTCCATACATGAACGTACAAATAAGATATTTGGAGTCAGAGATTGAGGTGATTATTCCGACGATGCTTTTGAGACATATATCTGTTCTTTTTACTCCGAATTAAGTACATGTTTTATACATATATTCATCTAAACTATGAGATATCCCTCTGTCCACAAATGCTTTTAACTATAAACTGTGTTTGAAATATATGCTGTATACTTTACTTACCATTTAATATTGGCCTTAAAACGATACATGACCTTATGATTACGTGAATAAACAATATTTAATGAAGGAGATTCAAATTGAAAGTAAACAACATCTTTATTAACTTTATAAGATTGTTTTACATATTGAGAACACTATAAATTTTAGCTTTAAAGTTTTGGTCGGTACACACTGTTTAATATTTTAAATCATAAATATAAAAAAGCCATGATTGTTAACCTTCCTTAAGTATAAAATAAATGTTATATAAGTAAGTGTTGATATGCCATAATTTATACCCAGTTTGAACGTTAATCCACAATAATTATTATTTAAAAGACTAAATTGTCAGTCCATTTACAAATGACGGTACATGGATATTTGTAAAGATAATTCGATTTTGCTAAGATGGATTCTTGATTTGAATGCATTGTAAGTATGCGTTTCAATAATTAAGGTCACATTTTAAGAACATATCCGCGGTATTTGAAATTTATCACGCTACAACGCAGAAATAAGATAATAACACCGATTATTTACGCAGTGAGATCAATAATACTGATTATTTATATAAATATATACTGAACAAAACATAAACGTCCTCTGTATTTATGTGCAGATATATCGAAATATGAAAACAAAGTTTATATGTTATTCTATCGCAAAAGTATTCTAAGGTGCATTTAATGTAAAGGTTTACGGCTTTATTGTTACAAAAAAATAATTGAATTTCAGATAAAACGAGGTTAGCTTTGAACAAATAATCATTTCTTTAATATTTGGAGTAGGTATGTGGTATATCTAATACCATTATTTGGTTTATCTAATATTAGTATTTAGAGTGGATATGTGGTATATCAAATACCATTATTGGAGTAGGAATGTGGTATATCTAATATTATACCATTATTTGGAGTATGTATGTGGTATAAGTAATATCATTATTTGGAGTAGGAATGTGGAATATCTAATACTATTATTTGGAGTAGGTGTGTGGTATATCTAATTCCATTATTTGGAGTAGGTGTGTGGTATATATAATACCATTATTTGGAGTAGGTGTGTGGTATATATAATACCATTATTTGGAGTAGGTGTGTGGTATATATAATACCATTATTTGGAGTAGGAATGTGGTATATCTAATACCATTATTTGGAGTAGGTGTGTGGTATATATAATACCATTATTTGGAGTAGGAATGTGGTATATCTAATACCATTATTTGGAGTAGGTGTGTGGTATATATAATACCATTATTTGGAGTAGGAATGTGGTATATCTAATACCATTATTTGGAGTAGGTGTGTGGTATATATAATACCATTATTTGGAGTAGGAATGTGGTATATCTAATACCATTATTTGGAGTAGGTGTGTTGTATATCTAATACCATTATTTGGAGTAGGAGTGTGGTATATCTAATACCATTATTTGGAGTAGGTGTGTGGTATATCTAATACCATTATTTGGAGTAGGTGTGTGGTATATATAATACCATTATTTGGAGTAGGTGTGTGGTATATATAATACCATTATTTGGAGTAGGTGTGTGGTATATCTAATACCATTATTTGGAGTAGGTGTGTGGTATATATAATACCATTATTTGGAGTAGGAATGTGGTATATCTAATACCATTATTTGGAGTAGGTGTGTGGTATATATAATACCATTATATGGAGTAGGAGTGTGGTATATCTAATACCATTATTTGGAGTAGGTGTGTGGTATATATAATACCATTATTTGGAGTAGGTGTGTGGTATATATAATACCATTATTTGGAGTAGGTGTGTGGTATATCTAATACCATTATTTGGAGTAGGTGTGTGGTATATCTAATACCATTATTTGGAGTAGGTGTGTGGTATATATAATACCATTATTTGGAGTAGGTGTGTGGTATATCTAATACCATTATTTGGAGTAGGAATATGGTATATCTAATACCATTATTTGGAGTAGGTGTGTTGTATATCTAATACCATTATTTGGAGTAGGTGTGTTGTATATCTAATACCATTATTTGGAGTAGGAGTGTGGTATATCTAATACCATTATTTGGAGTAGGTGTGTGGTATATATAATACCATTATTTGGAGTAGGTGTGTGGTATATCTAATACCATTATTTGGAGTAGGAATGTGGTATATCTAATACCATTATTTGGAGTAGGTATTTGGCATATCTAATACTATTATTTGGATAAAATATGTGGTATATCTAATACCATTATTTTGAGTAGGTAAGTGGTAAATCTAATATTATTATTTTGAGTATGTGTGTGGTATATCTAATACAATTATTTGGAGTAAGCATGTGGTATATCTAATACCATTATTTGGAGTAGGTGTGTGGTATATCTAATACCAGTATTTGGAGTAGGTTTGTGGTATATCTAATACAATCATTTGGAGAAGTAATGTGGTATATATAATACCATTATTTGGAGTAGGTATTTGGCATATCTAATACCATTATTTGGATCAAATATGTGGTATATCTAATACCATTATGTTGAGAAGGTAAGTGGGGTATATCTAATATTATTATTTTGAGTATGTGTGTGGTATATCTAATACCATTATTTGGAGTAAGTATGTGGTATATCTAAAACCATTATTTGGAGTAGGTTTGTGGTATATCTAATACCATTATTTTTAGATGGTAAGTGGTATATCTAATATTATTATTTTGAGTAGGTATGTGGTATATCTAATACCATTATTTTGAGATGGTAAGTGGTATATCTAATATTATTATTTTGAGTAGGTATGTGGTATATCTAATATTATTAATTGGGGTAGGTATGTGGTATATCTAATACAATTATTTGGATCAGTTATGTGGTATATATGATATTAGTATTTGGAGCAGGTATGTGGTATACCTAACATTATTATTTGGAGTAGGTATGTGGTATATCTAACGTTATCATTTGGAACAGGTATTTGGAATAGCTTATATTATTTTGAGAAAGTCAGTTGTATATCTAATACCATTATTTGGAGTATGTATGTGGTATAAGTAATATCATTATTTGGAGTAGGAATGTGGTATATCTAATTCAATTATTTGGATCAGTCATGTGGTATATATAATATAAGTATTTGGAGTAGGTTTGTGGTATATCTAATACCATCATTTGGAGTAGGAAAGTGGTATATCTTATACCATTATTTGGAGTAGGTATGTGGCATATCTAATACTATTATTTGGATAAAATATGTGGTATATCTAATACCATTATTTTGAGTAGGTTTGTGGTATATCTAATACCATCATTTGGAGTAGGAATGTGGTATATCTAATACCATTATTTGGAGTAGGTATGTGGCATATCTTATACAATTATTTGGATCAAATATGTGGTATATCTAATACCATTATTTTGAGTAGGTAAAAGGTATATCTAATATTATTATTTTGAGTAGGTATGTGGTATATCTAATACCATTATTTGGAGTAGGTTTGTGGTATATCTAATACCATTATTTGGAGTAGGTGTGTGGTATATCTAATACCATTATTTGGAGTAGGTGTGTGGTATATCTAATACCATTATTTGGAGTAGGTGTGTGGTATATCTAATACCATTATTTGGAGTAGGTGTGTGGTATATATAATACCATTATTTGGAGTATGTGTGTGGTATATCTAATACCATTATTTGGAGTAGGTTTGTGGTATATCTAATACCATTATTTTGAGAAGGTAAGCGGTATATCTAATATTGTTATTTTGAGTAGGTATGTGGTATATCTAATACCATTATTTGGAGTAGGTAAGTGGTATATCTAATATTATTAATTGGAGTAGGTATGTGGTATATCTAATACCATTATTTGGAGTAGGTATGTTGTATATCTAATACCATTATTTTGAGTAGATAAGTGGTATATTTAATACCATTATTTGGATCCGGTATATGGTATATCTAATACCATTATTTGGAGTAGGTTTGTTGTATATCTTATACCATTAATTGGAGTAGGTATGTGGTATATCTAATACAATTATTTGGATCAGTTATGTGGTATATATGATATTAGTATTTGGAGCAGGTATGTGGTATACCTAACATCATTATTTGGAGTAGGTATGTGGTATATATAACGTTATCATTTGGAACAGGTATTTGGAATAGCTAATATTATTTTGAGAAAGTCAGTTGTATATCTATTATCATTATTTGAAGTACGTATGCAGCATATTTAATATTACTCTTCGGAGCAGGTTAGTTTTACATCATTATTTGTAAAAGGTTTTAGTTAATTTTAATATCATTATTTGGAGAAGGTCTTAGGTAAATCTGAAGCAGGTATGTGGAACAGCTAATATTTCATTTGGTGTATATTTGTAAAACGCTGATATGCTCAGGTTATGTAAGTGGTGCTATACGCAGAAGTACTCGATGACTGCGGAAGTCAGAGCAGCAAAAGAGTACCAATTAAGCATACGACAAGACGGGAATAAGGTCATGTATACAGCCCCTCTGTATGTTTGAGCATTCAGGAGGAATTCGCCATCATTCAGTCCCCAGTGCTTCCAGTCGTTGCACAATTAAAGAGGATATGTGATGGCCAACTATAAAGGGGTTAACCACAAAACATACCATATATTGCCAAACCAAAGTATCATTATCTCTTTTAATAAATTTCTTGATATTTTAACAAATGACGATGGCCCTTGATCTTACCAAATTACTTCACCATAAAAGTTAGGTAAAGACAAACGGTGTCACAGAAGTGGTTTTTAATCGATGTTGTAAAAACAAATGAGATGAAAAATGCAAGAAAACATTTAATGTAATTTGAGATTACGGTAGCCCTGTTAGTCCTGTTTTAATAGTTCTTTATTCATAACGAGATTACGTTAAACTTTAATAAATTCCACAAAGGAATCATCTAGTAAAACAAATAAGGAAATGTAAAACCCCATATGGTGTAGCTCGCGGTAAAATCCTTTCCATAATAATTATGAGAAAAAAAAACAATATCGAAACAAAATAATCTCATACACTTTGAACGTTAGCGTGTAACTTACTACAAAATAAAAAGATATAAATTCTATGAATATTTAAACCAGACGTATTTTCCATCATTTTTACATTAAACTACTGTTTACTTACCACATAACTACATTCCAAACACAAAAATGCAAATATATCATCCAAATAACAACTAGCACTGCTGCAGAATAATTTCAAAATATAAAAATATCTACTTAGATAAAAATCTTGCGCTTGCGCATTGCGTACAAAAAATAATGGGACAAAGAATTCAAACATAAGACGTATTTCGCAATTTAACACCGTGTTGTTCAGAAACCATGTAGTTCATTTGAAATTTAAGATTTTTGCGTACATTCACAATCATAAAAGCAATCGATCACATTATTATTTTGCACAAAGCATGTTTACAAATAACGTCTCAGATATATAGATTCTTTTCACACGCAGAGGGTATAACCTTGTCATTCAGACGTGGTTTTAAGTACTGCTGTCAGCGAGACACATTTGTTGGCGTTTTACGCAGTTTGTCAAAATAAATGTTTAATTACGTATTTAAGAACGGTCAGTGCCACAGAGAGTACACGCAATGCTTTATCACTATTATCAATATATGTAAACAATACCGTTGAGTAGTTAAAAAAATTGAATGCGGTTCCCTTACCATGATCATTGTATATATATATTCGAAAATACCGGATTGACATTGTCATTATAACATATCCCCGATTGAGCAAAGCAAATTACTGTCATTAAAGATAATGCGATCATTGAGACTGATTATAACAACAGGAGATCACAACATATCATATAGCTAGTCAAGCAATAATCTTGCACGCAATCAGAACGTATGCTTAACAAAAATGTGGCCTGCTGTAAAACCTATAAAAGGTAGTTGAAGAATTTTATGTTCCTTTTTGCGTGACAGGACGTTTATCTTATATACGGTGGGAATACGATATCTGGTCACGTGGTTTTTAGCTCGACTATTCGTAGAATAGGGGAGCTATTGAACTTTACCTCGGCGTCAGCGTCCGCGTTAGCGTTGGGTTTTCAGGTCAAAGTTTTTTTATCATGGAATGCACAGAGACAAGAACCATAACACTGAATTGAATGTGGCAGAGTAACATGTACGATTCTTTTGGACTTGCCTTTTCAGGTTTAAGTTTTTTTCCAGGTAAAATATCTATGCAACCGCTCATTGGATATGCATTAAATTTCACATGTGTGTTCAGCATCATCATTAGAACGCACAAATATAAGAGCCATAACTCTGGGTTGCATTTTGGCAGAGCTATGACCCTTTTGGACTTGATTTTTCAGGTAAAAGATTTTTCTCAGGTAAAATATCTATGCAACCACTCATTGGATATGAATTGAACTTCACATTGTGTTCAGCATCATCATTGGAACGCACAGACACAATAACCACAACTCTGGGTTGCATTTCCAGCATCATCAATGGGACACACAGAGACAAGAACCTTATCTCTAGGTTGCATTTTGAAAGAATTGTGGCCCTTTTTGGACCTCTTTTTTTTCAGGCTTAAGTTTTGTATCAGGCAAGATAACTATGCATCCACTCAATGGATATGAATGAAACTTCACATGTGTGTTCAGAATCATAAATAATTGTCAATATATAGGGTTATTATACATACATGGTGTGCCTTAAGTTAGGTATTGGCACACCTATCAGGTTATTTATCAGCAATGTTTATGAATCTATAAAGCAGTTATAAAGTTTGAACAACAAATGTAACAAAATGCTTAGTTAAATAATAGTAAGGCAACATAAGCCATCCATTCACTTTGCTGTTTTAAAAAAAGAAAAGAAATGTTAATGATAATAAAAATAAATATTATTGTTGAAATATTTTGCTAATTTATTTTTAACAGACAAGCAATAATTAAAGCTTAATTTTACCACCCCTGAGTTTTTATATCTATTTTATTATCTTCCACTTGGTACTTTTTCTTGAAATAGTTGTCGGTTTAGAACAGCATCAAAATAGTCGAACGCTCTGTCCCTCCGACATGTTATGATAGAAGTCACGCACAAAATCGGCGATTTCCGTCACTTCAGGTAAGTAAAATGTTAATTATCTACCTTAATGCTGAACCGTTCATACAACAAAGGTGTGATGTGAATGATCGAGAATTCAATAGCTTTGAAATTCGAGATTACTTCGACCAACCCGAAAAAAAATGAGAGACGAAATAAGGCGCACAACACGGAAGATGAGAGATGCGCACACACACGGAAGATGAGAGATAAGGCACACACACACACACACACGGAAGATGAGAGATAAGGCACACATACACGGAAGATGAGATGTAAGGCGCACACACACGGAAGATGAGAGATAAGGCACACACCCACACACACGGAAGATGAGAGATAAGGCACACATACACGGAAGATGAGAGTTAAGGCGCACACACACGGAATATGCATAAATGGAAATTGTAGTTTCACAGCCGTTGACGATGATATTATTGATTGATATACACTGTATTTACTTCTAAAAATTAATTTGAAAAAGTGGGTTATATATAAACACCAAAATTAATTATAAAGATAAACGATAGGGTGCACACATGAAAATTTGTCAGATAGGGTGCACACTTAAAACACGATATATCGAATTCTTTAATATGTTTCTTTTTTTTAAAACGAAAAGGAAACTCTAATCTTTGACATTGGCATCTTGTAAGTGAATTTAATATATCTATCATTGCAATCAATGCTTCATATATAAAAAATTTAACATATTCACATGCTAGAGAGTAAGAGTTGGACAAAGTTCCAACGTACACTATTTAGATTTATATCAAACATAATGTCAATGATAAATATATATCGTAAATCACTTTGTTTTCACAGGTTAAGTTAACAATTGTAAAATCAAAATATGACCTGTCATTGAAAATATCTAGACGTCCAAAAGAAAAACAAATAATCTCTGGTCACTTTGATTTCTCAAAATTGGATATCAACCCCATACCAACATATATACGACAAAAAAGAAATAGTCATACTTACAAGAAATGAGTGAACTCGCACCAAAAGTATTAAATAATTCGCCAGAAGATGGCTTTGATAAAATGTGGCTGTCATTTCGAGATAGGTCAATTAGATTTATTTCCGCTTAAACACTTGCTTTCATTCTTGCTGTAAACAGTTGTTGTCAAAGGGTTTAACTGCTCTATCACAACACAAATGCGCTATTCTGACGATACGAAAACGTTCTGGAAACACGGTAGGACGATTTGTAAACTTCATAGATTGTTTTAAAAACGACTGACAATTTGTTTCAGGTAACTCCACAAATACAGATACATGCCAGAAATGTATGGTATTAATTTTGCTGTTCGAAGTGTTGGCGTTTTTAAGCATGTTGATATGTATGGTGACTGTTGCAAAGGAAAGTCAGGAATAATGGAATACATTGTAGACATAGTTAGCATCGACTTCCAATTTCAGCCCGTTTGACATACGATGGGAAGAAATTAAAAACAAGGCCTCGCGGAAATATCAGGAGATATAGATATATTTGGATTTTGGGGCTGAAAACATATTGGCAGAGAGAACTGCAGTTGAAACTTAATCAAGTAAATTGAGTTTTTGGCGATTTAAAACCATGCGAAGGAAACACGATTCGTCAATACAAGACAATGCAGTAAGAATTATTCCACTTCGACATATATCAGTTTCTGTCGTTATTCACCAAGACAGAGAGACGAGAAGAAAGAAATAATATTCAAAAGAGAAACTCATTGAAAGAGGAGGTGACTCCAACTCAAGAAAGAGGGCATATGTCTACGTCATAAGCCAATATTGGAATCATTGGTGAATATCTGAATAAAGGCTACCCACTTGTTAGAACAAATCTCAAAAGAAACATATTTTAACAGAATGCAATACTTAAATAAAAACACGGTGTGTGTATGTGTGTGTGTGAGTGGGGTGAGGGTGGTGAACTTTTACAGACTCAAAATGACCGTTCGAAATATCCTAAACGTGTTATGAAAGTTATATTTTAGAAAATAAGGTTGAATGAACCAATATATGTTAGTAACAACAACTTGATATAATTATGTGTTGCATTTTTGTATTCGTTGACCTAAATTAATCATAGACTGATATATGTGTTAAATTATGTGGTAGTGGTAATTTCACATGTTCCAATTAAACAAGTTTAATGTATAATAGTTTCTAATAACCTCAATTATTAATTTTTTTGATAAACAAAAAAAAATATGGAGCATAAACTATTGCAGGAAACACGAAAATATGTAAAATAAAAAATTGTTCACTTGTGTTAGTGGTGGCTTTTCTTAAGAATAAACATTTTTTTTTAAATAGGTTACGGGTTGGAACTAAAAACAAAGTTTCACCTTGGTTGATTTTTATATTATTTGGAAAAATACTTGAAAGTTTAAAAGTCAGCATAGAAGCATCGTGTTGCAGTTGTGTCCGTTTTAACTTAATATAATTACATGTATACTTGATGAAATAGGTGGGTGGGGTAATTTCACATATTCAAACGGCAATTCGATACAATAGGGTTCCAAATTATCTTAAATATGTTGTTTTCGAGATTTTGTGATAATAAACTTATTGTTACAACATGTGCATCATAGATAATAATAGTATTATATGTAAAACAGTGAATTATACACAATTAAGATCAGTGATGAACTTTCAAAGCTTAATATTTAGGTGGTATGTTTGAACTAATAAAAACAATTTTTTAAATAGTTTGATTGCGGTATGATTTCCAGCAATTAATTGTCCCCCGTTTTGCTAAAGCGGGAGACACTAATTTGGGTATGCCCGTCTGCCGGACGTCCGCCCGTCACACTTTAGTTAAAAATGCCTGAATGAAATATTTTGAACTTTTATTTTAATAAAAAACAATCCATAAACATTCTGCAATTTTGTCTGATTTGACCTAAATATATTATAAATCCACTTGTTAAAATAAGTGGGTTATTTCACATTCTCAAAATGCATATTTTCAATACATCCAGGTTTTCAAATAATCTAAAATGTATTATTTTTATTATAAAAAAAACCTTAGAGTTATGATTCTATTTCACCGGAAATAGCATTATTAGATGTAAAAAAGTAAATTATATACAACTAATGTTAGTGGTGACTTCTTCAAAGCTTAAACATTTTTTAGTTAGGTTGTATGTCTGAACTATCCTATCTTTTCTATCGTCCAATTGCGATTCACTTTTGATTCGTTTTACAGCAATATCTGTAAATAAAAAACAGTTTAGAAACAAGTAAATGCAATTTTGTCCGGGTAGACCTTAAATGACCTTAGATTGACATGACTACTATTGATTTCTTATATTTGCACAAATTTCATAATTCAAAATTTAGACAAAATAATAAAACATGCAAAAATTAGCGAGAAATGTACAAATGCTTTTTTGTCGCTTTTAATTTCTAACCAAGAAGTCGTTCAACTGCATACCAGCAGACAGGTTTTCATGTGTGGCTCATCAGCTGGCTATACAACCATTTGATTTGGTTTATATATAATCCAAGTTTGAATTTAAACAGTAACAATGGTGATTATTTATTAGAAGTGAATAAATCAATAAAAAAATCACAGTAATGCCGTAAAACAATAATTTTCATTTATATTTATTCCTTGTGTCGTCCTATCTCTCAATTTTTCCCAGTTGTTTGAAGAAATCTCGAAAACCATTTCACGAGAAATCAAATCACACTATTAGAATTGATTCACTTAGGTGGGCTATTTGCATATAATCGCATGTAAATCTTTCCACTAATAAGGAAGATATTGTTTCTGACCTGAAGTGACGGAAAATAGCCGAATGTGTGTGTGGATCCTATCATAAAAAACACGTGACCAGAGATCGTATTTCGAAAAATATGCTGTAGTGGAAGGTTTGAAGCATCCTCGATATAAACAATATATATTAGTATTAACTTGTTTTTCTTTGTGTTTGATGTGCCAGTGGTACTTCTGTTGTTTATTTCGTAACACAGTTTAATATGCCATAGCTGTTGGTGGAAGTAAATCCCCTTTCATTATGGACTCCTCTTACTATTTTCACGCCAAAATTTATCTTCTCAGGTAAAATATTAAAGATAATACCTAGACATTTATTATTATTATACTGTTCTTTTAGGTTATAGTTACATTAATATGAACTATTCATTATAATGATGATTAAGTTACGATGAAATCGGGTCGCATTCATTAATAACTGTTATTTATTTTACACATGAAAGCAAAGATGTAGGAGCCGGGCGAATCGTTCCCCTTCCACTATGTTCATGTTTGGTAAGATAACTGGCGTCAGTATGTGTATATACGGTGTCCCTACATATAGTTTGATTCAATTGTAAATTAACGTTGTAACTACAAGATACATATCAACACTGTATAACACACTAATTATTTCTGGCGGCAACGAATCCATGTAATCCATGTATTACTGAATTTCAGAATAGCTGCATTGTTTTAGACAGGGTAATATTATTTGATATTTAAATATATCCATACAATTAGATGTTAATCAGAGTTTTGTACAAATTACAAATTGTAAATTCATTCAAACCTTAAGGGGTGGGTGTTTTATGGACTTTCAGTGCCTGAGAGGTATCAGATATGAATCCTGATAAAGCTTGTTTCATCCTATATATCGCCCCATTGATGCAATAAGGTACCAAGTGTATATGAAATAAGAAGGCACTTGGTACCTTTTTGCACCAATGGGGCGATATTGACTATTATTGTAGAATGTAGAAGTTTTAAATATTAAAAGGTTACGCCCCCCCCCCCCCCCCAACACCCACCCACACACACATCCCTACGCACACTTGTGGGAGGGGATACACTTTGTCCTACGTCTTTGCTCGTAGTACTGGAAGTGAAACTCGGTTGAGATTAACGTTCCGATACATATTATGATTTAGTCTAAGTTTCTTGCGTACGTGTATATTAGAGTAAATTATATCCCCCTCATAAAAACTCACTAGAACGCTTGATTTGATGTTGGTGATGTTAACATTTTCCGAGTGTCGTTTCCAACCAACAGAAGGGTTAAAGAAGATTCGCCTTTGAATACATCTAATTCTGTGGTCTGTTTTTAAATCATAAACGCCTTAAGTCACAAAAACATGATAGTTACCATGTTTTCTAAGAAATGAGAGAATGCAGCAGGAGTACTCCACCAGCGGGAGAGGGACACTTTTTCCGACCCACCATCTACAGTAGGAGTACTCCACAAGCGAGAGGACACCTTTCCTACCCACCATCTACAGTAGAAGTACTCCACCAGCGGGAGAAGGACACCTTTCCCGCCCACCATCTACAGTTGGAGTACTCCGTCAGCGAGAGAAGGACATCTTTCCCGCCCACCATCTACAGTAGGAGTACTCCACCAGCGGGAGAAGGACACCTTTCCCGCCCACCATCTACAGTAGGAGTACTCCACCAGCGGGAGAAGGACACCTTTCCCGCCCACCATCTACAGTAGGAGTATTCCACCAGCGGGAGAAGGACACCTTTCCCGCCACAGTAGGAGTACTCCACCAGCGGGAGAAGGACACCTTTCCCGCCCACCATCTACAGTAGGAGTATTCCACCAGCGGGAGAAGGACACCTTTCCCGCCCAACATCTACAGTAGGAGTACTCCACCAGCGGGAGAAGGACACCTTTCCCGCCCACCATCTACAGTAGAAGTATTCCACAAGCGGGAGAAGGACACCTTTCCCACCAATCATCTACAGTGGCCTCTCACCAATTATTGCACTACTTTTAAACCCATTGAATTATCAGTTACTAACAAAATACTTATTGTAAACATTTTCAAATAAAAGTACGTGTTCGATTTTGCCAGAGTTGCCATTAGATCAATATATATTTCATGAATAATTTGCCAGTTTGACCACGTACTTTTTAATCTTTGACAAGAATAAAAACAAACTTTGTAAAAAGGTAACACTTAAAGAACGATGTTAGCCACAGAAGAGTCTGTACACGTTTCTCCACACAACGTTTTATAAACATTTAACAAGGTTTTTCTGAAATCTTATTTAACATTTTCAACAGTTAAGTCCAACTTCAGCGAGATCAACCAAAATGTATGATAGTGGGCGACAAAAGTTAAGTCCAGCTTCAAACTCCAGCGAAATCAACCATAATGTATAATAGTGGGCAACAAAAGTTAAGTCCAGCTCCAGCAAAATCTACCATAATGTACAATAGTGGGCGACAAAAGTTAAGTCCAGCTACAGCGAGATCAACCATAATGTATAATAGTGGGCGACAAAAGTTAAGTCCAGCTACAGCGAGATCAACCATAATGTGTAATAGTGGGTGACAAAAGTTAAGTCTAGCTCCAGCGAGATCTACCATAATGTGTAATAGTGGGCGACAAAAGTAAAGTCTAGCTCCAGCGGGATCAACCATAATGTGTAATAGTGGGCGACAAAAGTTAAGTCCAGCTACAGTGAGATCAACCATAATGTGTAATAGTGGGCGACAAAAGTTAAGTCTAGCTCCAGCGAGATCTACCATAATGTGTAATAGTTGGCGACAAAAGTTCAGTCTAGCTCCAGCGGGATCAACCATAATGTATAATAGTGGGCGACAAAAGTTAAGATCTACCATAATGTATAATAGTCGGCGACAAAAGTTCAGTCCAGCTCCAGTGAGATCAGCTAAATAAACCATAATGTATAATAGTGGGCAACAAAAGTTAAGTCTAGCTCCAGCGAGATCTACCATAATGTATAATAGTGGGCGACAAAAGTAAAGTCCAGTTCCAGCGAAATCAACCATAATGTATAATAGTGGGCGAAAAAAGTTAAGATCTACCATAATGTATAATAGTCGGCGACAAAAGTTCAGTCCAACTCCAGTGAGATCAGCTAAATAAACCATAATGTATAATAGTGGGCAACAAAAGTTAAGTCCAGCTCCAGCGAGATCAACCATAATGTATAATAGTGGGCAACAAAAGTTAAGTCCAGCTCCAGCGAGATCAACCATAATGTATAATAGTGGGCAACAAAAGTTAAGTCCAGCTCCAGCGAGATCAACCATAATGTATAATAGTGGGCAACAAAAGTTAAGTCCAACTTCAGCGAGATCAACCATAATGTATAAAAGTGGGCAACAAAAGTTAAGTCCAGCTCCAGCGAGATCAACCATAATGTATAATAGTGGGCAACAAAAGTTAAGTCCAGCTCCAGCGAGATCAACCATAATGTATAATAGTGGGCAACAAAAGTTAAGTCCAGCTCCAGCGAGATCAACCATAATGTATAATAGTGGGCAACAAAAGTTAAGTCCAGCTCCAGCGAGATCTACCATAATGTATAATAGTGGGCAACAAAAGTTAAGTCCAGCTCCAGCGAGATCAACCATAATGTATAATAGTGGGCAACAAAAGTTAAGTCCAGCTCCAGCGAGATCAACCATAATGTATAATAGTGGGCAACAAAAGTTAAGTCCAGCTCCAGCGAGATCAACCATAATGTATAATAGTGGGCAACAAAAGTTAAGTCCAGCTCCAGCGAGATCAACCATAATGTATAATAGTGGGCAACAAAAGTTAAGTCCAGCTCCAGCGAGATCTACCATAATGTATAATAGTGGGCAACAAAAGTTAAGTCCAGCTCCAGCGAGATCAACCATAATGTATAATAGTGGGCAACAAAAGTTAAGTCCAACTTCAGCGAGATCAACCATAATGTATAAAAGTGGGCAACAAAAGTTAAGTCCAGCTCCAGCGAGATCAACCATAATGTATAATAGTGGGCGACAAAAGTTAAGTCCAGCTACAGCGAGATCAACCATAATGTATAATAGTGGGCGACAAAAGTTAAGTCCAGCTACAGTGAGATCAACCATAATGTGTAATAGTGGGCGACAAAAGTTAAGTCTAGCTCCAGCGAGATCTACCATAATGTGTAATAGTTGGCGACAAAAGTTAAGTCTAGCTCCAGCGGGATCAACCATAATGTATAATAGTGGGCGACAAAAGTAAAGATCTACCATAATGTATAATAGTCGGCGACAAAAGTTAAGATCTACCATAATGTATAATAGTCAGCGACAAAAGTTCAGTCCAGCTCCAGTGAGATCAGCTAAATCAACCATAATGTATTATAGTTGGCGACAAAAGTTAAGTCCAGCTCCAGCGAGATCAACCATAATGTATGATAGCAGGCGACAAAAGTTAAGTCCAGCTCCAGTGAGATCAACCATAATGTATGATAGTGGGCGACAAAAGTTAAGTCAAGCTCCAGCGAGATTAACCATAATGTATGATAGTTGGCGACAAAAGTTAAGTACAACTTCAGGGAGATCAACCATAATGTATGATAGTGGGCGACAAAAGTTAAGTCCAGCTGCAGCGAGATCTACCATAATGTGTTATAGTGGGCAACAAAAGTTAAGTCCAGCTCCAGTGAGATCAACCATAATGTGTGATAGTGGGCAACAAAAGTTAAGTCCAGCTACAGCGAGATCAACCATAATGTGTGATAGTGGGCGACAAAAGTTAAGTCCAGCTCCAGCGAGCTCCAGCAAGATCAACCATAATGTATGATAGTGGGCGACAAAAGTTAAGTCCAGCTGCAGCGAGATCTACCATAATGTGTTATAGTGGGCAACAAAAGTTAAGTCCAGCTCCAGTGAGATCAACCATAATGAATGATAGTGGGCAACAAAAGTTAAGTCCAGCTCCAGTGAGATCAACCATAATGTATGATAGTGGGCGACAAAAGTTAAGTTCAACTTCAGCGAGATCAACCATAATGTATGATAGTGGGCGACAAAAGTTAAGTCCAGCTTCAGCAAGATCAACCATAATGAATGATAGTGGGCGACAAAAGTTAAGTAAAATTTCAGCAAGATCAACCATAATGTGTGATAGTGGGCGACAAAAGTTAAGTACAGCTCAAGCAAGATCAACCATTATGTATAATCGTGGGCGACAAAAGTTAAGTCCAGCTTTAGCGAGATCAACAATAATGTATAACAGTGGGGGACAAAAGTTAAGTCCAGCTTCAGTGAGATTAACCATAATGTATAACAGTGGGCGACAAAAGTTAAGTCCAATTTCAGCAAAATCAACCATAATGTATTATAGTGGGCGACAAAAGTTAAGTCCAACTTCAGCGAGATCAACCATAATGTATAATAGTGGGCGGCAAAAGTTAAGTACAACTTCAGCAAGATCAACCATAATGTATAATAGTGGACGACAAATGTTGAGTACAACTTCAGTGAGATCAACCGTAATGTATTATAGAGGGTGATAAAAGTTCAGTCCAGCTTCAGCAAGATCAACCATAATGTATAATAGTGGACGACCAAAGTTAAATACAACTTCAGTGAGATCAACCATGATGTATTATAGTGGGCTACAAAAGTTAAGTCCAACTTCAGCGAGATCAACCATTATGTTTAATAATGGGCAACAAAAGTTAAGTCCAGCTCCAGCGAGATCAACCATAATGTATAATAGTGGGCGACAAAAGTTAAGTTAAGTCCAGCTACAGCGAGATCAACCATAATGTATAATAGTGGGCGACAAAAGTTAAGTCCAGCTACAGTGAGATCAACCATAATGTGTAATAGTGGGCGACAAAAGTTAAGTCTAGCTCCAGCGAGATCTACCATAATGTGTAATAGTTGGCGACAAAAGTTAAGTCTAGCTCCAGCGGGATCAACCATAATGTATAATAGTGGGCGACAAAAGTAAAGATCTACCATAATGTATAATAGTCGGCGACAAAAGTTAAGATCTACCATAATGTATAATAGTCAGCGACAAAAGTTCAGTCCAGCTCCAGTGAGATCAGCTAAATCAACCATAATGTATTATAGTTGGCGACAAAAGTTAAGTCCAGCTCCAGCGAGATCAACCATAATGTATGATAGCAGGCGACAAAAGTTAAGTCCAGCTCCAGTGAGATCAACCATAATGTATGATAGTGGGCGACAAAAGTTAAGTCAAGCTCCAGCGAGATCAACCATAATGTATGATAGTTGGCGACAAAAGTTAAGTACAACTTCAGGGAGATCAACCATAATGTATGATAGTGGGCGACAAAAGTTAAGTCCAGCTGCAGCGAGATCTACCATAATGTGTTATAGTGGGCAACAAAAGTTAAGTCCAGCTCCAGTGAGATCAACCATAATGTGTGATAGTGGGCAACAAAAGTTAAGTCCAGCTACAGCGAGATCAACCATAATGTGTGATAGTGGGCGACAAAAGTTAAGTCAAGCTCCAGCGAGCTCCAGCAAGATCAACCATAATGTATGATAGTGGGCGACAAAAGTTAAGTCCAGCTGCAGCGAGATCTACCATAATGTGTTATAGTGGGCAACAAAAGTTAAGTCCAGCTCCAGTGAGATCAACCATAATGTATGATAGTGGGCAACAAAAGTTAAGTCCAGCTCCAGTGAGATCAACCATAATGTATGATAGTGGGCGACAAAAGTTAAGTTCAACTTCAGCGAGATCAACCATAATGTATGATAGTGGGCGACAAAAGTTAAGTCCAGCTTCAGCAAGATCAACCATAATGAATGATAGTGGGCGACAAAAGTTAAGTAAAATTTCAGCAAGATCAACAATAATGTGTGATAGTGGGCGACAAAAGTTAAGTACAGCTCAAGCAAGATCAACCATTATGTATAATCGTGGGCGACAAAAGTTAAGTCCAGCTTTAGCGAGATCAACAATAATGTATAACAGTGGGGGACAAAAGTTAAGTCCAGCTTCAGTGAGATTAACCATAATGTATAACAGTGGGCGACAAAAGTTAAGTCCAATTTCAGCAAAATCAACCATAATGTATTATAGTGGGCGACAAAAGTTAAGTCCAACTTCAGCGAGATCAACCATAATGTATAATAGTGGGCGGCAAAAGTTAAGTACAACTTCAGCAAGATCAACCATAATGTATAATAGTGGACGACAAATGTTGAGTACAACTTCAGTGAGATCAACCGTAATGTATTATAGAGGGTGATAAAAGTTCAGTCCAGCTTCAGCAAGATCAACCATAATGTATAATAGTGGACGACCAAAGTTAAATACAACTTCAGTGAGATCAACCATGATGTATTATAGTGGGCTACAAAAGTTAAGTCCAACTTCAGCGAGATCAACCATTATGTTTAATAATGGGCGACAAAAGTTAAGTTCAACTTCAGCGAGATCAACCATAATGTATAATTGTGGGAGACAAAAGTTAAGTACAACTTCAGCGAGATCAACCATAATGTATTATAGTGAGTGGGAGACAAAAGTTAAGACCACCTTCAGCAAGATCAACCATTTAACCACTTCAGCGAAATCAACCGTAATGTATTATAGTTGGCTACAAAAGTTAAGTCCAACTTCAACGAGATCAACCATAATGTTTAATAATGGTCGACAAAAGTTAAGTACAACTTCAGCGAGATCAACCATAATGTATAATTGTGGTCAACAAAAATTAAGTCCAGCTTCAGCAAGATCAACCATAATGAATGATAGTGGGCGACAAAAGTTAAGTAAAATTTCAGAAAGATCAACCATAATGTGTGATAGTGGGCAACAAAAGTTAAGTACAGCTCAAGCAAGATCAACCATTATGTATAATCGTGGGTGACAAAAGTTAAGTTCAGCTTTAGCGAGATCAACCATAATGTATAACAGTGGGGGACAAAAGTTAAGTCCAGCTTCAGTGAGATTAACCATAATGTATAACAGTGGGCGACAAAAGTTAAGTCCAACTTCAGCGAAATCAACCATAATGTATTATAGTGGGCGACAAAAGTTAAGTCCAACTTCAGCGAGATCAACCATAATGTATAATAGTGGGCGGCAAAAGTTAAGTACAACTTCAGCAAGATCAACCATAATGTATAATAGTGGACGACAAATGCTGAGTACAACTTTAGTGAGATCAACCGTAATGTATTATAGAGGGTGACAAAAGTTAAGTCCAGCTTCAGCGAGATCAACCATAATGTATAATAGTGGATGACCAAAGTTAAATACAACTTCAGCGAGATCAACCATGATGTATTATAGTGGGCTACAAAAGTTAAGTCCAACTTCAGCGAGATCAACCATTATGTTTAATAATGGGCGACAAGGTTTAAGTTCAACTTCAGCGAGATCAACCATAATGTATAATTGTGGGAGACAAAAGTTAAGTACAACTTCAGCGAGATCAACCATAATGTATTATAGTGAGTGGGAGACAAAAGTTAAGACCAACTTCAGTGAGATCAACCATTTAACCACTTCAGTGAGATCAACAATAATGTATAATAGTTGGCGACAAAATTTAAGTCCAACTTCAGCATGATCAACCATTAAACTACTTCAGCGAGATCAACCATAATGTATAATAGTTGGCGACAAAAGTTAAGTCCAACTTCAGCGAGATCAACCATAATATTTAATAATGGTCGACAAAAGTTAAGTACCACTTCAGCGAGATCAACCATAATGTTTAATTGTGGGCGACAAAAGTTAAGTACAACTTCAGCGAGATCAACCATAATGTATTATAGTTGGTAACAAAAGTTAAGTCAAGCTCCAGCTAGATCAACCATAATGTATAATAGTGGGGCACAAAAGTTAAGTCCAGCTTCACCGAAATCAACCTAATGTATGATAGTGGGTGTCAAAAGTTAAGTCCAACTTCAGCGAGATCAACCATAATGCATTTTAGTTGGGCGACAAAAGTTAAGTCCAGCTTCAGCAAGATCAACCATAATGTATAATTGTGGGCGACAAAAGTTAAGTCCAGCTTCAGCGAGATCAACCATAATGTATTATAGTGAGTAGGCGACAAAAGTTAAGTCGAACTTCAGCGAGATCAACCATAATGTATAATTGTGGGCGACAAAAGTTAAGTCCAGATTCAGCCAGATAAACCATAATGTATTATAGTGGGCGACAAAAGTAAAGTCCAGCTTCAGCGAGATCTACCATAATGTATGATAGTGGGTGACAAAAGTTAAGTCCAGCTTCAGCGAGATCAACCATAATGTATAATAATGGGCAACAAAAGTTAAGTCGAACTTCAGTGAGATCAACCATAATGTATGATAGTGGGCGACAAAAGTTAAGTCCAACTTCAGCGAGATCAACCATAATGTATAATAGTGGGCGACAAAAGTTAAGTCCAGCTTCAGCAAGATAAACCAAAATGTATAATCGTGGGTGACAAAAGTTAAGTCCAGCTTTAGCGAGATTAACCATAATGTATAACAGTGGGCGACAAAAGTTAAGTCCAACTTCAGCGAGATCAACAATAATGTATAATAGTTGGCGACAAAAGTTAAGATCTACCATAATGTATAATAGTCGGCGACAAAAGTTAAGTTCAGCTTCAGCTAGATCTACCATAATGTATGATAGTGGGCGACAAAAGTTAAGTCCAGCTTCAGCAAGATCAACCATAATGTATAATCATAGGCGACAAAAGTTAAGTCCAGCTTCAGCATGATCAACCAAAATGTATAACAGTGGGGGACAAAAGTTAAGTCCAGCTTCAGCGAGATCAATCATAATGTATAACAGTGGGCGATAAAAGTAAAGTCCAACTTCAGTGAGATCAACCATAATGTATTATAGTGGGCAACAAAAGTTAAGTCCAACTTCAGCGAGATCAACCATAATGTATAATAGTGGGCGACAAAAGTTAAGTACAACTTCAGCGAGATCTACCATAATGTATAAAAGTGGACGACAAATGTTTAGTACAACTTCAGTGAGATCAACCATAATATATTATAGAGGGTGACAAAAGTTAAGTCCAGCTTCAGCGATGTTCCGGTTGTTGGTCATTTGTAAATAGACCGTTTATGTCTGCGTTTTGTTGTCCTGCCAACGTTTCTACATTATTTGATCTCTGTGGCGTCCTGGGAGCCAATGTCAATGCACCCATTGACGATAGTACACCGCTATTGTTAATTTGATCTTTGTGTGGCTCTCTTTCTTGTGCATTCGACATGACTGTTCCAGTAGTTTTATTTTATTTTCTTGGTACCTTTGAAAACAGTATACAATAATATATAACTGTGCAATGGGTGATGAACAACCAAACTACGATGGTGAAAAGTCGAAAACATGAAACAACGATGGTGAAAAGGGACACCGTAATAATAGACATACGTAAAAGGAAACGTTTTGATAAAAAAAAAATACACAAATTCATGTTTCAAACGATTCTAATTTATTAAATCAAGTACGCAAAAGTAATTAAGATTATATGACTAAGTACACGGCTGAGGTGAGAACACTAAACGCCAACTTCTGATGTATAAACATCAACAACATTAGATGTTGATAAAAAGAAAAGAAAGCATTATACCAATATAGCACCTTCTACACACTGATTTTACGTCAATTGAAAATACTAAAAACTATTGCGTGTGTATAGTCACTACATACCACATACTACCAAGTGTGATACATTTTTGTCCTTTTTTCCTTATGGTTAGAATTTTATTAAACTTCCCAGTATTTAAGTTTAATGTATGTTGATGCAATATCCGAAATAAAAACCACATGTTACCGTACTTTTTTTCTGTTATTAACTCCTTATAAACTCCTTTTAAACAAACCCGTCTTTTAAATCTGGCGATAAAATGTAGATTTTACAAACAATGCGAAAAAAACATTGTTAAAACTAATACATATATGCGTCAAACATGTAAATGGTAAATATAAGCTTAAATAAAACTGTTTAGGGTTTTTAAAACCAGAATCATTTCGGAATTATTTTTCAATTTTGCAATAAAATTATAGCCTTTTTCTTATTATTTTAATATGGTGTATTGATAAATTTTGCTTTAAACCTCACAAAATACTCCCTGATACCTATTTGAATGACAATCAAAATTAAAAAAATACACTTTACTGCGTAATTTGAGGAAAAATAGCTCATAAAGTATGCCATCGTTAAATAAACTGCATTTGCAAAATTAACGTTTTTATACTAAATGAGCATATTAATATAAATATTAAGATTTCTATAATATTTTGTATTCATATTAACTTGCTATAAACAATTATGTCAAACTAGTATGCATATTATATATAATATAAGATAGCAATTTCAGACGTACCGTAAATGGGGATCAGTTGTAGTATAATGGTATGCAGTTCGACAAAGTTGCTTCACTATGTGCGTATAATTAGTGCGCATGAAAAACTATTGAAAACGTCCTTAATTACGTTTTAGGTGGTAAAATGTATTTGGGTGGGAATGTTTAAACTAACGTGACAAACGTTCTACAGAGTTTCCCTTGTTTATGGTATCAATAAAGAAGGTGATTATTTACTTTTAAATATAAATCAATAATACACGAAGACGTCTTTAAAAGAGTTTTATTAATTTCAAAATATTCAACTAGAGCACAGCCAAAATGAACAATAGCTGATTAAGTTTTATTGATTCTGTTTAAAAGGGATGATGTTAAATATAACACCCATTTCAACCCCTTGCAACTCATTTTGGTTGAAAGGCAAATCACCGGTAGAAGATACACTCAATATTTTAAGCTTGGATTTATATAACTCATTTCATATCACCAGCTACAGAGGTCCATGTGTATTCGATTACATTTCCGAGTGCATAACATCTCTTGAAAATAATCTAGAAATGTGACAAATAGTTACAAAAACAATGTGGCAACTTAAAAATAAAGTTATTTGAATCTCGTAAAGATTGACTAGTATTTAAAAGCACACCCAGAGTCAAAGTGTGGCTTTAATATAACCGGTTGGACTTTAAGCAGCAATGTATATAATTTCGATCCACGTCGTATTAGTATTGATATAAAAATTGTATACTTTCACTTTCGATTTCCAAGGAATCGGCTATTTTAAACTGTCTACAACACTTGACTGGTTGATAACCCAGTTATTTAAATAAGCCTATTGATTGTTTAGGCGAATAACGTGTATCGGCGTGTGTTTATATTACCAGTAGATAATACAAGGAAAGTAACCCTACTATCAACTACACAACGCTGAGTCGATTGTTTACAGTGTAGCGCAAATAGTGCATTAACCATATGTACACTAAGGTTTAGCGGTTTACTATGTACTGGTTAGCATCTATTCTCCGTTTCTATATCTGACATGTTTATTTTATCTGAAGCAATATAGACACCTTCCAAAGCAGGCAATGAAAACTGAATTGCATTAATGGAGTACGGCATGTCAATTAACCAAATGTAAACAAAGATATTCGATTAACATACATTAACTATTAATTATTTTGTTTAATTTATTACACCTACATAGAACAAAGCATCAATTTAATATGGTTCTTTCAAGATTGCATATTAAGATCACCGGAAAAAATGAAACGGTAATGGGGAAATAAATATATTATTAGTACTTATTATCTCCAAATACATTTAAATTGATAATAACATGCATTAAATGTATAAGGGTATTCATCTGTTATCCTATCTCCATTTGTTTTTAAGAAATATCTCATTGAAATAAATACAGCGTCCTGCACCGTATGCACCAACACCTTGTATCTCTAACAAATAGTGTAATGATACTTTCTTTATTACATTGAATCAACATCGACCACCGTATCGGATACATCCTTTTCATTCGGTAAATTGTTTATCTTGCTTGATATCAGTTTTCATCAAATCTACTTGATTTATCACAAAATTATATACACTACATATATAATTATACACATTACTTATTATATACACAACATATATTGACTTCAGACGGGTATCGTCTTCATCATGTAAGTGGTAAATTTACTTGTTTAACTTTTCGATATCATCCAAAATAGATCTACGTGAAGTTGGAGAGGTTTTCCAGTTTTGTGTATGACGTCGCTCAGTTGGAGATATTCCGACAAAATCACAAAATATTATCTTTACAGGCGGAGCTCTTTCGCTATATCTCAACCCAGTTTTATTTATACCATTCCTTTTCTTATATTGTTATGTTATCGCATGAAAGCTTGATATACTTTCAAACGGAGTTTTTATTTCATAATCAAATCCAGGATGACCGTAACTTGTCTTCGTTCGATGAAGTGTTAGATTTTCAAATGGAAGTGCAACTTTTAATCTTGTAGATGCGATATGGACCGATACGCTGACGAAATATCAGATACTTCATATTTAACTGGTCAATTCCAAAACACAATAGGGAATATTCGTCCTAGTAGAGTACCTATATCACATACATATACTTTAATTAATAATAAAAAAAACACACACTTTCCAATGGAATATTCTAATTATAATTTACTTTCGTTTTTCTATGTACTTACTATAGAATAATTATCTGCATTGACAGTCTATCTTCTTGAAACGAACGACATGGGTCAACAGCACTCACAAACACGGTCATAACTTGGATGTCCATGTTCAGTTCTCCTTGGCCATATTTGCCTAGTCGTCTTCTGATCTCTTGTTGAAAGGCTATAGATTAGAAGATGCTTCGTATTTGTTTTTGCCAATAGATTATCAAACACTGGCCACAACGAATTCCGTGTTTTTCTTCCCTCATTGCTGCAGCACTGTAGTTGATTTTCAACTTTCCTTAAAAAGCCTGTTACGGAACAGTCAACTGTATGCGTAGCAGAACATCTTGTCAACACAGCGTGGTCTGTTCATTGTGTCAACGCTTGCTAAATACTCTCTGTATCCGCTTAACATTTTGTTCCATCCATACATTCAAAGAATCCTTTAATTTTACTTTCCTGAGGTTTGCTGCTCTGCCCAAAAAGGTGCTCTATAGATTTATCCCTTTCTTTCTCCAAAGAGTATGCAATCAAAAACATTTCATGAAGTTTAATTGTAGTCTGTAGTTTTTACATTTAACCTGAAAGTTCTGCATACGATTATATATAACTCACCAAAACAACAAAAACTGAGCTATATTTTATAAACATTTATTCGTATATCATTATAGTATTTACTTCCAATGTAAAGACATGCTTATTGTTATTTTACTTTCTTCATTAGGTGATTCGTTTAAATATTTAGCTTCATCTTACGTCATCGTGAGATAACAGAAAATCAGTTTACTTAATCACTCCTTCCTGTGATCCTGGAAAGTTAACCAGTACACGAGCACACCCATCTCTGCAAATAAATACTTTTCATAATTGAATCAGCGATGAGGGACTAATGACAATGATACGTATGCCGTATGTCAATCATCACGGAGACTTTGGCCAGATTGTGATTCGAAATCACGACACTGCATTGATATTCGGGCGCGCTACCGACTGAGCTAATCTTTCTCGACTTCGTTAAATGACACAAATAACTGACATCAGTCAAACCTGGTAATAGATCATAGCTACATGTTTTAATTCTCGTAGAAAAACGTCTTATATCCGCTTGCATGTTATAAAGTGCGTGCATGTATTTCCAGATAGTATACAACAGTCCACTACACTGAGGTCTCACAAAACTCGTTTTGTTGTGTATGTAGCAACGCGTATGCGCATTTATATTGATCCAGACATAAGTACTTTAGTGTGCACCGTGTTATCACAATTTCCCGCCAGTATAATTACTTTACATATTTTACATATTTTCTAACTTTAACTTACTTTTATCTGATTTGATACATTGTCATACTTTACTGTTAAAGTGTTTACATCAATATGTTGTCATATGTAACATTGAAAGTGTTTAAATCTCATTATCGACGTGTAAAATTATATGTTCTAATTAATATTTTTTTTTATTATTTTTATGTTTATATAGAAGTTGATAAAGATCTAGAAAGATTTATTTGAAAATGACAGATTTGTCGTATATCTCGTCAGAAAGAAAGTAAACATAGACCTGAACTATTTAGATCTTAACCTCCGTTTAATTGATACGACCTTCACTAAAGTCTTGTTTATTGGATTAATAAGTTACTTTGAAATTAAACAGTTATGCTCCGATGGGGCTATCGGTGACTCTAAATTAAACTAATTGATAGTTAGAAGAAACATCAATAAAGAAAAGTCATATAAAGTCCAAAGAAACAACGAAAGTTTTTTTTTAATTCACGGTTAATTAGGAGCCATGCAGTATGAAAACGAGGCGAATGTTTGTCTACTTTCGATATCATACTAAATAGATAACATCTAAGGGGATATTCAAGCTAGTCTAATACAAGACATGATGATTTGTTTTATAGAAAGTTTATACGTATATTATCTGAAAAGTTTTATTATATTTTTCCCAGGCGGCTATATACACATGTATTAAAAAAGATAAGAATATGTATTTATTCACAAAGTGAAATATATCTTAACTATGACATTTTTCAATGTTTTTTAATGTTATCTGTTTAATCTTAGCAAATTTGTTTCGAATGATTCGGTGATTGTTGTTATTTAGACATTAAACATTAAATTCATTAAACATTAAATTCTTAAAACATTAAATTCTTAAAACATTAAATTCTTAAAACATTAAATTCATTAAACATTAAATTCATAAAAAATTGCAATATGTTACATAAATATGCTATTTATTTCATCATGTATGACTCATATTATGTATATTAAAGTATGTAGCAATAATTAAGCAATACTTTAGTATCTTATAGTATGAATACTAACAGATATGGTGCAAAATGAATGCTAATAAATATTAGAATTGTATGATTTTACTCACAGCCAGTCAAGCAGCTGTTATTATATTTAAAGTTGCATAGTATCCTGAGTGAGATATACCGATTGTGAAAATGGTTTTCCTTATTTCAGATGTGAGAGAAATTGTCAAAGTAAAAATTAAGTTTCACTATCTTTAAAAAGTAGGGAATTTGTATTATCGTATTATATATGTATAATATCACATGACACATACTTAACACAATTATAATAAGTACATTACTAGTATATAGTTCTCACTAGGCTTGCCATGATTATGTATGGTTCTTTTGACATATGAAGGCTTTTAAAAGTGACCTCAATAAAGGAATTACGGAATTTAGGAATTACATCTTATAGGAAACTGTTCACCACATTTGTTTTTAAGTGCATTATTTTCAATTTGTATTATTCTATTATGTCATTGACATACTTTTTAATGCTTGTTTATATTTCTGGCTTTGTTTTGTTATAGGAGCTCGACCTTGACATATTTATTACTTTTAATTATTATTCATTGTTGTTTTTTTTATATAGGTTACATATTTGCAAATTTGTTTCGACTTAAAAAGTGACCAAATTAAAAAGGGGAAGGTCGCCAAACAGTTTTTTCCGTGATATTTATTCTTAGATTATGAAGTCCATTTCAATTTTCACCATTCCAGTTTAATTATTCTTATTAAATGTATTTTATTCATAAAAAGTTATGAAATTCCTTATGTTCTTTTAATTTATATTTTACATTAATATTACGGACACTTATGCTATTTTCAATGACATATCATTATCAGCATCAGCAGCCGCCTATTAAATTAGATGGTTGAATCATGTTTCTGGTATTTTGATATGTGGTTATATTGCTTAGATATATGTGAAGTACCCAGTTGTATATGTATTGGTTTTCAGAATTTAAATATATCAATATAACATATCAATAAATATATATTCATTCAGATTATTAGCATATGTTCAATTAAAAGAGTTATAACTTGGTGCGATTGAAATTATATATTCAACGAATAAATTCTTGAAGTTCTCTTGATCTAATAGTCTGAGCAGACTGAACATTGTAGATATTCGATAAATATGTGTTTTCCTTTAAATCGATTAGCCCTAATTCTTAAAACGAAATGATTTAGCACACTTAAATTGTTCATTAATTACAATTTCATATTCGTTGTCATGAAGGTTGTGCAAATTATTCATTTTCTCTGATTTTCTAAATACAGAGAGGTCTTTCTTTATATATTGTGTTCATATACAAATATAGTATCGGCTGACGTTTTTGATAATTTTATGTCCTTTTATAGTTTGCAAACACCATGACGTAGTGTATACATGTACACATGGTAACGCGCATGCCTACTTGCAAACAGTGTATCAATAATTTAAACATCGAATAGTTTGTAACTTGAATGTAAATGTTTAAGTAAAATATAAATAAATTTTGACATAGATCTATTAAAAATTGATTTTGTTTTCTGTTTGAATCCAATATTAACCTAATACCCACTTATCATTTGTATTAGTTGTGTTCTAGTTCCTGTGTAAATACGACATGTTCCGATTTGATTGTGAAAGTGCCGAATATGTGACTTCCGGTGTATCACAATGTCATATGATGACTATATAATGACACACTTTCAAGAACGTGTCAATAGTTATTTATCACAAAATTGTTATTTTAATGTTATTCAATCAAACAAATCAACTTATGTTATAGATACACATTTCTGTTTAATTTTACTTCTACTATAGCTTATATGACCTTCAGAAGTTCTATTTTCTAATAGTCTCTTTGGTCCTTGTATTTTTGATACTTTTTTATTATTATATTCCAACATTTATAATCAACATAAATGTTCATTCACCAACAGTATTTATTGATTATATTTATTTTCGACATGTTCTTCTTATCTTCCGCGTTTTTCTTAACCGCCATTTTATCCGACATTATTAAAAGATATCTGCCATTTTTGAATGATTTTGGAATGTACACTTTAAATTTTATTTAACCAGACACATTTGTTCATGATATACTTAGATTAAAATATGTATACTTACAATTTAGACGAAAAAGTAAATTCCAAAAGAGAAAACGGCCAAACAAAGTCCAAAATAAAACAGGTGGAATGAATTGAAAAGAAAAAGGCAATACGTGTTACATGTTTAAGTTGTGTGATAAAGAATGTGTTTGTTGAACGAAAACGAGGCTTACTTAGAATATGCGCGTAAAGCTTATTCTACTTTCAGTATTGCTAAAAATAGAACACGCGTATCTGACTCATTATTTTACTGTGTAATTGAATTACAAGAAAGTGCGATTAACCTTTAACTCAACTAAAGTTTTAATACGATGAACGATCTTAAATTACGCATATGTATATGTGGGGGAGTGGAGAAGGGGCGGGGGTTACGTGCGTTTACATGCCTTCATGCATATCGTTGTTCTTGTTTCTTTGTTTTTACTATTTTCGTCTTTTGATTCTTTGTTATTGGCATTGTGTTTTGGTGGTGGTTGTATTAATTTATAACAATTTTTATTCAACGTGCATCCAGACCCCACACCCATTCCAACACACATATTACATGTTACCAAAATAAGGCCAATGTATAACAGTCATGTGAGATTTATTTTGATTGCTGATACATTTTTAACCAAAGTTATCACGCCACTCTTGGTGGATCGGCATCTCGCGCCAGATTAATTGTTTTAATATTTACATAAGACGATACTAGTAACCAATGTACGTTTTATACAAGCTTGTATCACAGTTATTCCGCCGTTTATTATGTTTCCCTCAGTTATAAGTTAAATATACGTTAAAACGGGAACATTTCGTCTATATTGTATTTACATATTTGGTTTTAGACTATCAGAGTTGACCTGAGCATTCAACTATATGTCTGTTAAATGTATTTCAGTTACTTCTGTAATAATTCTATAAACATAAACACTATTTTCTATTTTTAGAATTGACTGTCATTGGTTTTCATTAAGACATGACACAATATTTCGTAATGTAAATACTCACAAGTACGTGGCATCATTTACAGTGCCAGCAATAATTAAGGGCCAGTCAACTTGATCTAGATTTTTTTTCTTTTTTCAATATTTGTTACATCCTTTCGTAACTGTTAATATTTAAGTGTAACCAAAATGCTTTTTTTTATATAATTTGAATAGAATCGATTAGCGGTTTATAAAAATGGTTTTGTTTTCATGTAATTCGGGCTTGTTCATCGGTAAATCAGGGAACAGTCACGCACATTACTCCTCACACGGAAATGCACGAAAGAATTAACGTTGTTATCCGAACGAGGTTACCGATAACGCCAAAGCCCATAACGCGATCTAATTCAAGATGGCTGCGATGGACGAAAACATTTTACAATAGAGTTATTTTAATGGGGATTCCGACGTTAGTGACATTTTATCGGACTTCTCAGGCTCAAGCAGTGATGAAGAACAGGAAACCCTAAATTATGGCATCCAACCATACCAGTTTGAACCGGTGGTACTCAATGGAGAAACAGATTATATACAATAATAATTAAGGACTACCTTTACTACTAATAATAAATTATTTCTACCTTAATTATAATTAATACAACTACTACATATTTATTATTAGCTATATTATTATGAATAATTAATAACAATACTAGATAGTGGTTGTTTGGTTATAATAATGGTAGGTCTAGTAACAATTTATCAATAAATATAATAGTAAAAATAGAAATGACTTATTATTATTCTATTATGTGTTCCATTACCATGTTACTATTTTACTAATGAAAAAAACAACTCGTTTTAATACTTTCTGTTCTTGCGCATTTTTAAAAAGAATCCCCATGCTATTATTTTTACATGGAGATCTACACACATGTAAATAAATTGCTTCTGTCATAAAATCAGATCAGAAAAGTCAAAGTTAGAATCGGAAATAAATTCAAAATTTATCTAAATCGGTAATGCATATAATATTTATAAATCAATTAGAACGGGATCTTTCACAGACGAACAGATAATTAAAAATATAATTACTTTATTATAATGACCAGCAGACATCATGTTGATCTGCGACGCCATATGGTTATATGATCTATGCGCATGTGCGAAGATGTCGGGTGAAAATTTGAATGAACACTGTTGTAAACAAATAGTAAATATGATAGTAGAACATAACAGCCAGTTATAAAGTTGTATAACTGCTGATTCTATTGATAAATAAATTAATTTTCAATAAAATGTGTAAAAAGGTTACATATATATTTATTGTAAGGTGTTTGACTATTTAAGTATGGAAAAAACACACTATTTTGATATCAATGTACCAGTCACATATGAAATGTAATAATGTACATGTACAATATAAATAATTTATATGTTATAATATTCAAAACTGCTTAAGGTCACCCAGTGAGTGGATCAGATGTTTCTGGTCGTGCTTGTCTTTCACAAAGATGCGACCGTCTCTTGAAAATGCTTGCTTCAAAATATTTTGCCTGACTAGTTTTCTCGATTCATATAGAATGTTGCTACGTTTTTTGGTCAGGTCTTCGTTTATAAACACATTTCTATATAAGTCACTCTCCTTTAGCTTTGATTTTGCACCGATGAAGTTGGCTCGTGATCTATATGAAACAAATTTTACAATGATATCTGCTGGTTTTGACGAAGTAGTAGTATTTCTTCTTTTAACTCTGTGGGAACGATCAATATCAACGAGATTAATTAGAGTGTTGCACTTTGAGGCAATGTTGAGCACAATCTCGTCCGTAGTTTCAGCAGCGATGACCGGAATACCACTTATCCTGAGACAGTTGCGGCGGGAGTACTGTTCTGATTCTTCTAGTGCAGATTCAAGTGACGCACATTTGGATACAAGGTAATCGACCTGACTTCGGAGGGTGCTCACTTCTGCAGTGATTTGAATTTTGTCCTGCTCTAGCTGTTCAATCTTCTTTGTGAACGAAAAAAAACAATGTCTGCCACGGATTGTGCCAGAGATTTCATAGTTGTATTTACTCTTCTATATACAGTTTTAGCTCATCTCGTACAACCGAAGCTATATTAAACTAAAATAGGGCTTTAGCCCGAGGGCCATTATGAATTCGGGCCGATTATCACCTCCCGGCCCGGTTTTGTCATGTATTAATGTCTTTAATACACATGTTCGGTTGCGCCACTCAAAGGGAGTAATTACGTTTCCACTTACCACTACAAGGCAATGCTCCCTGATGTCTATTAATCAACCTTTTTATTACACGTGCTTCTAAATTATGTGTACACATACTTTATTTATATTTTAACCGCGTGTAAAATGAAAGAAAAATAATAATAAAAACAATTTTAATTTAAAACAAAAAGAAACCGTCATTGACGCGTCTTGAATACACGACGTTCAGAATGATAAAATGTTATAAAATGTAATACGACGTGCAAGTTAACCAACTGAGCTATTGCGCCATAATGACGTCGACGTCGTATTTTAAGATATTTATTTACTTTTCAGTTTCAAATGTCGGTCGCTATGCAGTTGCTTCCCTTGATTTGTTTACATTAGAAACAGAATGGAAATAATAAAATAATGTACATAAACACTCAACACCATATCAGCGAATTTCTTTAAAGAAGACACTTACTTTTTATCCGTGAAAGAATAAACCGACATGTTGAAAACAAACTGACAATGATGACGTTTTACGTGGCCATTGGTTTCACGCGCAAGCGTTCACCGGGCCGATTATGATTATGAGTTTTCGGCCCCGGCCGATTAGCGATAATCAGCGCGTGAAGGCAATAACCGGCTTAAAACACGCCCATTTTTGTTACTTTATATAGTAACATGTGTATTAAAGTAAAATATTTATCGCGAAATGCAAATACGAATATAACATGGACTCGAGAGTGTGATATTGGTTTCTGATGCCTTCTAGTAAGAAGAGAAAACAGGATAATATATCTCCCGCCAATGACAACAAAGAGGTGAAACGGAAAACAAAGAAAAAGATGGCGGCCGTTCAACAAACTCAGATGCCTGGCGGAGGCATTCCACAAACACCACATCTCCAAACAGGGCCGACTAGTCAACAAGCTCAGATAACCAACATGAGTACTCCACAAACACCATATCTTCAGTTAGGCCAGGCCAACAACTCGTATATGTTACCATCGGCATATCATCAAATCCCGACGTATCCACCCGTGTCACCTTATTACACAAACAATAACTCTGCTTCTCCTGTATTCTCCAATTCGAAAAGGTGAAATCTCGCTCTCGTGCGTGACGAGATCTGTGCGTGACTTGAGCTCAGGGGAATAGCGTCACACCATAACAAACCGCAGTAGTGCTTCTGACAGTAGTTAATTACAACAAAGTAACATAAAACAGCCATAAAAAGAAAGAAAACAATACAAGATATGAAAGAAAAAAAAAAATAAGTTTCTCATGATAAAATAAAATTACTTTTTATCGTTTTGTGCGTGTTAGTATACTTTAATTAATGCTTGATTTCTGGTGATGGGTGGGAAAATTTGTAAACTTGAGAAGTTAAGTATTAATTTGTTTTATCAATATCCCTACTATCATTTACAAATAGGGAATGGTTATATTTCATTGGTTTTATAGTTCATGCGACATGACGGATTTTATTAATAATTCTTGTCTTTTTATAGATGTATTATCTACCAAATTTCGGACCCAACTGACGACATGCATGTTGCACAGTTAATGGGCCGTTTTGTTTAAAACGTAGGTAAATGATTTTAAAAAAAACCATTATGACTATAACATATCAATATAATCTAAATGTATTTTTTTTGCAAAAAAACTATGATTTTCTTTTATTTAAGAGAGCTTTGAATGAATTACAGACGTTTCGTACCACCAAATTGAGGTTTCGTACCGCACATATGTTAATGCATAAACTTTACAGTGTTTCACACCATGATTAGGTGTCACAATTATTCACTTACGGTATTTGTTTGTAGTGTGTGATAGTATTGGATTGTTATTATTTTGGGGTTATAACGTAACTAAAATTCATTTTATTTTGTTTATACATTTATTGTATTTACGAGAAATTTGTTATATTTATTGTAAATTTACACCATATACTACGGACACAAATCACACAAAATAATATACATACAATTTTGATTTTATCATATTTACAACATTTACGTGTACCACATTGTAATGCATGATCACGAGGAGATATATTTGCTTTCTTTAATAATAGTGTATTTGTGAAATGATAAATAAACTCAGAAAATTTCAATTTGTGGCAAAAAACTGCATCCCTGGATTATATTCTTCCAGGATAAATAGAATGATACATATTCACCTGCTGTTATACCGAGGTACTATATAAAATGTAAAAAAAGAGATAATTTTGGAAAGATATACACGCAAATGGAACGTCCGTCCGCGTAACGTCCGCCTCCCCCTCCCCCACCTGCGTAAACATTCTATTTATTTTTAATTTATAGAACCAATTTCACTTTTTTTTATTGTATAAAGTATTTTATGTTTGCAGAGTGCATCTAAGATATGAATAATTTATCCAAAAAAAAAAGAAATGAACAAAAATTTAGAGATTTTGTTTAATGTCGCTCTAATATATAGGGGATGAACGTTACATAATTTCTTACCATTGGTATTGACCCCATAAATAACTGAAAATGTTTAAATTTACTTTAAAATTATATGAATTTAACATATTATTAGCCATTACAGCAATGGGTGCACCAGTTTAACATGATAATGAAAAAAAAGCTGTCACATACATTTTCTTTTTTTCGCTAAATAAGGTTTTAATTATTATTCTCTATGAGCCCGTTAAATATATATAATGGACCATTTTTTGCTTAAATTCCATTCCTGATTTAAAATGGTGAATTTGATAATTTACTGACTGCGTAGCAAACAACGCATACATTGATAACACGGTTTGGATGTGCAGGCTGATCTGGGTCTAAATCGACACTAACCGCTATATTATTTTTGTTTTCTTTATCAAGCGGAGGGGTATTTTCATATTTTACAAATTCACTCATGCTTGCTTTTGTAATGACTGCCGGGCCCGATTAGCTCAGTCATTAGAGGGTCTGAATATTAATCCATGTGTCACGAGTTTGAATCCCCACCGGTCACAATCTCCGTGATGGTTGATATACATATTGCGTCTCATTATCATTCGTCTCTGATATAAAAGAGAGACTAATAAATGTTCATTTTTTATGTCAGTTCTTTATTTCAATGTTAGTTTTATATAAGTAAAATAAGCAAAACCTATTTTTAAGAAAATATAGAATTGTGGTTAGATTTATTTTATTGGATTAGATTCGTAAACATTCCAAAAAGATACATTTTTGAAAATGATGCTTATATTTTAATTCAGATATCTCAGATGAAAACATTTATTCTTTTTTAAGACTTAAACATGAAAAACAAGCATATTCCGTCTGTTTGGAAATATGGAAGACCGTACAAATTTTTCCAGACTGTCGACATACGAGATGGAGGATAGTTGGGTTTTCTTCATCAGTTGTCTATGGGTATCCATGGCTTAAGTTTGCCATTTTAATCCTTATAACTCCGTTTGATCCTAGACTGTCACTGTTGGGCTCTTTTGAAATAGTGTAAAATGTAGAACGTGGTGGAACTTTACTTCTCTTGTAGTTTCACAAGGACACACAAAATAGTAATCCGACGGCATTTAAATTGAACTGAAATAAAATTCATATAACAATAATCTTAAGTCATTAATAAATAGTTGATGAGTAAAAAAATAAAATAAAAATATATTATGAAACATGTACAGTATAATTACACGGGAATGTCCGTTTCTGTGTTGAAACTTGGTTACTACAACTGGTACAAAACAGTCTCAGAGACGGAGTTTTAAACTTCTAACTCGTCTTTATATATCTATGATGAATTATGTTCTTGAAGCAAATTAAGTAATTTCTTCTGCAAGAATAACTTTTCTTAATAATTTACACTTATATACCACACACACACACACACACCATTTTACATTATGCTAACACCACCCGCTTACAACAGTAATTAAAGTCACAATAAAAAGGTAATCATGGTCAACAACCGCATCATTTCTTATGTTCATCATTGATACTAGCATACTCTCTCAATTTAATTTTATTTAACTGCTTTAATAAATATTTGTGTTGTTAATGTATGAAAATTCAATTTACTTACGTGGAATCTACATTGTTTCAGCAGCGACCGCAGTGAAACGACTTCCCCTGAGTTCAAAGTCTCGCGCAAAATCTCGCTTTCGCACGCGACGAGAATTCGAGATTTCGAAAAGGTCAATTATCACAGCAAGGTGGCCATCCAGATGTTATGACAGCTATTTTGCATTGTCTAGAAAACATGGACACGAAATTAGGTCAATTGCATACCATTCAATGCAATGTAAACAAAATCACGGAACGCTTGAATATACTAGATCAAAAGATGAACGATATTGAAGTAAGCCAGAAATTTATAGGTGACCAATACGACTCTGTATCTAAGTGTACCAATGTAAACAAAACAATCATTGATGTCATGAAATCTGATGTCAAAGCACTAAAAAATGACAATACAAAGCTGAAATCGGCAAATGATGCCCTGGTAGAGGACGTTATAGACTTCAAGTGTCGGTCAATGCGGGACAATTTAATGTTCTTTGGTATCGCGGAATCATTAACACATACCGACGATATGATGGCAGAGAGTGGTACAGATACCCTGAACAGCAACACATTGGTTTCGGTATAGCTCAGGATCCATTCGTCGTAGTCCCAGAACCTTCAATACTTTCGTCTACAGATGCAGATCATTCCAGACCTAAGCAAGCTCCAGTTTTAAACAACACTAGTTATGAGAACTGCAGTGAAAAAGTGCTATCATTTTGTAAAACAGTGTTAAATATATGTGATCCAGCCACAAAAATCAGTATCGACAGAGCACACAGGATGGGCAAGTTTGATCAAAGAAAGACCAGGCCAAGCGTTGTTAAGTTCAAAGATACAGCTCCAAGCTTACAGTAAAACATGCTTTAAAACATGTTAAGCTATTCAAAACTCCTTATAATGTTTCAGAGTAGTTTCCACAAGAAGTGAAGGAGCGCCGAAAGGAACTAATACCCATAATGCTTAAGGCGAGGGACGAAAACAAGAGGGCAGTATTAGTGAGAGAACTTTTTATAAACAATGTACTTTACAAACCTAATGCCAGTAGTTCATACTAGGGAGGCGGGGAAAAGCATGAGCTTTTGAGTATTGCGTTATGGAACATTGAAGGAATTACTACCTGTATTGATGATGGGACTTTGTGAATGTAGTAACGAATTTTGACATTATATCTATATGTGAAACATGGCAGAAAAACAATGCCAGTCTTAATTTAAATGGTTATGACTCAATTCATGTACCAAGAAAAGAAAGTGTAGATGGTAAAACAAAAAGAGGTCAAGGTGGAATTTGTCTGTTTAATAAAAACTATCTTAGCAAAGGAATAACAGTGTTAGATATTGATGAAAATGGCATCTTGTGGGTTAAATTTTGTAAAACCTTTTTTAACATTGAAACTGACATATATGCATGCTTTTCATATGTACCTAGTAATTCAGTTTATTTTGCCCTACATGAAATAGGTTTCTATAATATAATTGAACACAATGTTAGAAAATATTCAGAACTTGGTAATGTGATGTTAATAGCAAATCTAAATGCAAGGTGTGGATAGAGGTCAGATATATTACTCAACACAGTTGACTTTGAGAAGTATATTCCTACTTTAAGCAGAGATGATACTGTTGACATGGACTATATAAATGATATCCCGCATAGATTTAGTATGGATAAAACTGTGAATTCTTCTGGTCTCAAATTACTGGAAATATGCTTAAACAGTAACTTTAAAATTGTCAATGGGAGAATGGGTGATGATGCAGGTGTTGGAATGTTTACTTATATGTCAACTTATGGTTATAGTCTTATTGACTATGCTGTATGTTCAAGCGAATTATATCCCATTATTAATGACTTTTTAGTTCATGACATGTATTCTTGTTCTACACATGCCCCTATTCAAATTTATTTATGTGTCAAATGTCGGCCTACTGAGGTTTTTACTTAACCACAAAAAATCAATAAAATCGTATTGGATCAAGAAAAGGTAAGCGACTTTAAAGAAACCATGACAGTTGAAGCTAACAGTATTGATTGCATTGTAAATAACATTATATCATCTGATATAAGTCTGAATAATGGTGTTGATAGTATATCAAAAATTATATATTATAATGCTTTTAATGTATTTGGGCAAACAATAAATATACCAGGCTCCAACATAAAGAAACGTAAATTCAAAAGCCCATGGTTTACACCAGAATGTGAAGTTGAAAGACGTCAGCTTCGTAAAGCAAACAAGATATTTAATAAATGTAGAACTACAATTAATAGTGAAAATCTAATTGCAAAAAGACGAAGGTACAGGTTAGCCAAACGCAGAGCACATGCTAAATTTAAAATTTAACAAAGACATGATTTACATATTTTATCTAAATCTCAACCCCCAAAATTTTGGGCCGAACTAAAGAAATTGAAATCTAAAAAACCGAAACAAAGCAAAATTAGCCATGAAGAATTTTTTGAACATTTTAAAAATCTATTTTCATCAAAAACAGAATTTGCGAAGAAGAAGTTGAAGAACAGTTAAATAATGAAACATTATTTATAAATATCATACAACAACTGGATCATGACTTTGATACTCAGGAGGTTAAGAAGGCCATATCAACACTTAAGGCAGGTAAAAGTAGAGGTATCGATAATCTGATCCCAGAAATGTTTTTAGAAAGTAGTGACATTTTGGCACCATCTCTATGTAAACTGTTTAACTTCATGTATGAAAATAGCTTTTACCCAGAAAACTAGACTAAAGGCTCTATTGTTCCCATTCCCAAGAAGGGCAATATAAATGAGGTAAATAATTGCAGAGGTATAACTTTAACAAGTATTTTTTCAAAGATCTTTTCTGTTTTACTTGATATGTAACGATTACGGAATTGGGCAGAGTCAAATAATTTTCTTTCTGATTTTCAGAAAAAATAAATGAACTATAGATTGCATTTTTGTATTAAGTTCTATCATTGATAAATTCATTAATACGGAAAAGAAAAAGTTATATTGTGCTTTTGTGGATTTTCAGAAAGCGTTTGATGTTGTTTATCGAAATGGAATATGGTTTAAATTACTTTTATCAGGTGCACCAACAAAAATTGTTAACATGTTAAAATCAATATATGAGAGTGTAAAGTCCTGTGTGAAAGTTAATGGCCATGCTACTGATTATTTTAATAGTTATACGGGTGTAAAACAAGGAGAGCCCTTGTCGCCCTTATTGTTCATTTTATTTGTAAATGACATGCATGGTTGCTTAAAAGATGACAATTTTGACAGTATTACCATTGACCAATTACAAATGTTTATGTTGTTGTTTGCCGACGATACAGTATTATTTTCATATTCAAAAGGGGGTTTACAAAGAATGCTCACAAAATTATATTATTATTGTGACAAGTGGGGTGCAACTGTAAATATAGCGAAATCTGTTGTTATGGTTTATAAAAACGGAAATAGACAAGAAAATTTTGAAGTATTCTATAATAATAATAAGCTAAATAATGTAAACAAATTTACCTATTTAGGAGTTACCTTATCATCTAATGGTAGTTGTTACCAATCACAAAAAGCATTGTCTGAACAAGCGTCAAGAGCATTATACTCATTAAATTCATTATATGATTATGTTTCACTAGAAATAGGAGACAAAATTAAATTATTTGATTCCATGATTTTGCTTACTTTGAATTATGGATCGGAAGTGTGTGGGTTCCATAAATCACCAGATGTTGAACGCATACATTTAAAATTAATGAAGCAAGTGTTAAATGTAAGACATCAAACGGCGAATGCTTTGATATATGGCAAGCTGGGTCATGTTTCATTATATATTATAAGAAAGGTCAGAATAGTGAAATACTGGTACAAAATTATCAAAAACCCTGACTCCCTGGTACACAAAGTATTTAATTTACAGGATGGAAATGGTAATCATATAAACAATTTTGCTAAAAATGTCAAACAACTGTTAGATTCATTAGGATTCTCATTTATTTGGAATTCTAATAAGGTTACAAATGTACAACTAAATAACATTGTTCAATGTATTTATGATCAATATTTACAGCAGTGGTTTGCTGACCTTAGAACGTCACCCACACTTGAGACATATCAAATTATAAAGAGCAATTTCGATTATGAAACTTATCTTTCAAGTGTTCAAAACAATAAATACAGAACTGCTTTAACCAGGCTTAGATGTTCTGCACACAATTTAATAATTGAGGAAGGAAGATACAGAAACATTGAAAGAAACACAAGATTATGTACAAATGCAATATGAATTCGGTTGAAACAGAATACCATTTTGTATTAGTATGTCCATTTTATCGTGAACTAAGAATAAAGAACTTACCTACATATGTATATAACAATCTGATAATATTGTGAATAACTTATTAACAATGTATATGTGTGCACGTGTGGTTTCCTATTATGTAAATAACTAAATAACATAAAGAAAGTCTAAATTGCATGTTACAACACTGAGTAAAAACAGTAAGCAGAAATGTTCGAGTATGAACAGGTCAATTATTGCTGAGAAATCACATATTATTATCTTGTTGTCACAAGGTAACTTATACTATCCATAGATTAAAGTGTCATTTATTAATAATATGCTGCAGGTAATGTCTAGCTGTACAATCATCTCACATAGATTAAATTTTCAATAATCAGTTACTTTTCGCAATGCGCTGAATAAAAATCATGGCATGTCAGACGATTCTTCGACTGTAAACAAGTAAATAACAGTCGATAACCAGTTGTCATCATTCATGCGTTGTATATTTCAGCAGCAATAACTACGAATGTTACTCTTACCAATACTGCTGGCAAACAACACTGATAAGAACTTAAAAAATCCGATTATTATGTGAAACTTTTCCCCCCAAAATAGAACATGTGAGAATTCTGCAAGCATCAAATGGATCTGGACTTCCGGTAATTAGGTATAATAATCGCCCTACTAAAATTATTATTGATTATTATCATCGTCATAATAAATTTGTCGTACTTTTTTCAATATTGATTGTAAGATATGAATTGGATTTTCTTTATAGAAATGTTTATATAATTAAGTCTACTTATAAATACTGTAACAAATGTTATATCATGTTTTCCACAAAGTATTGTGTGGTGTGCGAGGTAGCTGTGTGCGTGAAGTGTGTGGTGTTGGTATGTGAGTTTATGGCTTTGTTGTTATGTTTATTATTGTACTATCATGATAGCCATACATATGGCGATAAACATGTATATGTTTTTGTTAATAAAATTTTGACTTGACTTTGAATTGGTTTTATTGCCCCCTTGATGGTATAAAAATTCCGGTCACAGGTGTCAGTTGTAAAAACAGATCAGTATTGTTGCATATTTGCGCGTGCATTTCATTAGTTCATATACCCCCAGGACATATATCACGGTTTTGGTAAATTGCCGAACTGTAACTAACATAATTTACGACAACCCCTCCCCAACTTCTAACCTCCCGAAACCATAACGGTAAGCCATGGTAGCGCACATGATCCTAACCCAGTAGTCGCAATCAAAACAAACATTGATTTATTATCGTGTCATTTATCACAGTCACAAATATAAAAATAAACGCTGTACATTTTCGGAAAATAGAGTTGACCTAGATCTATCTGGAAAATTTCATGATCTTGCGTGATCACGGGCATGGGCATTTACGCGGTTTTTAGTCAGTTATTCTGATTGGTTGACCCCCGGTGACTCATTACGCTCCATATAGATTGGCGAATTTATTTCAGGTGCGCTGATAAGATTTTACTTGTGTAACTGTGCTATATGGCAACCGATGGTGGTGTGCACTGGCGGATTATATTAAGAAAACCAGTTTGAATTGATTAAGCATAAATTATTTTTGCATTAAAGGCAGCCTTTAATAGAATTAAATATAACCATCTCCAAAGTCATAGTGTTGAAAACGTGATACATGTATACTCGTAACTTGATGGGACAATGTATGACCTGCTTTTCCAACAATGTGATAGATTTACTAGCAAAATTCAGAATTCCCATATTGGCTTGAAGAAACTTGAATTAGGAACAATAGCTAAATTGATATCGAAGCTTTCGGTGAATGAAGCGGTCGTTAAATACTGCTCAATGACTTCACATCTATATAGTTACAATAATGTATGGAGAGAATATGCCAAAATGACGGCTATTGATACTGCATTAAATAAGTACGATTTATTTCCAGCTTGTTTTGGTATAATACTGATTATGTTTTATGAATAATCGACTTGTTGATAATTAGAATAAATAAATTATCCAATTAAAGCACAGAGCACAAATTCGATAAGTGCCCAAGTGAGACGCTTGTCTTAGTCAAGGACACTGTGGCGGTCCCAAAAGTTGATTCGGCGTAAACATACTAGCCACAGGGTCACCAAGACCTTGTACTTTTAGAGAAGTTTTTTTTTAAGTTTTGCCTTTATAACTCTAAATAAGTAAAACTGTGACTTCTGTAGTGGTCCAAAATTGGACCCCTCGACGCAAAGACATTACTTGGACAATCATGGTAGAAGTTATATATAGAATATCTTACTTACACACCTTGTATTTAAGGAGAAAACTTATTCCTCTGGTGACTCTATATAAAATGTGACATACCTCAGAAACACGGCTTGAACAAACTTGATATAGGGCAATCAGTCAATGCTTCAAGTAACACATGTAAGGTATATACAATGTAGAAGAAAATTAAAAAGATGTTTACCCACGACATTCCTTTGGTAAAAAATCGTGAAAATCTTTTGTAAAAAAAATCATTAATACCAAATATGAATAAAATTGACTAGTCATTTGTGAAGAAGTTTTTTGAAAGTTCACAATTTTATCCTTTTTGTGACCCTGCGGGACACATTGTATTTTCCAAAACGTGATATCATTTACACTTTCGTGGTTCATAAATATTTTCTATATCGTCTCCATACCGTAACACTGTTTTATTGATGTTATGAACCAATCAAGCCATATCGAGATGTTTGTGTGTGTATGTGTGTCTTTCTATGTGTTGTTGCGCGCGCAAACATGACTCATTTCGAATACGAAAGAAAAGTTATACTGAGTTTTCATAGATTATTTGACTACTTAGTTCACCAAAACATTTGGTTTGAATTATACTGAAAACCAAATGTTTAGTAAGGAAAAATACATGGGAAATCCCACAGGGTACATTTAAAGCTGGATGTGTGCCTGGATACAGAATATATAATTTGAATATGCAACAAACAGAATCGCTCATAAAACAAAGTATATCAACTTTAATTCTGGTGATATCTTTCTTCCAAAATCGTTCTTGCTTCAATGTAAAGGAAGGTAATTTACTGACTTCTTAACTTTCAAGAGGGAATGACATGTTATGATTTTTCTGCAAGTTTTACATTCTGTGGTGTAATATCTCACCATTTACACAGTTTTAGTTGTTTAACTAGACAAATAGTGTTTTTATTTTACAAATGCTGTTTTACATAAAAGGGCAAGAACTTTCAGCCAGACTATAGAATAAATCCAAAAATATGATGATGTTGCTCTACATACTTCGACAACAATAGTTAAATTGAAATATGATGATGTTGCTCTATATACTTCGACAACAATAGTTAAGTTGAAATATGAAGATGTTGCTCTACATACTTCGACAACAATAGTTAAATTGAAATAAATATCGAAATGTTATTTTGTATTATAGTTAATCTCAGTATAAAAATAAGTAGGGGTAAAGATCATATTTCTGTATAACACCCATTTTGTTATTGTAAAAGATGATATATATTAAGATTTATCTCAGATTTAGTAATCAAGCTTTATATATAACTAGAATATTCACTTATGGGCAAATAAGTATATAGCAAGTAGGTACATAGAGAAGGACACTGTTTGCAATATTATGAACGCTCGAATATTCACGCAAAACAATTTTCTTAACTTCCATTTTACTCAGACATACAAATCAAAAGTTTTATTTTGCATAATGAAATTCTCATCAAAACGAAACCATTACCAAACATGAGTGTTTAAAATTGTTGAAGTATTCATGATTATAAAGTATGGATATTGCAACTAAAACTAAAAATAAAATAACTTAAAATTTTAATTCAAACTGCAATATTCAAGATAAGTTTGCATGATACGACATCTTATGTTCCACACATGTGAAATTTTGAAAAATGGTTTTCTGAAATGAATCACGTATATAATTATATAAAACTTGTCCAAGAGCCAGCCTGCAGCCTTGGTATGGCAGTTGAGATTTTAAGCAAAGTATACTTAAAACATTACGGGGAGGGCACTATTTAGTAAAGATCGTAATAAGAAAACCTTGAAAAATTAAGCAATATATAATTAAAATCACTTCGGATAAGTCACAACTTTGTAAGCATCGGGATAGGACAATTCTAGCATATCTAAAATCACTACGGGGAGGACAATAAGGAGTTAGGATATGAGTAGGTAAACACGGTAAGATTGGATTGAAAACATATATCTTATGTAGTCATTGTTATGTATAACGTAACAGCAGGAAAAGGTTAGTCAAATTAAGAACAAAATCGTTTGAGGTCCAAACGATATATTAGGAATATACAAGGGATATCATTCATACTAAGTTATTCAGTTATGACTGATGATTGATCTCCCCTGACTGGGTTCACAAAACGTGGCGAGGATTTCATCCACGTCTCCTGCACAGGCATCCAGCGCGAAGCCTGGACCTACCAAAAGGTACCCCATCCTCTCTTGCGCCTACTACCCAACCAGTCTACCAAACATATGTAGTAAACTACTCACGGACATCAACAAAATTACCAATTGTGACCAAACAATCAATTTTCAAAAATAAGTGTATACATGTACATAATAGTATACATCTTTTGAAAACTGATATCATTATAAAAATATAAAGATGATGATAATGGTGATAAAATAAGTAATAACAATAATAATTCAATTCAGTTCAATTCAATTTTATTGGCAAACTATCAGCAAACATATGCCTTTGGCCATTTACAATATTTTTAAATCATATGGCAAAGACATGACAATAACATATTACAATCAATACATTTTGAATTGTTTAAGTATCATAGTATATATAATATAGATAACATAGATGAGAAACAGTAAAAAGACTTTAACACACACAAATGCACACTGCCGCACGAGCATGTACTCACTTTTTTCTACGTTTTTAAGCAAAACAACGAAATATGAAAATTAGGTATTAATTAGATGGTTACGAACCTTAAATGCTTCATATATAAATGATAGTAATGACAATTATAGCGAGCGAATACGAGCGTGGTATCACGTAAGATTAAAGAAAAAGATATATTTACAAACATATACTAACGTTGGAAACCGGAAATGACCCTCTGTTTTTTCATGCGTAATTTGGAACACTCGGCTACGTAGGTTGTTTTTAATTTGATTACATAAAATATAGGAATTCTTTACGAAAATCTGAGTTTACAAAGCCACTTTTTTATCTTGAATCATGAATAGTTATTTCAAATCTCTCCTTATGATTACGTACAAAAAAATAATAAATTTAAAACCACTAAAATATACACGAAACGTACATTATAATCATTTATTCATTTCACAAACTAATTTCTGCTATAGAGAAATTTACCAAATGACGTAGTTAAATAGAACGTTAGTCTGGTTCACTGACCTACAAAATAAATAGTCGATTTATTGAGTAGGTCCGAACACAAGACAAAATAGAACGTATGCAAATGAGTATGACCAGAAGTGAGCCAATCGAAACGAAGCGGAATTTGATAAAGCATAATTTGTACACAAACGCTGTCTGCTCTGTTTGTTAACAGTAAAAGAACAACACAACTGTTAAGAGGGTATTTCACTCCATATACTGCAGGTTATTAATGCTTTAGTCACCACTATTTCCCATAAAATTGAACATAATGTAGATCTAAATCTAAAACAATAAATTTAAGTAAAACTACAAGTTGCAAAATGATTCTTCTTCTTTCTTTTATTCTTTCTTTCTTTTAGCTTTCAAAACAAAAATAATGAAATATCTATTTATGTAGATGTGTCTGTTAAATCAATTTAAGTTAAAAAAAATGAATAATTTGAATCTCGTTCAATGCATGAATATTTGAAACAACAAGTTCGTTGTAAAAATGTACCTGGTGATGGAAATTGTTTTTTTCACTGTCTCAGATACATATAGAGTCTACAGTGGGGATGCAAGGCAGCACAGACATGCAATCTGCAGCAATATATACCTTAACTGGAACAGTGGGAGAAAAAGCAAGACTATTAATAGTCTGTCAATAACCAAAAGATCCTATTAGACCTCAATGTTGAAACTGAATGAATGGGCCACAGCTTGTGGAATTTAGGCGGCACCACTTCTGTATAACTTCAAAATTAAAGTTTGGCTGAAAGGTGCAAGAGAAACTTTGACACTTTGTACATATGAACCATCACAAATTGAAAATGAAGAAATATTGCCAATTAATCTGTTGCTTGACAATGGCCATTTTCAAATTTTGTTTCCAATGCCCAAAGCAAACACGCACACAAATATTTTAATTACCAGGTACCATGTCAGTTGTATCAAAAGCATATTTGTAATTTCTTTTCTTTTTTTTTTATTCATTTACAGCATGCATCACCATATAATTTGATTGTCATTTCTGTGGTAAAATATCACAGGTCTATCATGCTGTTCAAAATAAAATGGCTTCTAATCCTGATGAGCGAACAGTCATTTTGATAGCATCTGGCCTTTGTAATTTGACAGAAAAACTGACCTGCAGAAATGGAACATACATTACATATAATTCAACAAATAAAGTCCAAACATTTATAACTGAATTACATGAAATTTCCAGGAAACTGAGACATGACACAACAACACTTTTTCTTGCAACAATTCCAAGTGCCTCTATTCAAAAATATGCATCTTTTCAAATTCTTAAACACATACTTACAGAAACAGACTTAACAACTATGGAAATACAACAACTGATAATTTTAGAAAAAGACATTATGACTATAAATCAATAAATATGTAAAATTAATACAGAGCATTGTGTTAAGACTGTTAGACTCCATAGGGACATAATGAGAACATCAGTTAAAAAAGAGGAAAACATGGTCAAAATAAAAAAAACAAAAAAACAAGTTTTGCTACTCCAACATGTATGATGGAGTACATGCAAACCAGGAGTTGAATTCGAAGTGGTATAACATTATATGTTGCACAATTGTTTCAAAAATTGAAGATTGTGAAATTACACTTACAGACTCGGACCATGAAGATAATGATGCTATGTCTGCTGACACATGGGACTTTAAAAGAACGTGATAACTTTGATTTCCGGTATCAATAACTTTGTGAAGTGCGTGCATATGTCAAAAGCAAACTTGTATTTTTAATTTAGGTGGGTGATATGACAATCGCTAACCTTTCAACTAACAGTATGATATATGTTTTAAACCATAGTATAAGTTACTTAAATGAATGCCTTAGTATAACCAAATGCACATATACAGAGGATTTTTGCTCTTTAGATCCGACAACTCCTGTTATGTGCTGGAATCCTTATGTCAAACTGCTCATTTTTATTATTTATAAGGCTAATATTTATATAAACATATACTTTAATAACTATGCATTATCTAACTGTTTTAATTACATACAATGTTTTTCATGATACGCCAACACAAACACTCATGAACAATATACCTACTGTAACAGCATGATGTTTTGACCCTCATTTGTAAACCAAAAACTGCCAGCAATGTAAGTATTATTCTAAATTATTACCCTAGTTATTGCAATATATTTTCCCCTTATTTTTATTTTCTCTTTTTTTTTTTACTAACCAACAACTGATGGAAAATTGTTTTTGACATCTACCTATTCGCTCGCCATTTAGGTTTTACCTATTTCATATTATGGATTATAATAATAATGATTATAATACTAATGATGATAAAAATAAAAATATTAATAATAATAATATTAACAATAAGAACAAACACAACAATAATAATAATAATAATAGTAATAATAATAATAATAATAATAACAATATTATTGATAATTATACCGATAACAATAGTGATATCAATAATAAAAATAATTATAATACTAACGATTATAACTATAATTAAAATAATAATTTTAATATAAATAAATTTAATATTAAAACAATAATAACTATAATTATAATAATAATAGTAATAATAATAATATAACAATATCAATAATAATATTTTTAACTAATATACTATGCGTGAGAAGCATATGATACAATGACTTAAGAATGACTCTCTTCAGAATTATACCCACACATTTGATAATGCTTAGTAATTAATATGAGGGCCGTTTCAAAGGTACCAATTAGTGAATGTTTTATTTGGCATATTAAAAAAATAAACACATGATATATATACCGTTAGAAATCAACGGTCGTCTCCTATCGATCAATGCAAAGAGTACACGGGTTAAGCGTTACACCAGAATCACATAGTAATGTATAGTGATTGCAAAACAAGAGAAGAAAAGAGTGTACTGTAAAGTCAGAACTGCATTGTGAAACAGTTAAGGGATTTAACAGGCATTACTTCGTCGGAAGTTTATTATATTCTTAAAAATTGTATTGAAGTTCAGTAAGGTGTGTGCTATATTGAGCGTGCATTTATCAAGGAAGATTCTCTCCAGATATAGAAAGTCTTATATAACAGTATAAATGAGATCTCAGTCTGTTGATGAGACATGTCTATACTTCTTTGAGTCTGACTGCATAGAAAATAATAAAGTTTTGATAGGTGAAAATGACGAGAGACCTCAAACGGCGCGACAAAACAGGGCTATGAAAATAGAGAAAATGACAAGATACCTCAAACGGCGCGACAAAACTAGAGAATGTGTGCTTGCAGTAACGCAAACGCCAACGACAATGCCAACACCAACACACTATATGCTAGTTTAGCTGGTTAATATATAAATTTAAGCCATTACAATAAACAAATAAATTTGATATACGGTTCTGTTTAAAATGCATTATCAATTTAAATCAGTATCTTTGATATAGATGTAAAAAGATAAAACAAAGTTTGAGTGAAAATAAAGGAGTATAATATATTGTTTAGGGTGCAAGATTTGACTTAATTTTATTTGTTTTATAAACTATATACCAGTTAAACAGTATATAACGTGAAATAATGAAATAATTAAAAAAAATAAAAATCGATTGTATACTTTTAAATATTTCATAAAAATATGAAATTCCAATGCAACCTTTTGATGGCTACAGATTAAAAAAGATATGAATATTTTATCAAAAATTATCATAATAATTAAAGACTAACAGACATTATTTCAAAATATCTTAATGTATGCACCTGTTTTTCTCGTTTAATATCAGTTTTTAATGGAAATTTGTTGAACTTGGTGGCTTTTCAAAAGTAAAACATTTTTTTTATTTACCGCTTAAAAGATTGTTCTCCGGAAACCTTATTTACATATATGGAACTGAAATTTAACATATCAAACATTTTGACTAAAACCTGAACCCCAAACATTAGTTATCGTTTATCACTTAATAATAGATAATTTAGAGTTTTAGATCCTCCCAAAAATTGACATCCAATATGAAGTCACGTGTATATATGGTACATCACAAAATTAACTATATGCTGGGATAATATTTTAATCTAACCACCCGGGGAGACATAAAAATGATGAACGAAACTTCATATTAACATTTTAAAGATATAACTATGTTTTTATGTAATAGCCCTCATGATGGTTAGGAGCGTGTTGTTTTTAGATGTTTTATTATAACCTAGATGTGAAGGACAAGTTAGGAAATCCATTTTAAATATATTTTTTAGCATCTTTTTAATATACATCATTATGGCAGTGAGATCTATTACTGCCAAATTGATTATAAAATTAAAAAAATAACTGAGACAATAACATTTGGAATATGTGTATCTGAATCTCACCATGCTCAGTAAATTATTTTATGTCACAATCAACAGCTGCTGAGTAAGTTTGGTAATGATAGATGCAGAAGTCTATCCTAGAATCTGATATCTCCCAAATCAGGACTGGACCCTAAATGAAATATCAGTGAATTCTATATCTGTCCCTCAATTCATAGCAATTGATCGTTTATAAATCTTTGACGTCATTCAAACATTTAGTTGAAGCAACTGACCAATTAACGTTCTCAAATGTGCTATTTAACGGACCTAATCGGGAGAGCTGGTTCCGTGACACGGGCTATAGATGCAGGTGCTAGGAAAACAATACGTTTTTTTTGTTATTTTGTTAGACCCATTACATTTATTATCCAGTTTTACAAGTTTTAACCAAGTTTGGTGCGGATCATATAAGAAATGCATGTTCTTGAGAGCACACATATAATGTAAATTATTAGACAGACCATGTACAATCAGAGGTCGTATTCACCAACCATTCTTGAGAATCTTTTTAGACTTGAGTTTGAAAATGCAAATTTTAACCCTAGATATTTAGTTTATGAATAATTGTGAGAGTTCTTTTTTACTATATATACTGGGTGTCCCTACATGCTTGCAAATTTTAGGTAAAACATGGTCTCTTAAGTGATTTTAAAAAATCATTCTTGAGTTCAAGTCAAAAAATTTTCTTAAGAATGGTTTGTGAATACCGGTCCAGGAAAGCTTATCTTAAGCCTTTAACTCGGGGAGACATAAACATGTGACTAAAACTTCATATGTCATAAATACTTTTAATATTTTGAGATATAAATATGTTTTCAGATAACATTCTCATTGGGATTGAAGAACATCGTACCAGAGAGCAATGGAAGTGGGTTCAATCCTCCTCCACGGCTATATGACGTGTCCTTGATTAAACCAGTTTGCTAACATCAACAGCAGCAAGAACAACGGTCACAAGTTTGATAACATCAACAGCAGCAAGAACACCGGTCTGCCGTTTGTCAACCTCAACAGCTGCAAGAACACCGGTCAACCGTTTGTTAACAACAACAGTGGCAAGAACACCGTTTACCCGTTTGTTAACATCAATAGCGGCAAGAACACCGGTCACCAGTTTGTTAACATCGACAGCGGCAAAAACACCAGTCACCAGATTGTTAACATCAACAGTGGCAAGAACACCAGTCACCAGATTGTTAACATCGACAGCGGCAAAAATACCAGCAACAAGATTTCTAACATCAACAGCGGCAATAACATCGGCGACCAGTTTGTTAACAATAACAGCGGCAAGTCCACCGGTCACCAGATTGTTAACATCAACAGCGGCAAGAACACCAGTCACCAGATTGTTAACATCGACAGCGGCAAAAACACTGGTCACCAGTTTGTTAACATCAACAGCGGCAATAACACCTGTCACCAGATTGTTAACATCGACAGCGGCAAGAACACCAGTCACCAGATTGTTAACCTCAACAGCGGCAAGAACACCAGTCACCAGATTGTTAACATCGACATCGGCAAGAACACTGGTCACCAGTTTGTTAACATCAACAGAGGCAAGAACAGCAGTCACCCATTGTTAACATCAACAGTGGCAAAAATACCAGCCACAAGATTTCTAACATCAACAGCGGCAATAACATCAGCGACCAGTTTGTTAACAATAACAGCGGCAAGTTCACCGGTCACCAGATTGTTAACATCAACAGCGGCAAGAACACCTGTCACCAGATTGTTAACATCGACAGCGGCTAGAACACTGGTCACCAGTTTGTCAACATCGACAGCGGCAAGGACACCAGTCACCAGTTTGTTAACATCAACAGCGACAAAAACACTTGTCACCATATTGTTAACATCAACAGTGGCAAGAACACCGGCCACCAGTTTGAAAACATCGACAGCGGCAAGAACACCGGTCACCAGTTTGTTAACAACAACAGCTGAAAAACACTGGTCACCAGTTTGTTGACATCAACAGCGGCAAGAACACCGGTCACCAGTTTGTTAACAACAACAGCTGCAAGAACACCAGTCATCAGTTTGTAAACATCAACAGCGTCACCGGTTTGTTAACATCAACAACGGCAAAAACACCGGTCACCAGTTTGTAAACCAAACAGGTTCTACATGATGACGGTACAACAGAGTAAAAATGAGACCATATTTCCTCTTCTATCTAACATTGAAGTGTGTCAAAGCTGACAGTTATATAGCAGGATATATCTCATATACGATCATATGTATAAAAACTGAAACAGAAAACGGGACAATACCTACAAAAATCCGTGAATTTAAATGCCCTTAACAATCAATTGTAATATCTTTGACGACTATATGATATCGAGAACAAAACATGGAAATGGCATAAGCTATTTGAAATCGTTAAATGTAGCATACTAACTCAAATACTAACTGATATATAATGTACGATGAAATCCAAGAACTTACAGTCAATGTGCTAAAAGGTTCTGTTTTTCGGAGTATAAGCCGGTATAAGTGTAAATAAACAAAAGCGCTAGTTCACTATACGAAAGCAATATATATGATATTTACAGTGCGCTGAAACTTATAACGAAATATCCCTAGCTAGTTTTCGGCTATACGCCTTTATCAGAGGACGAAAAACAAAACAAAGCACAAAAACAAACAATTTTCTATATATACAATAGTGAAATGATTGACGATACTTCAGGGAAACTGAGAAACCTACGTTATACTGGATGTAAAACCATAATATATATAAGTCGTGGTTAACACCAATGCTTTTGGGTTGGTATATACCTTGATATTGTGTCTATAGTTTGCATTGTAGCTCGGTGCGCTCCTCGTAGTCTGGTCTGTACATTTATGTTTGGTTGTTCACAAATAAGTATCTTCATATATAGATATATATCACACATTGTAAATGCGCATCTAAAAATATTCGAAAAATCGGAAATTCCGTTGTTGTGATTTCAATTATCTCCCTTTATGAAATAGATACATATTATTTCACTGTATCCTCATGATCTAACGGATTTCTTTATCTGTGCTTTCTATAGCATGCATAGTAGTCATGAATCCTTAACTGGTTCCTACTCATATAAAGCTATCACTTCATGTAGGTAAATTGTCCGTCCAGTCCAGATGTGTTGCATGTAAAACCATTTACATGAGTGTGTATAATTCAACAATGAATATCTTGGTCAGTTACAATCAAATTAATTTGAAAATTCGCAGATGTATTGATAAAAAAAACTCAAACAATTACAAGAGTTTTTCATACATGTTCTTACGCAACATTGTTTCTACGGAAGGTCATTACTGACAGAATTTATTGAATGTCCCTCGTATATGGCATATCCAGTTTTAATGGTGAAGGAAGACCTGAGACTGAGTCAGACTGAATAGAACCACCGCCCCGAACAGTCGCAAGACTAGTGTACAGTTGCCAGCAAAATATATACTCTGACACTGCTTTTTCATTTTACCTTCACCAAATTTGCACAGTAATATATAACTATTTCGGACATGTTCACGAACTGACCAAATGGAATGATTAATGTTTGAGTTACGGCCTTCCAATCGTCAGGTATTACATTTTCAAAAATCATCTATTTCACGAAACATCTTCCATTAAATGATATGCAAATTAGGCAATTTTGTTTGTCACATGCTCTATGGTGTGATGTTTTGGCCGCTTTTATCTTTAAATGAAATACCTCACAGAGTATAGGGAACATTCGTCTGGGCTCACAGACATAAATGTTTGGCTGTAAAATCTTACTATTTTTGTAGGAACGCTTGCCTGAAAATAAGACGTCCAGGGGTAGGGTCGTCTCTGAAAATGGAACCAAAATCTCATAGATGAATATTCTTATGTTGAGACCGTGTTTCACATTAGAACGATCGACTGTAAAATCAGCCTGAGGATTGTTCGTTCACGCGTTAAAATATTAATTAAAGGAACATCCATTTTTAAATGAAAGCAATGATATATCACCGTATAGAAACCAAACATAATACAACGTTTCTTTCATTCCTGCCACCATTTTATGGAAAACAGACATTTTTAGTTAAAACAGTCTGACAAACGTTTTTCTTTTTAGCTATATTTTAATTTGCACCTTCTAAAATATCTGTTGACCTTTATCTGTATTAAAAGGAATCGTATTTCGGTGACTTAACATTGTTATACGTAATGGTTTGGGCACATCTTATATGATAATTTGAGTCGAAGTAACTTCACTGAATTATTTGCAAAGTCACGTCTTATATGAGATAAAAATTCCTATAAATAGTAAAAGGCTATTCCAGAGGAGGGCAATATGGCAATCATGCAATGACCTGCTCATATCAATGATACGTTCATTTCATGAAGTGAGCTTTGGTCTGGCCCTAAAATTATTCAAATTTCAAACGATATGCATGTTTTGTTTTGCAAACATTAACATACACGGAATACGTTTCAGTTAGAATACATCTCGTTCTGTGAATTCCTTTATAACTTCTGTCTGGTTTCTCGTCCATCCAATTGGTTTGTTGAATATCCATAAAAAGTTTCATTTCTTTGTGGCAATATGTCATTTCATTGTAAATTGCCCCATGCATATTTTTTAAGTTTATGCCAATAGGCTGGTAAGTGTTGGCATTCTGGATGTAACGTTAGATAATGCGTTCATAATGATATTTCGGTATGATAAAAGTAGTACAAAACATAGAAAGTCGATGTGGCGTCATTAGTAAATCAAGGGTTTAACGGTTTCTGATATTTAATTTTATCCAATCATATTGAAAATGTTAAATGTCCTGTTACAATGTACATGTTATTTACAGATACATTACTGATATTGAAAAGAAAGTTTAAAACGAATGGTCACCATTCTGCACAAATATTTGAGATACATATTGTCGCTTGTGATAAAGATTTTGCAACATAAAATGATATTGTGTTACATGTTACATGATACATTGCCTAGCTTCACATTATGTTTGCCATCAGATCGCCTCCACAGAAGGATATATCGACCATATTAGTTTCCGTCATGTGATTTTATAATGATACATCGACAAGTCGGAAAGTACTTCGGCATTCTACGTACGATAGCCGAGTCATACGGAAAATGCCAACTGTTGAATCGGAAAGTGATAATACACTTGGTTAATATTAGAGATATGGCATGACATAATTACCCTCCTGTACCACAAAATATGTGATAACACAGGTTCGGTTATTTTCTGTTGCGTTCTGTGCTTCTTATCTACCTTTTTGTTAGATAGTATCGACATATAAACCTTATGTAATATCCTTCCTAAATTGATCGCTCGGTGTTTTCCGTAAAACATAAATTTTCGACTTGCCCTTATATATCAGTGGCGTATATTTGCCTTGGTAAAATCATTACGTCATACGGTGACTGATGGAAAGTAAAATGACCGATATATCCTCGTATCTTAAAGAGGTTACATAACTGGTATATGTATCATTTTCATTTATTTTTTTATTATATTTAACTCGTTGGTAAAAATGATATAACGCTCGACAGAGTCCCGCAGAGATCTTATATAGGTTTGCCAACTCGTTTCATAAATCCAATCACTCATGGTGTGTTCTCTATATATCATGTCGGCAAGAATATATGCATAAGCTATTATAATAAGTATGACTTCAAACCTACGGGTTGTGATAATTTACTAAAACTCAATTCGGTATTTATCAGTTTTATTACAAAATATGCAAATTATATGTATTTCAAAGTCCAGTTAAATTTGATAAAACAAAATAGGTTAAATAATAAATATAAAGCGGCAAAACGCATTAGATCAAAGGAATGTAGCTTCATAATGACAACGGCCGAACAATTCGGAAGCGTTTAAAATGTTAATCGTAGCGACTACAAGTCAAAGTGGATTAACAGTAATTAATACTATTAAAGCAGTAATACTTCAATTCGTTACATGTCGTTTAGCAGAAGTATCAAACATATACAATAATGATTTTTTCAGCTGTGCAATATGATGTGCTTTGCACCAGTATCTGTTTTTGTAGTATTTATGTTTTTCTGGTGCATAGCACAGCTTAAAAGTCCATAACTGTTTTATTATATAAAATATAAATAAATGAATTCTGAGCCTTTACTAGATTTAGTCTAGCTTTTTCGTACGGGAAATGACAAATAAAAGTCACCAAATTAAGAATATACATTTGTATGTAACAATAGTAGACCTATTTAAATAAAGAAATTAAGTATATTTAACTAAAAAAGATATTGAAAATAAAATTCCCGGTGTGGGATTCGAACCATGGCGAAAAAAAATCTTGCATATGTTCAATGTATTAACATCACTCGGCCACGGACACATCTTGATAAATGTTTGTTGTCTTTATATTCAAACTAATCAAACTAATTGTTTCTCTCGTAAGTGCTGGCGACATATATTAATTGATTGAACAGTTGCCATTTTCGTCGTATCGGCATCTTGATTATCTTGCTGAAATCGGACGCGAATCTCTTGTTGATAGCCATTTGAAAACAACGCAAAATTCAGAACATCTCAGTTTTCATTGTTGCGTTCGGCTAACACTTGGAATTCCCAGCAACTTGTTTAGTAACCGTGGTATATCGCAATCAGAATTCATTTATTTAAGGATTATATAATAAAATGTGTTACTGTTTCATTAGATATCAAATAAAGTTTATAACTGTTTCATTGAATATCATACACACTGTATTACTGTTTCATTGAACATCAAACACACTGTATTATTGTTTCATTAAATACCAAACACACTGAAATACTGTTGATTAAATATCGAACACAATGCTGTTCGGTTTCTTACAATATCAAACATAATGTGTCATTTTTCATTAAATATCAAACATTATGAATTATTGCTTTAATAAATATCAAATATATTTTTGTACTGTTTCATTGAATATCAAACATAATACATTACTGTTTTGTTCATATTAGATGCACAACTCATGTCACATGTTTTCCAGTTTGTTAAATTGGTGACACTAAACCTTGTGTTTATACTCCTATTGAAAATCCGTATAAGATGTTAATGTTCCATTTGCAGAGATAGTTTGTAATATAAAAAAAAATAAAACTTACTAACTATTACAGATTTAGACATGTATTTAAAAATTAGTATTCAACGAGTATATAACATTTGGTGAACAATAAAAATGGAAAAATGTTTGCTTCTGTTTATTAAAAATTAAAATCTACCTATCCATGCTTTATGATTTAAACTTGTTTCTAAATGTTCTAAATTTATTTTTCAATGAGATGATATTAATAAAATATAATTATTTGATTATATTAAAGTGATTATATAAGAAAAAAACACGTTACCAATATCTTTAAAAAATAATTAATTATTAAAATGGATAAAAATACCCATCTCAGTGTCATTAATAAATAAAATCCGAAATGGTTTGGTATGACAAATCCATCAAAACGTAAGAAAATTGATATTTATATTGGAGTGGCAAACTTGAAACAATTTTCCCATTCTAAAAATAGACAGCACTTAAATACTGCTTGACGTCATTCTAAGACAAAACAATTGTACTACGTGTAAACATGTATCAATGGCGAATGTAATATTTAAAAAAAGGCGTTTGCCCCCTTAAATCCCTATATTTTATATAAAAATCAACGTAATACCGCTGAAAAACGTGTGTGGCCTTCAGATACCATCGCCCCTCTAAACTGAAATCCTGTGCACAAACGGGTCAAATTGAAATCAAAATGAAATGACATGATCCAATTTACACAAAATATTTTAAGCGGGCAATCTATTTTAGTCTAACCTAGGTGCGTACACCAAGTTAGAAAATCCCTTTTTAGTATATTATTTTGGCATGTTACAATATATATCCTTTAAGCAATATGGGGTCAGTGAGTATATATAGGCATAATATATTGGGGAAATTTGTCTTTAGCCAATTTTAAAAGTTTGAAAATCATGATAAATTTCCTTTAAGCGGACTGTTAAAAATAATTCTTTATTTTCAAAATTATATATGAAATACAGAACAGTCTATGTAGTAGAAATAATAACATAATGACATCTCAATTGTCAGTTTATGTAGTAGAAGTAATAAAATAATGAAATTGAAACAGAATTTTCATATATCATTACAAGTGATTGTGTCAGACTTCACTTTTAAAATATGTCATTTTAAACCATTTCCAGCTTTATTGGTGGAGGAAGACATCAGAATGAATTCGAGTAACTGGCAAACTTTCTCACATAAAGTAGAAATACTTGATAAAACGTATTGATACTAATTTATAGCTCTCAAAAGTGATGTTAATAAAATGTTTTATCATTTTTCAGTTTACCTTCATATTGCAAAATAATTATAATATGTGAACTAAGAAAAATTTACATCAAACAAATATATGCTAATAACAAATTTACATGCTTCAATCGTTGTAAAAAATAAAATACACTCTGATTAATTATTACTAAATAAAACATACTTGATCAACACTATAAAACATATCAATCGAACCAACATAATAATATAGAAATGAATGAAAACATATAGAGTATCGGCTGCTGTGCTGCAGCGGCACTTGTTTGTTGTTTGGAAGGAATGGTAACTGGCTCCGACTTTTTCATCATCCATTCGTAACCTGCAGTCTTGCCCTGTCTTTCTAATTCTGGTCCCACTTTTTCACGACAAAGTTTATGGTAGTCATTAAGATACATAATCTGTAATTAAATTTTAATGAAAATAATTAGATATAAATAATTCATATTAAATAATAGCTAGTTCATATATCTGCGCTTGCAAACGCGCGTTCGTTCACTATATACACAATGCGCGATACTGCGTCAACACACTTTATATTTTGAAAGAAGCATGCCCAAGACACATGTGATGCATGTAGCGTGTAATAACACACTCAGACTTACACAGCTTGACCTTCACTACATAAACACTGAATATATCGAAAATGGGCAGTACTAAAGTTAGAGTGTTTGTAATATTTCAGCTGAGAAACAATTCAACACCGTCTGGCATGCAAGACTGAACGCTGTACCAATGCATCTTCTACAACATGAAATTAACTCCATACTCTCAGAAATACCAGTATATTTCCGGCGTGGTATAAAATTCATACTCCAGCATAACAACAAACGCTGTACAGATACTTCTATGCTGCCGTGTCATTAATATCAATTCACACTCTCACATACAACGCAGACAGTATGCTAGTATATCTTAGTCGCTGTTGTATTATTCCTATTAAAATAAACACATTAAAACGTCTTACGTACCTGTTTTTCACTGAGCAAATCATAATTTATCAGATTAGGTTCATAAGGTACCAGAGTTATGTGCTCAAAAGTTAAAAACTGTGTTCCCGGAAATGTGTACTGAAATACAAAAAAAAAACAGTACTTAATTAACAACTTTATTACATAACTCGTTGAGAATATTAAGGATAGACGGCTACAAATACTTGATTTATAAAGTAATTTGGGAACTCTGGAAACATAACATCTTGGCAATGACACAAACATCACCAAAATATATATATCGGTAAGAACATACAAGGAAATTAATACAGAAAGCACATTATATGTATTTATAGATTGAATATTTAGCGCCATATCATGCCATCGATGGCCTTACCTAACCACTGTTTCCTGGGATCCTGAAAAGTTGATCAGTACTCGAGTTCATCCCGTTTCTGCAAGTAACTTATAGCTTTCCCGCTTGAATCAGCGGTGAGAGACGAATGATAAGGAGAAAAATGCCGTATATCAATCATCACGGAGACTGTGATCGGGCGGCGATTCGAACTCACGAACCCAGGATTGATAGTCAGACGCGCTACCGACTATTTTATATTTAGATTATGTATACACTATACATTATATATTAAGTATATATTATAACGAAAAATGATAGGAATTACTGATTACGAATGCACTGAATGGGCAAAGTATGATGGTATGCCTGGTGAGCAGGTATCTATTATCCGAGAGCATTGACTGCAAGTCCTTGGTGTGTTAATGCGTTAAGACATTTTTTTAATGAGGTTTAACGTCATTTTCAATACATTTCAGGCTATATAATGTATATCCAGTTTTATTGATGGAAGAAGACCTTATAATGAATCTCGCAAATAACTGGCAAACTTTCTCGAATAAAAGTTTTTGACGCAAGCGGGAGTCGATCCTACGACATTAGCGGTGAGAGGTATTTTTTTGTAAATATTTGCAGTTACTGAAATCTCATAATTAATAAATGTCTATTTTAATTAATTAAGACAAAACAAACCTGTGTTGTAGCATTTTTAACCATGACTATATTTTCCAGCCGGATTCCAAACTCCCCATCCTGGTAATATCCCGGCTCTGCAAGTAAAAACAACCAAATAAATCATAGTTATGTAACAAGACGAGGATTGATTGATAGTGTGTGGACATGAAGGCGAGCATCGTTAAATGGTCCTAGTGTCCAAAGTATTGATGCTTTTTCCAGCTATATCAGTTTGTAGTACATGTAATACTGTAACACCATTGTAGTACTTTATAACATTTATGATATTCAAAAGTGTCAATAAATTTATCAATAATTAATTTCCTCAGACCAGATACCAATGGAAAAATCCATGACCTCTGTGTCACTTTTATTAATCTACTTTAAAACAAAGCACAGCAATATAAATATTTAATATCCCATTAACATGTAACCAAAGGCAGGCGATTTAAATGTCAAATAGATAAGAAGAAATCAACAAAATATGTGTTATGGTATTGATAAAAACGTTTCTAAGCGAGTAAATGACATGCATCCATATACAGTAATTTAAAACAACAAACCCTTATTCGTGTTTAAATGCAAATACAAACACTTAATTTATTTAAGCTCTATTGTGATAAAAGCTTAGAGCATATATGAACCGCTCTCGAGTCTGCTCCCTGGGGAAAACCAGTACTTGGTGTTGTTTTTATTAGAGGAATCGGGTCGCACTGTGGAACGAACCCGCCATCTCTGGCGTAAGCGGCCAACATTATATCCTTTACACTTCTGTCCCCACTTAATGTTTTACAGAGCAGATTTAAACTATTCAATTTCCCTATTTTGATTTAGTGATACCTCTTTAACATGATTAACCGTATTGACTTTTTATAATAGGTAAAGTTAGCGAATCCTCGTTATTTTCTACATGTAAGTCCGAGTTTAAATTAAACTTGGCTTAATACTGAATTAGGACAAAAGTGAACATTAGAAGTTATACCCAAAAGCTATAACAAAATTGATTTGATCTTTGTTGATTAATATTCTTGTATTTTCCTTAGTTAGCCAAATGCCACGTGTATTCGCGAAGTGTATGCATGAGGGGACTGTTTTCCTGTAAATGTACAAAACTCCCAATAGCAACAGACAGTGCTTCCGTATAATGACTGTCATAAATAGTCTTTATTTCTCAATATTCAAAGATGTATTTCACTTATTTATATGGCGATATTATGAATTAAATGGTATAACTGATGCATTTGGAACACCTTTAAGGAATACCATATTTGACTTGTGAGTTTAGAAAGAAATTAATGAACCTGGGAATTGGATTATGAGATTATGAATATATTAGTTTTTAAGTCTACTTTTATTTTGTCAACAATGTGCACATTGTTCAGAAACAAAAATTATCTTAAAGGATTACCATATTTAAATTGTGAAATTAGAAAGGAAAAATGAACCTAGCAATTGAATTATGCATATATTAGTTTGGATGTCCATTTTTACTTTGTCAACATGTGCAAATTGTGCAGAAACAAAATATCCTGGATGAAACATGACCCATACTTTTCTTTCTAATGACAATTTGGCACTACACGTCTCAAACAATACTAATTTTGTGCAGTTCTACATTATAGAGACATACACTTCTGGAACACTGGATACATTACCAATGGCTCTTAAAGTGTCTTGTTCCCATATATAGTCCACCGATTAAACAGAAAAAACATGGGGTTGACCTGGTTGCTTTTACACAATTTCGATGGTTTGATAGCACCCCTTCATTTTTTGACAATTCTGTACATTTGTTGCAGTGTACATGTAACACTACGCATTTTTAAACATTTATAGCTTCATCAAACAGTTCCCAATGTCATCCAAACTTGGCAAATATCATGAAAATGTTCCACTGTTCCCATATGCACAAAGAAATATGACATGTTCTACATTTTTAACAAAACAATTGCTTAACCGCATAACACAGCTCTAATTTCTTTGGCGTAAGAATTTTAAGGTAATTCTCAAATGAGACCTACAAATGGTAACAAATTTCCTATTCTTCAATGTTGGTCTTTCTATGAATGACACGCATGCGAAAGTGTTTATTTCACAATATACTCAACGGTTGTAAAACGAATATGGCACGTCAATTTCACTATAGCTATATGTGATGTTCCTGCAATCATAAACTTTGAAAACCAATCTCTTGCATACAGGTCGTTTTAGTGCAGAAAATATCAACCGATTTCAATGAAAGTTTACATACAAAGAGTGCCATGTCTGGATGTATACGTTCATTACTGATGCCTATGAATTTTAACTTTTGTGAGTAGCTTAAAAAATGGTGGGTAAATGCATAAAAAATCGAGTTTCAGTCATGAAAATTTGGCAGTAAAGACAGAGATGGCACTCTTAATGTTTTCAAACTTTCATTGAAATCGGACGACATTTTCTGCACTTAAATTACCTGTATGTAAGTGGTGCGTTATCCTGAGTGTATATTAACTCATTGAAACCACTAACATAATCTATCACATTGAAATGGTAAATTTAAGAATATTTAAAAAATGTAACAATCAACCGATTCTTTGTAAGTATTCCTGTCAGCTTTTTCAGTGGCTCCTGCCTTATTCATCTGATGGACCACATTAAAATACAATTTAAAAAAGGTTTATTAAGGAATGCTTGTTTTTGGATCTTCAGAAGATTCGATACAGATGAACATGGAATTTTATGTTGTAAATTAAAAAGTTAGTTGAGTGGTTTCAATTTTATTTGACTGATCGTCAACAAAATATAAATGCTTACAATTCTATGTTGGATATCATGAAAATTTCATGCGGTGTTCTTTTAGGAATTGTACATAAATATATATATTCGATGTCGATAGCATCTTTTAAGTTATGTCAATGATATAAGTAAAACTTGCTAATAAATCTTATACACAGATTATAGTGTTATCACTTTCTTGCACACAGATCCTGATGTTATATGGAATGAACTTGAAAAATGATTATTTGACAACATGTTATCGTTTTATCTTGGTAAAACTGAATGCATTTCATTTGAATCTAAGAAAATATTAAAGTCTCAATGATCTGTTAGGTATCTAGGAAATGTATTGGATAATGATCATTTTGGCACATATATCGTTAATAATATTGTTAAGAACATTAATTCTAGGTTGAAGTTTCTGTACAGACAAAACTGTGAAAAACGATATGTAATTAAATAATACAATATCATTTTGGATTATGACTCCTCAGCACACTGGCATTACAAAACAATTGAGGAGCAGATTACAAATAACTCGAAACGAACGTGTCTGATTATGATTGTAGAACTTCTTTAAAAGTCTCAGATTTCAGATATTTTGGTTGGCTTTGCTTAATGTTGAAAACAGAATAAAACAACTGATTCTAAATAATATTCATTGATATTTTTATAATAATTGTCCATCTCATCTACATTTTAATAATACTATTATTCTAATATTCACATTCTTATAATAGTAGACATAGATTCGAGGGTTTTCACATACCTCAGGTAGATATTTTTATATCAAATACCTTCTTTTATCAAGGTATTTGTAACAGTATTCCAAGCACAATACAATGAATAGAAAACTAATATACTTTTTAAAAAAGACTTATTGAACGTATGAAATGTTTAGCGCAAGCCGATTTTTTTATTGATATTGTCAATATTTCAATATTTTACAGTACTCCATATTTGTTCTGTATGCCATCAATCAAGTATTTATGTGATAATTTATTTCAATGCAAATTTTATATATTCTGTGATAGTAAGAACATTCATGAATGGTAAGATAATTATAAGTAACTTAAATTAAAGTTTATCTTTTACGTTAAGTCCATATGGCTACAGCAGACAATTTTTGAGACATTGATATTTTTGTCACCACATTAGAAATAAATTAAATGGGTTATCCTGACATTGTGTAATATATGTCTCAAATATATGGTAATGATCGAAATGATTTTATACTGTGATTTATTATCATATTTGTATTACTAGCTGTAAAATGTGTTTGTATACATGATATATAAACGAATAAATCTATATATTTATTGTGTAAGCCATTAAGCAACTAGAAAAAGGCAAACTGCCAGAAACTTTAAAATTTAAGGAAGCCATAGCAGTGTTAAGCAGTTTATAATCATAGCAAATAAACGAAAACGTTTCCATTTTTTTAAAATAACTTTAAAAGCATATATTGACCCATTAATAAAAAAAAAGTCAAATGAATATAAAATTAAAAGGCCTTTGGTACCAATATGCATTAATGGGGCGATATAATATCATTTGAATGGGGTTTAACGACATTTTCAACACATTTCAGGTTTTATATGGCATATCCAGTTTTATTGGTGGCGGAAGACTTCAGAATTAATCTGAGAAGAACCACCGTCCTTACGCAAGAAACTGGCAAACTTTCTCAAATAAAGTTTTTGAGCAAGCGGGACTCGAACGTACGACCTAAGCGGTGAGAGGTAAGCGGTCTTGAGACGTCGCCTTATACCACTCGCCCATGGAGGATCCTCTTTGTAATATCGAAAGCAAAATCTTCAATAATACTGCAAACATAGTCTTCAGTGTATACTCCATAACATAGCATAAATCTTCCTACTGACACTGCAGCAGTGGTCTAGAAACAGAGCGTCTGCCTCGCGTGAGGAAGTCGTGGTTTCAATCCCCGGCCTCGAAATATCAAAGACTTGGAAAATGGTACTAGAAGCTTCCTTACTTGGCTCTCAGCAATTAGAGGTTAGTTCTAGGTCTTGTCCGCTCTGTGTCAGTAAAATGTGATTGGTTGGGGTATCATACCATGAGTCTGAGGCATGATACTCCAGTGTGGCAGCGCTCAGATGACTGATTAAAACAGACAATTGTTGAAAGCGACGCTAAACACCATACAACAACACGGTTTCCTACTAAGTTCAGGTAACTTTTACAACCGCATACATTGTAAAATGTAATAGTTTGATAATACATACATTACAAAGGGGTGGGGGTGTTACACATTAAACGAACATTACTGTACATACCATCAGAAATGAATTGGAATTCACTGAATTGTTGTTTGATGAGGGATGCACTTGATTTGGAAAAATAAATAGGTCCTATAAACAAGAAGAATAGAAGAGAGTTCAAAACAAACTATTTTTACCTAAACTAATGGGATGTAAGCATCTTGTAACAAAATATAAAATTCACCAAAGTTAGTATAAAGAGAATATATTATGTAAGATTGGGTTTGCATAACCGTATATAATAAACACAATGCCCAACCAATCGCAGTCAATTCGCGGTCAGACTATAAATCTTAATGATTTGCAAATAAATAATCCGATTTGAGTTGAAATAGTTTTATTCTTTAAATCGATCTGCTGTAGCAAGTTGGAAGAAGACGAAAAGTACTTTGAAGTAAAAAATATGCATTGAGCAGCCTTATGTGTGGAATAGTGGGGACCGTTATTTTAGCAATACCATAATGGAATCGTTGACACGGTGCATGGAATTCACTGGGTATGTCGAAAACTAGAACAACATTGCTGGAAATGTGATATATCCTTATACAAGAAATACTCATTCACTGTCTGTATTCATCTATTATATATGCAAACCCATTCTTTTATATAAGATAAGATCAACGCTATATGAGCAGATGAGTATATCGTCATAAGCACAGCCCCACAGTTGCAGTTACCATCAGAAAAAAACTGGTTCTCGTCCAAAATATTATCTCGGTCAAATGGTTTGTGGGAAAGAGAGATCCGTCCTGGTCCTGAAATAAAGTCAATATCACGCCATTTATTTTAGAACACACGTTTTAAGAGAAAGAGTTTATCTACGTGGATATCTAATTTTTCTGAAAAAAGACATTTCACATTAACAAACATAAAGAATTATATGCAGTAACAAATACCGTGCAATTACAAATCAAAAACTAAACGTAATCTACATCTGTTTCTATTAAGGCAAAACTTATAGGATAAATCATCGTTTTTGTTATGTAGTAGCCTACGTTCAGTCAACCTCGTTTACTAAACAAAGACTAGATTTACATCTAATATATAGTATTGTCTATGTAGAACCAGAGCTAACCAAGTGTACAAAGGTTCGTCAGATTGATATATACATGCAGTTCCCGTACAATAAAGACCACTGGGTCTTAAAGTAAGTGACAGCGAATATGGATCTTACAGAGCTTGCACAACACAATACCCGGGAAGACCGGAAATAAAACACAACGTAGGAAAAGTGTTGTAATGCAAGGTTAAACAGTTTCACATAGGTGAAGAAATAACCCCCATGTCGTCCAAATAATGTTATAAAGTGCCAAGCGAATACGGAATAATACTACAGTTTGTACGATTTTGCACTAATGGGCGATATGTGAATGTTCTACCTTTCAACACGTATTATCTCATCTTGATTATTGACTGTGTAACCAGGGTAACAGTTTGATTTTCAAATTTCGTACGGACAATTGTCATCACAATGATCTAATTCATGAGTTACCTGATTGAATCATACACTTGCATTATCCTATATCTTATTCTAGAAATATCACCAAACGATCATTATTGGGCGGTTATATATACAAGTATTTGATTAGACACGCTCCTGGTGAGGATCGAACACATGAACAACGGAAGCAATGCTCGTTGTTGTAGCTGGATACCAGCTCTGCTTCTGTTGTACACATGAACAACGGAAACAATGCTCGTTGTTGTAGCTGGATACCAGCTCTGCTTCTGCTGTATACATATCTGTAAATGTGTTAGAGGCTATCGTTGATATAAAAACTTCAGTAGAATATTGTTGGCTCGAACACGGATAGCTGGAAGAACAATGCATATAGCTCGAACCACTTATCTGGTCCTGGCATAATTCCTATTTCGATGTATATACGTGTATATGTATGATATGATGTGGAATATTACTTGGCTCGAACAACCCTTAACTATTTTGTCTATTTCAGCTGGGTTCGAGCAATCGAAGTTCTACTGTTTATGTTCTTGCATATCATTAAATTGTTGATATGAATTGCTCATTACTTTACGCTTATATATGAAGATAATGATATTTGTATACTGACCAAATCTAAATGAAATATACATGTGTGATTAATGGTTGTATTTCTTATATTGCTGGTTTAATGGTTATATTTAAAATAGTCATAATGTAATGTACGTATTTAAAAATAATTAAAAAAAATACACCAGTCTGCTATGAAATAAGTTTCAATAGCAAAGGTAGAGTTCAATTCTGCATGAAAGCGTTATTTTTGCGCATGAGCCAAATCACAAACCTTCGTGGACGCTGAGATACATCCCTATACCGTGACCGGTACCATGTCTGTATACCAGGCCAACATCCCACAATGCCTTGCGTGCAAATGCATCAATTTCACGACCTATAATAATGGAGAAAAATGTATATTGTCAAGTCATATTGGATATTATATTATATATTATATTTTATAGAGACAAACAGAGACAAATAAATTTATTACTATATATATATATCCATCATGTAAATTCATCTTTTGTGTAGTGTTTCACGTGTTAATTTTGATAAGCATTTAATCATTTCACAATACATATTAAACATCACATGACAATAAATTATACGCAAATTGGTCTGCAATATACTACATGTTTGTTTTATTAACACTGCGTCATGACAACTATATTTCAAACATATAATAGTGGAGCACATCGTCCAGTGGCAGAGCATCAGACCCAGGGTCGGAGGGTCGTGGGTTCGGTCCACCCTCACGGCTATGTGTGGTGTCCTTGAGCAACACACTATTTATCGCATATGCTTAGTACTGGCTCTTCCTCAGAAGGCTTCGGGCGAGATTTGTTGAAGTTGTAATAACTTATTACACAATCGAAGTAATATAATTAAGTTTAAACTAAACATATTATAAACAGGCAAAATATATTCCGTTCGATGAAGCCAAAAAGGTAAATATTTCGGTTTTAAGTAAGTCTCCAAACTTCTCATGAAGACGTAAATTAAACTAAACTATGGACTACTTAACAATGCGACAGTTGTAAGAAATCTACGCATTTGTGTAATTCTTAAATTGGTTTAAAGTTATAAACTATTCATCATCGATTTCTTACTATTTAAACAAATCACATTATGGGGCATCCCTAATACCATGTACATACCGATAACGTGCTCAACGATAAATCCCATGTACGGAAATCGAATTAACCAATCTTAAGGCTAATGCACTCAATAAAGACTTAGAAAATATACGTCGAACTGCAGACGTATCATTCAAAGGAGACAACCATTACAGCAGCATAAATATATATAAATATATAATCAATATATATAATACACATAGTAAGTTCAAAACATACATAAAGAAAAGATGACAGCAGATATCATAGCCTTAGAACGATCAACAAAACTACCACTGGAGGTGTGTGTGTGTGTGTGTGTGTGGGGGGGGGGGGGGGGGGGGGGGCTAAACATGGTTAACAGATGCAAGAAGCAAATCATGTGATACATCAGAAAAATGTGAATTTGCTTGACGCAGACATTCCAAATTGACATCAAAACATTTTTTAAACAATTATTGATTTATCAAAATGACTTACCATATAGTCCTCTCGGGAAAATAGCTTGGAAAAGATTTATTTGTCCCATCAAAACCCGTGTATAGCATTCCTGAAACAAGGAAAATGAGGTATTGATTAGTAAAATAATGATTTATTTATTCATAAACACATATAATTAAACAAACGACTGCTTAAGACATACTTAAGATATACAGAAATCAGACATTTTATTATTATTTTGATATCAGTGAATTGTTTGCACAAAGAGGAGGCAAACAGGAAGCAGATATATTTGTTCAGTAGTCAACGCGTTAGAGCCAGTAGGCGTCACAAAAATATCTCAAGATGTGACGATTTTAAACGTCACTGGTTGATATCACCTAATCACGAAATCGGAAAATGTTCATCAATTTAGCAACGTGTTTTTGTAAATTTAGAAATGGCCACATTATCTTTAAATGTCACAAACTGCACAAAGTATTATTATATATAAAAATGTATAAATGAAGTTCAATCTAAAACGGATGAAACTAAAACACAACAGCCTTAATATTGCATGCATTTAATTAATAGCAAATACTTAATTAAATAAGAAAATTAAAGAAATAACTGACCGAAATAAAATAAAACGAATGTACGAATTGTTATTTCAATTTAAGGCCATGAAATTGATGCATTTTATTAAAACAGATTTATGGAAAAAAAATCGTACGTGTAGAAATATTATGCTATACATTACCTTTTGATATGCAGTAGGAGTGCCAAAGTGGAATGTTCGTGTGACGTCAGTAGTGCCGTCTCTAAAACATGTCACAAATTATTACTTTTACAAAGAACGAATGACCTTGAATTAACGTTATATCATTATATTTGATATGTCAGTTTTAATGGATAGCATTCTGGTTTGCTACAACCGCGTTAAATTCCGTTCCATCTATTTACTTTTTACCAATATAGCTGACTTATGTTAACAAACAAAACCCCACATTATCACCATAAGCATATACCATAATTGGAAATATTCAGTTAATCTATAAGAATCTAAAACAGAAAAATTTACCAATTTAAAAGTTACTTAATATATTATGATAATATATACCTATATGTATTAATTAATACTACTATTATCTATAAGAATAAAAGTGTATAGTAACTAAAGAAATATAACCAAGTCGGCCATGCTACACAAACAACTCGGCACATACAATACATCCAAATTTAATATATGACGGTCACATAACAAAACGCATCCCATTACTGTTGGGTACAATATAAATTGTATTGTACAAGATAAAATACAACAATTTAAGTGTAAAACACTAAACACTATGTGATTTCTCTAACATTGCAAAAAAGCGAAATGTGCATGGTATACTTTGTTGAAGCGGCGTGTTAACATAAAAAGAATACGAAATTATGCTATAAGAATGGTATATAAGTTTTGGTTAGGCATGCATTATGTTCATAACCTTGTATAGATTATTTGATTTCACAAATAAAATTCAAGAATCAGTTAATAAAATGTTCCAATAACGTTGTTTTACTGAATGAATTTATTTGTTGAACGTTCACGTGATATGAACTTACGCGTGCCAATGTACAAAGTAAATGAACACTGAAGGGGCTCGTGTACGCTTTGCGTGCAACATGCCAGTTCATGCGAAGGGGCTCGTGTACACTTTGCGCGCCACATGCCAGTTCATGCACGTTCATGAAATCAAAGTTCATTTTGATAATTATATATATTATGTCTTGCCAGGTACGACATAACATGATATTTAATTGTTGTTTTAACATTGTATTTAGTTTAAGTATTGTCAGTAACGTGTGTCTAACCTTTTGTTTCGGCAAGATATTAAACAAAGGCCAAAAATCAAACTGAAAAAAATGAAAATCGTTGATTTTAGTATATTTAAGGATGTATTTATATATTTGATTGAATGGTTGATTGATCAATTGATTGATTGATTGGTTGGTTGATTTGTTGGTTGCTTGTTCGATTGATTGAATAATTGATTGATTGAATAATTGATTGATTGATTTTATTTATTTATTCTAGACTGACAAAATGAATTAATAATAGTCGAACGAGTTAAAGAGGAACATGTCAAACATGAAGAAGTTACTATTGCTTAATATTGTACTATAATACTAAATTCTTCAATAACTGTTCCATATATATTTGACGTCGCGCACGGTAAAGGTACCTCTTAGCGAAACACGACGTTAACACTAAAATTGTACAAAATGTTTGCGTTATTGTATTATGTACTTATGTATTGATTTTCGTATCATTTAAATTACAACAAAAAAGCCGAATATCGGAATATCGGTTTCTCCAATGGAATCATGATACTTTGTGGCTTTAAGATGTATCGTAATCATGATATTCTCTTATCTACGTGAACTATTAGAATACATTATACCATGTACATAAATAGCGGCGTACATACGTTTTTGCCGTGGTATTAAAACAACGTCAAACTAGCGTTGTAAATATTTGATAGACGACATCGGAGATGCTTGATACGAGGTGTAAATTTTTCCCAAATTATTTCAACATTTTGGGACATCAACAGAAACTAAATTTATTCGTAGATATATTTATCAAAATACAATGTTTTAAGTTAGAAATATGGTAAATATAGTCAAAATGTGATGACAGACGTTATTTTCCAATAAAATTGCCGAGGGCGGCAAATCATAGAGAACATTTTAAACACGAAATCTGAACCATTCAGAGATAAGCGAATATATTCCATGTCACATACGCATGATCCACTCATATTTTATTTTAGTTTGACATGATCGTGAAATTTATATGTCCGTGATTTTTCTTAAAGGCGGACAACTCCTTTTGTCTATGGAAAAAGTGTTATATCTCATAATCGTGATAAGAAAAATATCATTAAGATATGAATATATGCAAACATAGTTTTGATGCACTTCTAACCATTATTCTTCTTTTTGTTGGTTCAGTATGACTATATTGACTGTTTTTCATTTAGCATGTGCGCAATGAACCACCGTGTTGCGTGATGGCCGTTTAGTTTATTGTAATATAAAAAAACAACCTACCAACTAAAAAATCGTTTTACGACCTTTAATTTGATATGTGATAAGTATAATTTCATAAACGATCAAGTATTCGGGGACATTTTTATATGTTTCAGGTATTAATTTTATAGTTTAGTTTCATCATTTGACATGAAATGGTGTGAGGCAACAAGCTCTGGCAATATTAGATTCGACCATTCCCCTATAGACTACACAATCGTTTGATTAACAATGGCATAAAATACATTACAAAACAGAAATCATTTGCAAATATTATGGAAAAGAGAAAAAAAATAAAATGAGGTTTAGAAGAGAGGAAGAGAGAAAGAGAAGAAGAAGAAAGAGACAGAGCGAGTTAGTTGCTGCATAACAAAGTTTATATGTAGTTATTTCGATAAACTTTGTTTTGCAGCATATAACTCTCTATATCTCTTTCTTCTTCTCTTCCTCTCTTCATATTAACTTGATAACGGAAATACCATTCCCACGCGCGATGTCATATTTATATAATCTTATAAACGGGTACTTGGTCATGGCTATGAATTAATTACCTAACTAATTTTTATAGTATTAATACATGCAGACCCAGTATTTACCATTTATGTTCTTCACATAAATTATCAACGCCTTAAACCGAAAGATACAGTGCAACTATGGCTAAAGAAACATCATAAGTCGTGCCTACTATGTGTTCCGGTGTCTATTAATTAAAACTGCATTACTATCATAATTTACTGAAACAACTATATTATTAGTATAACCTTCTGACGCCTTCTTATTCATTTATACATAATCATAAATATTGTTTTGTCACAACGACTTTCCGATGCTATGATTATTCTCAATTGATATATGTTCATGAGAGATATGGCGTTTGTAATTATGAAAACAAGAACGTGTAATACGTATGCTTAACAAACCCATGGCTGTCCACAGAGATTCGATTTGGTGTTAACCAGTTCTTAACAAGATAAAAACTTACAGATATTGGCCGCCAGAATCCAGGAGGTACATATCTGATGTCGTGATGTCTTTATCCGTTACATTTGATACACTATAATGTATGATCGCGCCATTCGATCCAGACCCTGATATGCTATTGAAACTTAGACCTCGGTTGTGTTGCTGTGCTCTGTAATTGCATTGTAGTTTGAAGATTCGAAAAAAGTTGTAATACTAATATTTCAGATTATGAGCACAAAATGCTTACTTAAACTCATACATTTCCGCAATATTCACTGTCTGCTCAATTTAGTTAGCTATTGTATAGATATATGTATCATCGGATACCCACAGGTGTCAATTCCGATACCCTCCATCCATAACCTGTGGGAAATTACGCTAGCTTTCCGTCGTTTTATTTGAACTGAACAGAACAAAATACAGCTTACGTTAACAACGCCTTATCAAAACGGCGTTTGCACTGGATAACGCTCCCTTCATGAAATCGTGAAGGAACCAATCATATGGTTGCATCGTCGCTTGGTAGAAACGACGCAAAGCTTGGTGTAATATCCCGCGGTTGATAACTAGAGAGTATCATATAACAACAAGCAAATACATAGCAGTAAGGCGCATGCTAATCATTGTCTGATCAGACGCAACAGCATGCATAAGCACCTTGTCATAAACTTTGTTTTTTCCGGATGCTGATCATGCGACTTACAAATACTGGCCGCCTGAGTCAAGGAGGTATACTCCGTCCGTAGTTATATCTTTAGAAGTAACAGGTGTTGGTCTGTAATGAATTACTGCTCCATTCGAGCCAAAACCTGATATTGAGGCAAAACTCAAACCTCTGTTGAACATCTGCTCTCTATCAGATATAGTTGAAATGCAGTTTACAAATAAGAACATTTTGGGCATATTGGTTTCCAAAAATTTATTTGCATTTCCAAAATATTTTTATTTTTTATTTAGTTTTTATTATTTTTTTGATAATCAATGTTCTCAAGTTTTAAGCTAAGGATAAAAGACTACAGTCATGCCGTATATTTGAGGTATCTTTAAATGTATATTCAATTATATTGTAAAATAGCTTAAAATAATAAAGCTATTTCTCTCCAATAAGCAAATAAATTCTAAAATTAAACTGTGAAATAAAAACTGTTTACTTGCATACCAGATAAGAATATCTGCATTTTTAGCAGGGATAGTTATTTCTATCTCACCCCAGGGCCGAGATAAAATTCTCGCGCTATGACGTTGTGACCATCTAGATGACGTAACGTATAAAATATATGCCGTACATTATACAAGTAAACGTCTTAAAGCTATCGTTGTAAAATAAGTATTTAATGTGTTTGGTATGGAATAATAATAATTATTCATGGAGTTTTTGGTTCGTTCCTATCAAAACAATTATCCCTCGGGACAGAATTTTTCTATCTGAAACTCGATTCTTATAATATTGGACATAATAATATCATACTGTATTTGATAATTACGAAAACTAAGATTCAGTGACCTTATTGTATATGTAATTGGCAAATGAGAATTTATGTATCATGTGTTTATACATACATATACTAAATATGATCAAGTATGCAATACTTTTGCTCAATTTATTTTCATATTTTACTCCAGTCTGTAAAAATGTACTTACTCTCGGTATTTCTTAAGTTCATTTGCTGCTGAAAGTTCAGTCCAATGTTCGCCTTCCTTCACCTTAACAAAATGACAAGACAAAAGTAATACACGACATTATATTCGGGAACCATATTTCAGCCAAAATTTATTTTGATTTCATGCACATAAATTATGGATGAAACGTATGTATCAATTTAACAGTCTTTCTAGTGGTAAACAAAAATAATTCATTTTTCAAAATGGTTTGTACAATATTGGTGGATGAACACTTTGAGAAGAGAAAGTCAAAAATGTATATAAATACTTCATTTAAATTGTAACTTAAAAATATTGCAACATATCAACATGTGTATTGATTTTGGCCATTTAAAACCAGTTTGTATTATAAAATTTCTTTTGATCGTTTTTCATAAGTAAAGCAATGTATATATCACTCAAATAGACATGAGAGGAGAGGTGTTACATATTTCATTACCTCTAATGAACATATAATACTTTTTTTTTAAATTATGTCTAGTGATATTTTTTTTAAACAGCCGATTTATATTAGAATTTACGAATCTATATACTAAATTTTTCCAGATTTTGCGTATAACGGATGTCTTGAAATAACATTTTTTTAAGTTTCGACGCCATTGCAAATGTTTAATGAATAATAGAAGTAAGTTATTACTTTGATTGCATTATATACTGAACGGAACAGCTTAGTTGCCAGTTGACATTTTATGTATTTTCTAAACAATCTCAAAGCAATTTCTTTCAAATTTAGACTTAAATAATTAAGGACATTTAGGTTATGTAAAATACATAATTACCTACTCCATATTTTACGAAGATATGGGAAATATAAAAGTGGCGTGTTATCTGTTCCGTTCAGCATATAATTTTATATATATTTCTGGTTTTTTTTTTTTCAAATTATAAATTATAAGTTCCGTGTATGTACAGTTCTGACACAGAAACATGTATAGAGGCGCATCCACGCACCTCTAAATCCTGAAGGAATTATAAAAGCTAAATACAACCCTTTGTCAATATAAACATAACAGAGCTGTCAGAAAGTCTTTCAAAACTCCAGTTCAGAATATGTTCACGTTTTGTTGTAAAACATTGCATCAAGAAGGAGAAATAAACATACCTCTTTTTCTAGTAAGGACATAAACGATATAAGTGCAACAGCATCCCGTATCTAGCAAATAGAAATTAAACATTTACATATACAATTTATGCATTGAACACCCCCACGAAGTTATAAACAGGATATAATGTACATTGTCCTCTAGGTTGCGTTCCCATATTGTATATTACACAAGCAACGCCTTTTTCTGGAAGTAACTTGTAGGTAGAGGTGAATGGTCAGGGAAATTTGAAATTGACAGGAAAAATGTGCCCATTGTATGTTTAATAAGGTTTGAGAGGGCTTATTCACTTATGTGAGTTTTAAGTTATATGATTTGATTGTTGTTTTTTTATATATAAGTGGAATAGCAATGACTAGACATTTTAATGGATTGTTAGATTTGTACAGGGCGGTCTTCGGAGAATGAGTTAGTGAACCGTAACATCAATAGAACTTACGTAACTCATAAGATATATTAAAACTGTTTATCTGCAATAAAGTAATATACAGGTATTTTAATATTAACTCAATAATGTCTTCCAAAAGCGAAGTCATGATAGCATAATTAAAATAAACAAATTATCATTCTCTTGCCCTTTATAATACTAACTTTAAGCAGTCAGATAATTAAAGTACCCGAAGTCTTTATATTTGTGTTAAAATTAATTACCACGACACTGTTTGGTAAAGATTTAAAACGCAAAGCAATAGCTATGAATAATTAAAAAATTAAGTAAACCTCGCAAAATGGGATACGGTTATGGCCTGCGTTTATAATTTGAAATTGCCAGAAATTCGAATTGTTAAACGTATGAAACATAAATTATACGCTTGGTCAGCTGTAGCACATACGGGAGGTACTGGGTTCGATCCTGTCCAGGGCATACCAAATACTAGGATAATTACACTATTAAGTTCCGTGTTTAGCATACTGTATTTAGAAAATAGGGCCAGGACAGGTCGGTGTTTACCAATAACTGCCAGAAATGTGTATACAGCAGAAATTGATCTGAATTTAACACTTCAATGCTGAATCATAAACATATACATTTTGACGTCATACGCCAATATTCATTAGCAGATTGACATAGTTGATTTTTTTTTTAAATTTAAAAAAAAATAGTTTTGTAAAATTAAACTATTAGGTGCAATAATAAACTGTAAATGGTGATGCACGGACCTTGCATTACTCGTATTTTCAAAGAAAAACAATATATCAGAGTGATACTACATATTTGCTGACATTTTCCATTTTACTCTATAATATACATTTTTTTAATTTTTACTAACGTGCGAGTTCTTCATTCCTTCGACCTCAACTGGATTCTTCTTGGTCTTTGTTGTTGCTATTGGAGTGTTATCTTGATGAATCTTGTTCTGGATCAGAGTATTTAATCGTCATGTTACACAACTGTTACAATGACAATATATTTAGGTATTCAAACTAGAACACAATGGCAAATCTGAAAATTCCATTGTTGTTTTAGTTTAAAAACATTTTTATTTCGTATACTACAATACAATATATTTGTAAAAAGGATCAGAACGTAATAATGTTCTTATTCACTGTTGTTTTAATAATATTTTGTAAAACAATCCATGAATTTTCCTCTTCTTTTTTTAAGAAATTACTAATGTTATTTAAAATATGTCTTATTGTAACTGTTTTTACATTATTGTTCTATGGTATTAATTTCTTTAAATTTGACATTGAATTACGTGTGATACATATATATATATATCACTGCATTAATTTTTTTCAAACCGTCCTGAAGAGTTTATGCACGTCTTTTTGATGGAACAAGTTTTATTGAGCAATTAAAACCAAATTCCGAACTATTTCCATATTGTTTATTTTACAAAATATAAGATCTCCTCCGCAAAAACAAAAGAAAGTTTTGCCAGTAACTTGCTGAAAGGCAGTAATTCTATTCTGATTCTGTATTCCTACACCGATAGCACCAAATAGCATATACTATACTAGTAACATGTACTGTGATGAAAATGACGTTTCAAGCAGAAGATAGTTTAGAAATATTCCCTTTCGAACATCCATATTTCATTAAATTATCAATAAGTGTTTCTATTATTTTAGTTACTTTATGAAACGTTCAAATGGTAGGTTGCACCAGAATTTAGTATCTTATAGTCAGTTTAGAATTTCGTTACCATAGGTCTGCTTATTGTGTTATTCTTAGGTTATTAAAACATATTTACCTCTTCAATGTTTGAATATATGGCAAAGTTGGACGTGAAGGATAGCCACACTTTTGAAGCTGTTTGTGAAGCAGAACGGATGTCAGTCAAAACATCATCTTGAGCATACGCCTTCACCTAAATAACCAAAATAAACTAGAATGTTTTATACTATCACAACATCATCTGGAGCATACGCCTTCACCTAAATAACGAAAATAAACTAGAATTACAATGCTTTATACTATCACATCTGTTTCACACGGACGAAGCGAACAATTCTAAATATGTCTGTATGAATCTTAACAATAAAAATAGTGAATATAGGAACGAAATAAAATAGATTGAAAAAGATATATTAAGTGTTTGTGTGTTTTTCCAGTAGCTTTCTAATAGGAAGCACTTTAATTGACTAAGACTTCACTGTTTAAAACATCAATTAGTATTGTCTTTCGTCTTTCGGCAGTTACTTAGTTTATACTTATTTATTTTAGCTCGGTTCCCAGGTAAGCTCAGGGTTCTTATGAACCTCTCCGGTGTCCGAATCGCACACGGTGTCAACGTTAAACTAGCACTAACATTAACCTTAACTGCCTGCAATAGTAGAAATGTTGTTAGCTTACCTTCTAATAAAGTATGTGAAAGAAATATTAGCGAAAGGCTGTTCAAAATGTTCTGCTTATTTAAAAAAAATAATCGATCTCTAAAATAACATTGTTTCCATAAAATACAAACAAATTCATATGGTATACTAGTAATTACCTGAACACATTGTCCACTGCGTCCAGAGCAGTCACCCGTTGATGGATCGGTATTCAGATGCACTGCTACAGTCTCGCTAGTTTCATTATCAGTAGATTCCATTTGTAGTTTGTTTAAGTGATTTAGTAGATACAACCTTTAAATAAATATTTAAAAGTGAAATGGTACTTATATAATATATAATATATAATGAATGATGGCAAATGTACAACCAGATAGAATGTTTTGGCAAGTTTCGAATATGTATTGGAAATAAATAAAAAATCTTTTGCGGATTTGTTTTATCAATTAATATAACATTGAAAATAACAAACTATAAAATCAACATGAGACTACGCAATCAAAGGACACAGCCATCAAAGCAACACAAACACAATCAATATACAGAATAATTATAAGTACAACACATACATTGAGAAGATGTGACAACTGATGTCAGTCATAGAACGGCCAGTAGCACAGGCCGTCATTAGGGAGCTTAAACTTGGTCAACAGGCGCTCCAAGCCTCGCTCTTCCCCATCACAGATCATAAGAAAGGACAGAAAATTCATATGCCTAAGTGATAACTCCTTATCATTGAAATAACTTGTAAGATAACTACGTAATCAATAAACATCAGCTATCCATTGGTATTATGGCTTGTTTCAAGTGAAATGTACCATTTAGAAACACTTATCAGAGTATTAGTTTGTGAATAATCCGAAATTACAAGTTTTTAATAGTAACGGATTCGGTAGTTTTAAGTTTTATTTGTTTATTAAGGTAAACATTGCCTACACGTATGTATATTTAAATTATAAACATATATATATCGATATATCAATGGGAAAACCTACGTCATGCGCACCGCTAATACAGTGCCGGAACGTTGTTTCAAACGCTGGTTAAGTGTTTTTTCTTTAATTCGATTTTTGGTACATGTACATATTTTATCGTTCTCACCAACTTTCTGGCTATAAGAGGAATCTATTTCACCAATATATATATTTCAATGCGGTCTACACAGTTCCAGATTACTTCAAAACAGTTGCGCTTCATTCTAAATGTAAGCGTTACCGGACATGGCACTTAACTGTTCTGAGTTAATCTGGAATCCTCTTATACCCAGATGGTCGACGGGAACTATAATGTTAACATGTATCCAAAATCAACACGAAAAAATCACTTAAACCAACTTATGACAGAACGTTCCTGTACAGTATTAAGCAGTGCGCGTAACGTAGGTTCCCATCCTTGTATATGTTATGGATGAATGGCAAGTGATAATACGCTAGAAGTACTGACATACATTAGTTTAAATAAATTCGTAGTGTAGTGTTTAAATATACATAAGTGCAACTGTTTATGCTTGTAATGAACCTGTCGTACTTCTGTAAACTCTCGCAACAAAGCATTGCACCTCGCTATGTATCGATAACTCTAACAAACTAGAATGCTAAGTGATACACAGATGTCTACCACGACTATTCTTTTATATAATACAACTTACGTAGTTGTGTTCTGTGTGACAATGGCGTATGATATGAAGAATGGATTATAAGCAATATCACTGGCCCTCAAGTTAAACAACCCTGAAGTTAATAAAATATACCATTGTACATATTTATAAATGAGTGATTGTAACATATCGAAATAGATATGAATACAGCATTTAAGATAATAACATCAAGTGGAACAGCATATTATATTGTTATATTTCGCATCCAAAATCATTTGGAAAATGTGGATTGATCAACACGCTTTTGAATGCTTGAAATATGCAATTATAAGAATTATAACTACATGTAAACCTGTGTCATTGAAATGTGCAATTACAACAATTATAATTATATGTTAATCTGTGTCATTAAAATGTGCAATTATAACAATTATATTTATATGTTAATCTGTGTCATTAAAAAGTATAACTACATGTAAACCTGTGTCATTGAAATGTGCAATTACAACAATTATGCTTATATGTTAATCTGTGTCATTGAAATGTGCAATTATAACAATTATAACTACATGTAAACCTGTGTCATTCAAATGTGCAATTACAACAATTATGATTATATGTTAATCTGTGTCATTGAAATGTGCAATTATAACAATTATAACTACATGTGAATCTGTGTCATTGAAATGTGCAATTACAACAATTATGTTTATATGTTAATCTGTGTCATTGAAATGTGCAATTATAACAATTATAACTACATGTAAATCTGTGTCATTGAAATGTGCAATTACAACAATTATGTTTATATGTAATCTATGTCATTGAAATGTGCAATTATAACAATAATAACTTCATGTAAATCTGTGTCATTCAAATGGGCAATTACAACAATTATGATTATATGTTAATCTGTGTCATTGAAATGTGCAATTATAACAATTATCACTATATGTAAATCTGTGTCATTGAAATGTGCAATTATAACAATTATAACTACATATAAATCTGTGTCATTGAAATGTGCTATTACAACAATTATGTTTATATGTTAATCTTTGTCATTGAAATGTACAATTATAACAATTATATTTACATGTAAACCTGTGTCATTGAAATGTGCAATTAAAACAATTATAACTACATGTAAATATGTGTCATTGAAATGTGCAATTACAACATTGATTTTTATATGTAAATCTGTGTCAATGAAATGTGCAATTACATTAATTATAACTACATGTAAATCTGTATTATTGAAATATGCAATTATAACAATTTTAACTACATGTAATTCTGTGTTATTGAAATGTGCAATTATAACAATTATAACTACATGTAAATCTGTGTCATTGAAATGTGCAATTATAACAATTATAACTACATGTAAATCTGTGTCATTGAAATGTGCAATTACAACAATTATGTTTATATGTCAATCTGTGTCATTGAAATGTGCAATTATAACAATCATAACTACATGTAAATCTGTGTCATTGAAATGTGCAATTAAAAAAAATATGATTATATGTTAATCTGTGTCATTGAAATGTACAATTATAACAATTATAACTACATATAAATCTGTGTCATTGAAATGTGCAATTATAACAATTATAACTACATGTAAATCTGTGCCATTGAAATGTGCAATTACAACAATTATGATTATATGTTAATCTGTGTCATTGAAATGTGCAATTAAAACAATTATGATTATATGTTAATCTGTATCATTGAAATGTGCAATTATAACAATTATAACTACATGTAAATCTGTGTCATTGAAATGTGCAATAACAACAATTATAATTATATGTTAATCTGTGTCATTGAAATGTACAATTATAACAATTATGATTATATGTTAATCTGTGTCATTGAAATGTGCAATTATAACAATTATAACTACATGTAAACCTGTGTCATTGAAATGTGCAATTACAACAATTATAGCTACTGTAAATCTGTGTCATTGAAATGTGCAATTAAAACAATATAACTACATGTAAATCTGTGTCATTGAAATGTGCAAATATAACAATTATAACTGCATGTAAACCTGTGTCACAGATCAAATAGATATCAAAATTAAATAAATTAACTCATTTATTACGTTACAAAATATGTTTCAAGTTTAAACGGGAAAACTATTTTAGTCTTACCTAGCCGCGTCACCCAAGTTAGGGAATCCCTTTTCAATATTATTTTGGCATGCATGGGCGTAGGATCGTTTCAATCATTGGGGGTTGGGTTTGGGGTGGCAAACTGAGGAGAGAGTGTATCAGGATGTACTTCGAGGCCCAAAAGTATATGCTGAACCTGAATATTGGAGGGGGTCAATCCTCTTGGCCTCCCGGCTCCTACGCCTATGGCATGTTTAGCAAGATATTATTTTGAAAATACTGGGTCAGTGAGTATATATTGATACGTTATATTGAAACAAATATTTTAGCAAATTTTGAAATTTTGAATAAATCCTGATATATCCCTTTTAAATGTAGTAGGTAAACTTTAAAGATAGGGACTAAACTAAAAAAACTAACTAACCTTCAATTTAGATCAACCTATCTTCTTCAAGTACACTATACGCACAAGGAAATTTAATTTATCTTGTAAAAACTTCGCTTAGGTTTCATATACATGTATTGAAAGTAATACGTTAAAAACATTTGGTTAATCTGTTTAGCAGGTAACTGGCACCTGTTCCCATTATACCAATCTCTATCAGCTACATACATGCTGTTTCATCCAGGCTAGAAACGACCATCATATCAACGTCTTCATCGGACATAGCCGAACGCATATCTGTAAGTTTGTCTTGCCAACTTTTTCCTGACAGAAGGAAAATAACAACAGATGTTATATTCACTGTGAAATGGTGTACATATATATATATATATATATAAACTACAGTATCTGTTAATGCTTTTTGCAATTAATGAGAATTAAAATTTGTTTTATATATCAATGGGTTTTCTAGGCCACACGGTCGTGGACGATATTTCAATTTCTATATCGATTTTTTTCATTCAGATATTTGCTTACTACGTATATATAAGCGTTAAAAGAAAGCGTTCATTATTTTGCCTTATTTCGTATAAAGACATTAAAGTATGCGAATTCGGAATAACGTCATTGGTTAATCTCCGACATTAAATCGGGAATTTTATTATCTCAAATTTTAACCGTTATTCATTCATATAACATGAACAATTATAATTGTATTAAGATTAACTTATTGTTGCTGCAGTCATTTCCTTGAATTTCACGTAGGAATTGGATGTATTATATATCGATATTAGGACGAATTATATTTTATAGAAATAGTTTAAAGAAACAATGGCACTGCAACAAAGTATCTAACCTGCAAATTTCAATGGTAGTACATTGATTGGTGTGTTAGGTTGCGGAGGCCTTCCGTTGTTCCAGCAGGAATCGACTAATTCGTTATTTATAGGAGTTAGATTAATATCAGCCTTGCCTAGTTCCTCTGTATATGTCTTCCAATTTGCTGTAAGAGTAAATATTATTGAAACTTTTAAAAAAATTGACTCACAAATTCCAATATTTTTCTCAAACATAATTGAAAATTCGGAAAGTATATAATGAATGGTGTTTTACGTCTTTTCTATATATTTCAGATTATATAAGGCCTGTCCAATTTTATTGGTGGAGGAAGACCTCAGAATGAATCTGAGTAGAACACCGTCTTTCCGCAGTTCGAAATTTAAAATTCAAAAACATTTTTTAAAGTTAATTGCATTAAAAGTACTTACAACTTCCAATGAGGAAGGGACTTGCTCCTAAACTATTTCCCCTTACTAACTCCGACTTCAACCATTCCGTCATGGTTGGTACACCAGTTTCACCTGCAAAAAATACGCTTTATAACTTTTTTCAAGTTCGTGTAATTAACTCAGTCAATAACTTAACTTTCGTGTATTCGATCCATGTGTGAGCATTGTGTTACCGCTAGAAGGCGCTTATGCACTGGCTTGTGTCCCAACGCATGAATTATGTTGTCATTAGAATTATTTTATATACATGTAGTACCTTTCCCGTAGGATTATCAGGAATACCGCAATGAAGTATATTACTCCAAAAACAACATTCAAACACCAAATTAACCCCGCGTGTGTGGTTTGGTTATTACATGAGATACTTGTGAAAATTATTTCCGGCACGAAAATGGTTGTGGGCGAAGTTTATTTGTTTGTTTGTTAAATTCATAAACTATATAATATTTAGATATATATCTGTATCCAAAATATTTACCTGATATTTATCTACATGTACATATATTTTAAGGAAATGTGAAATAATTTATGAGCTTATTTCTATTAAAATAGTACATGCCTTCTTACCACCGCGTGCTATAATAACTAACAAAATCGGTTAGTGTACGGGGTAGTCAAACTAAACAAATATGTTCTACAATAAATAAAAACATTCAACTCTTTTTATACTCCTATACCAAACAATATTTCTTATTTGTTTAATGACACATATGCATGTGAAATTCTATGTGAATACGACATAGATCATGTCCAGAGATTTCTATATTGGCCGATATCATCTGACGATAAGTGTTGTTTTAATTGTGACTTATACACTATGACGCTTTGGCCGGATGACGTCATTTACAACATTCAACAGAACATCGATATTACAAGCGTTTTTATTGGACATGTCTAAATCAAGAAAGGTGTACGATTAGCTGAATATGTACATACCTATAACAACACATACGTTGGTTAGTTTTGAACAGTATAAAATTTTCTCAATTGAGTATTTTTTTTTTGAGTGGACACGTAATTGCGGATATTTAAAGGTCACACCAGTTTTGCAAGTTTAAATAGTTATTGCGACAGAACGTGTACAATGCAAACAGAAGAATAGTAAATAAATACAGGACTAAGCAAGGCACATTTTACATTGACTACTAGTTACAGTTATATTAACGGTTACAATTGGATGGTCTCCTACCTGGATAGATTACATAACGGACATTACCTAATATTATAAATGGTGAATTTCGTTTAATTTTTTGTTATCAATTAGTTCAAACCTTGTCTCATCAGTATCCAATTACAATCTAGCGTATCCTCGGCCTCGAGAAAATATCGTCCGTCTGTCCACAATGCCTGTTTATCAATTGTGATAACAGCATATCCTTCAATATATCAAAATATTCAACTAAGCAAAGTTATAACTTCGCATACATCTAATGGCTATATGTACGATATATATATATTATTATTATGTCGTATGTATTGTTTTAAAAAAAACATTGAAACTGACAATCATTGATTAAACATGGATTATGTAAAATGGTGCATACTTGAGAGATTTAAAGGAGAAAGGGTAGATTGTGTGTATAAATAATGAGTCATACCTAGTAACGTTTTATTAATGAAACTATCTTTTAAATTTCTTGAAAATCAAAGAATTTAACTGATATTTAGAAAAAGCGAATAGTTTAGTTATAGACGAAGGATTCAGATGGCGGCTATGCTACAGGTAGAACTCTTCTTCTTTTTTTAAAAAAAATCATTGGATAGAAGATTTAATTAAAATAGTTATTGCAAGAGTGAACTTGAGTTCTTGGTAAGTACCTGCAGATCCTTTGAACCCGGAAATGAACCCTCTCCTTTTATCATATTCCGACGGATACTCACTCTAAAATGGTAAACTAAAAACTGTCAAACAGAAAACGAATAACACAGTACAAAAGCAAATATACAACAACAAAATATAAAGGCAGCGGATGATTTAAAAAAAAATATTTTGAAACATACAAATATAAAAAAAGAGAGCTAACAATTAAACAGAAAAAAAAGAAAGTTGAAATACGTCACAGTTTGTTAAACACAGTAGGCAGGAAATTCTATGATTTTACATAGCATGAAAGAGAACCAACCCAATGTTCGACTAACCACTGGCAATTGTATCATTCTAACAGTTGGTATATAATTGCAGCGCCCCATATCCATTTAGTTAATTTGCTAACGAAGCGTCCTTATTCATAACGCTACTATCAGTTTGCACGTTATGTGTTTTCTAATCCGTATCCAACGTTGTTGGCCGAACTTTATATTACACAATAATCATTCATTTAAAAAAGTCTGGAAAATTCGACATAATATATGTTTTAACCACATCAAACAATATTTTAAAAATCAAGTATCCTGATTAAATAGAATTAAATTGAGCACTACAAATCTATATTTCACCGGTTCTCCAACACACGTAGCTTACAATGCACGATTACACGTGTAAAAATAATATAACTTACACAAGACCGGCGTGTACCTTAAAATGTTATAAAACAATATTTGCAAAGTTGTACACTATTGGCAGGCTGCTTTATAAAGAAGCCGCATTGTAGTACCAACCTGGTGGGCGTCTTCGTTTGGTATCAGATACGCCTGTATGTAATTGGTTGCAAAGTATTGTCTTAGTAGACGCACCCAGGCAGAGGTGTCAACACGCGTGGGAGGTGCTGTAGCGCCCTTCAAATAAAATAATTAACTCATACAATGTATAAATGCACGGCTATATCAGAGAAAAATATCATTACGTCACGTATTCCTGTGTATCAACTAAAGACACCTGTGAAATTAAGCATTTAATAAATAAAGTTTGAAAATTTGAAAATACACGTAGCTAAGCATTTTATTAATTGAATCTTAATTTGTATATCCGTCGCTGAAGTCAATCAAGAAGTCAACAGTCTTCCTAGTTTGACATACAGGGTTTCTTGAATTCCGTGCGTTAATAGACTTCACAATGGACACGCAGAGTTGTATGAATCCCCTGCGTTAATAGTCTTCCTAATTTGACACACAGGGTTTTTGGAAATCAATGCGTTGAAAGTCTTCCCAATTTGAAACGCAGGGTTTCTTGAAATCCGTGCGTTAATAGTCTTCCCAATATGACACGCAGGGTTTCTGGAAATCCGTGCGTAAATGGTCTTCCTAATTTGACATGCAGGGTTTCTGGAATTTCTTGCGTTAATAGTCTTCCAAATTGCCGGACATGCAGAGTTTCTGGAATCCCGTGCGTAAATGGTCTTCGAAATTTGACACGTAGGGTTTCTAGAATTTGTGCGTTTATTGTCTTCCCAATTTGACACGTAGAATTTATGAAAACCCGTGCATTAATATCTTCCCAATTTGACATGCAGGGTTTCTGGAATTTCGTGCGTTATTTGTCTTCCAAATTTTAAACGCAGAGTTTCTGGAATTTCGTGCGTTTATAGTCTTCCACATTTGACACACAGGGTTTCTGGAATTTCGTGCGTTTGACGACATTCTTATGAGCAACGTATGCATTGTGTGTTTGTAACTGTATTCCTCTGACGGACAACAAACAAGCAAACAATAATTTGAAAATAAAAACAACAACATATATTATACATTTAATATGAGACAGTATGTGGTTCAAAGTATGAGTTTTGTATACACAAATCATCAAATTTAAACGATAGAAAAGATTAAAAAAAAAGATGTTATATATTGTATTGCTACTTCATTGATTGGTGTGTGTGCGTGCGTGCGTGCGTGCGTGGTCACATGTGTGTATGTATCTGGCTTACTCATTACATTAATGATTTAATAAACGTATCACATGGTATTGTAACTATTTATCAAACTATGTCGCACTCTATAGAGTTCTGGAATATAAAGTGCGCAGATATATATTTCTGATACCTGGGCCCCGGTTTTAGTCATCAACTTGTTGACATCACAAGTTATTGCTCACGTGTCTTTATTGTGTTTATGCAATCAATAGGTATATATTATAAGGGAATGGTTAAACATACTTCAACATGGTCTTTATGATAAACAACTACTTATGTATTACAAGTGTTTCATAAATCGATCTTGTTGATAAAGGAGGGCTTATTTATAGGCAACTTCACTTTAGATTTCAAAGCATTTTTAACGAATTTGAACAAATGTATGAAAGCTGTTGAAATGACATTTAAATAGTTTACAACCTCTCTATTTGTTTAGAAAAGTAACTTAAAAGTCTTTTCAAAATAAAAAAATGTTAATCATTTGGGTGATTATCAAGATTTTGAAAGGCAGAGACACTTTGTCTAAATTGTCAATAATAAAAGTAACGCTGTGCGCTCTCGGGTGATGCTTGGTATATACTCTATATACGCATCATTGGTTTGTTTTTAATCACAATTGGACGATGTCATGTCTACAAACTCTGTTTCGTGTTTGTTTTTAATCACAATTGGACGATGTCATGTCTACAAACTCTGTTTCGTGTTTGTTTTCATTCACGATAATGTCCTGTGTTGTATTGGCTCCACCAAGTTCCCTAAACAAAACGGTCAAGTAAGTATTTTTGTATGAAAAAGACACTTCATGGCGCTGTCTTGGTTGCATCAGATCGATTCAGATAAATAATATAATATGACCAATGTTGGTAAACATTTCGTGTTATGAAGACACAGTAGAGGACATAAAGAGAAAGGCAATTGACCGGTCATATAATACTACAGTGCTACGTTGTCTAACCACTCCTTAGTCCATCACACATTAAGTGTGTTTTTTATATCCTCCGCCGCGTCCATGTGTGACGTCTTTGGCAAGACACTGTATCCGCATATGTTTAGTACTGGTTATACATTGAAGACTTGTCTAAGTTGTAAGAAAGTTTAATACAATTGTATTTTATGTTATATTTCGCTCTACATGTTCTAAATAAAATCATATCAATGTGTTTGTATTCTTCAATATCTACATATTTTTGTCAAGACATTAACTATATTTGTTTGATCTGATGATACAACATGGCCTTTATATCTTCGTAGGAAGTATTAAAGGCTAAATGCTAACAAGCGATTTAATTTATACAGTATATTTTAAGATAATGGGTATTTATTGTACCCCACTGGCATCCATGATAAGCTCGTAATTCACTAATTACTGATCATTAATTAATGAATTATGTTTTCACTATCTCGGGGAAATAAGTGGGGTTGTTCTGTTTTGGTTTGATTTTTTTTTTAAATTGAGAAAACGTTACGTTTTTTATATGTTTGAATATTATAAAAATGAGGGCAATTATACTATTTAAACTTTTGCTGCTAGTAACTACGCATAAACAGATGATAGTATTAAACAAAATTCAAGTCCTATTCAAATGACTATTCGTTTTGATATCATATTTATTCTTACCGGTTTACAACTGTCCCAGTTTCCGGCCGTCAGATCCGCTGCCCTTTTATTTCTGGACGAAGCACCAGAAACCAGAATCACTGCAAATATAAAATACATAGGAATTATTATTATTATTATATTCATGCAATAATGACTATATATGCACAGTGGACAGTGGACACACAGTTATACTGAAATCATGTTTTACTTTTTTGTCAGAAATATTAACAAATGTACGAAATAGGATGAGTTTTTTTTATTGTTTTTCAAACAAATAAAGGTCTACGATCATACTTGAATATTTTAATTTTATACATACGATATACATTATTTTTCTTCAGAAAAAGTGCTAATTATAAAAGAGACACTTTCGTAATGTCCCTTTAACATACTTAAAAGTGGGACCTTAGAAATTTGGTATAAATCATATGGATGGCAATGTACTCATACTGGACCCCCTCCTTGTCTGTAAGTGCATAAATGTAAACGATTGTTTTTAAAATACAATAAATCAACACTAATCCTGTAAGCTTATATACATACACACTACTTAGGAAAAGTCCATATATTCTACTCGGATGTTTTAATTAGCCATTGAAAACTTTTTTCAGACCATAAATCTAACATAACAAGTTAAGGTCCTTTGAAAAGCAATAAATACAAAATACATAGTTGTTATTCAACTATCTTTGTTACATTGGTTATATTCACATTCTGGTTGTTTCTAAACTTATGTATTTTTTACAACTTAGACAAATCACACCCGAGATCTTCCTCTGTAGAACAAGCACTAAGCATAAGCGGATTAAGCGTCCTACTCAAGGACAATACACATAGCCGAACCCACGACCCTCTGAGCATGGATCCTATGCACTACCACCGGACCACGCGCTCCGCTTTTCATATTGTTATTTATTATGCACGATATTTTTGATAATGTAATGTTATAATAAAACGTTAAAGATGATTGGAAAGACATTAATACGGTTATGTTATATTTTAATATAATGCTTTCAATACAAACACAACATTTAACAAAATACCTGTGGCATGCAATAAAGGAAGAGTTACATTAATATTAATATTTATGTTATGGTAAGATGTGGGTCGGTTTTGTGCAACAGAATAAAACATGATGAATAAACATACACACATACACATCCACTGAATAACATACCAGTTTATTATACTGACAGTTTTATATCTAGGTTCAAGTATGATTATGGAATACATAATGCGCATCGTAAGCTACAATTCTGTACCAGGTTCCCTTTTTATATTATACGCTGTTTCTGTATAGATAATATACATTCGTGGCAAAACTCGTTGTTTTTTCTTGTTGTTATTTTTAACCTGTGTAGCACCACCGTTCTTTCGCAAGTTTCTCACATAATGATTTTTGAGCGAGCGGGACGCGGACCTACGACCTTAGCGATGACAGATTAGTGATATTGCGACGGCGACTTAGACCAATCAGTCACACCACTATAACATTTCCCATAGGGATCCATTGTAACATTTACGTCCAAAACACAGTTAAAAAACAATATCTGCAGCATGTGTCTGGACTCAAATTATTCACTGGGTCAACGTATGCAATGATAAAGGGGAAAAGGCCTACCTTGACCAGGTTATTGTTTTTTTTCAATGGTTTTGTGATACTTATCAATTTCCTGAGTAACAATATGTCAACTAATCGTCCACAATGCGGTTCGAACCAAAATTCTGCAATGACACAGAATTGCCAAGTAATCTGGTATTTGCATTAAATTTTCAGTGGTGATTTCTAAAATGCTGACCATTTATAACACTGTAGGAAAAATAATCACTGCAATACAAAACCATGAAAAAGAAGAAGAGAAATAAAGTTTTATTTCTACTTCCTTCATATGTAGGTCCGCAGTATTCAAGGGAGATAATAGTTGTGTGAAAGTTTCCCATCAAAATACTGTTGGAAAACTATAATTAAACATTTTATCTGCGTATACGGAAATAATGTTCATCAAAAAGCCATGCTAGAAGATCAACTTACTGAATGCATTACTGCTACTGATGTGTTTTCTCCGTCAGCACTGTGGCTGTTGAGTAAAAGATATCCATTGCTTTTGGGTGAATGTCAGAGTACCATGAAGCCATTAAGTATGTTGTACTCTCTCTCGTAATTCTTATTTTCAGAATTGTTTTAAGTGTGGTGCAGTTGTAAACTCGCCAGCAATACACATTGGGTCGATTGTTTTTAACAACTTTATCAATCTTAACATGAAAAGCCAAATAACTCATCTATGTGCTGACCTACGTCAATTTTTAATCTGTGACGAATTACAAGTAAAATGTTTAAAGATTATTGTAAGGTATTTCCATCGCATGATGGATTGAATGACGAGTCCTTGTTATTCTTTAAGTTCGTTTGAATTACCATTTTCTCCTCATACGTTTCGTTATTTCGTTTTTGTCTTCTTCTTTTTTTCATTTCAGGCCTTTCCTCTAGTAATATTAACATGCTTTTGATTGATGCACGCGCGTCTGTGTATGTGCGTGCGTGTGTTCGGGCGTGAAAATGTGTGTTACTTTATTGATATATTGTATTGTATTGTAATGTACTGTATATTTTGTTTTGTATAATTGTATGTTGCTTCTTTTTATTTTCTCATGTGTTTTTTGTAACTCTTCAGTATTGGAGGTTATTAAAGATTATATATATATATATATATATACATATATCTATATCAAAGTATAAGACACATTCACGACACATTTCACGCAAAAATTAAGTTTCGGTGTGCTTCAAATACTCCATTTATCGGCTGATATATGCCTACTGAAGGTGTATTAAAACACTTTACCAATCAAATGTATTAACTATACTTTAGCAGTATGCACAATTAAAACAAAAGCAATGCAGTTGTGGCATTTTGAAACAGGGTCTCTGATTTTGATCATGGATAGAATTATATAAAACCTACCTCCAGAGCTGCCATCTTGCAGTTTTTATATGGCAGTGTGGGGCTTTAAACTTAATGTTGTTGTGTTAAATATAACCAATGTTTTCGTGTTATTTTTGTACCAAACATAAAATGCAATTATTAATGTTCTAACAATCTAATCAAAATACTTCTGGTATACAAATATATGACACTAATTGACACAATTGTCTCTTTTCAAATATAACATCATAGATTTACTCATTCGGGTGTAATTATGTATTGAAACACGTGCGTAACAGCTTGAATGACAGACTGTTGCAGATTGGCCTAAAATAGGTGATGGATATGCTTTCTGTTTCTTAAATGTATAGACTTGTATGGTTATACGAACAGTACATGATCGAGAAAATATATACAGCCACATTTGTCTTAAAGGCCCATCGCCGGTAGATGCTACACACAGCATTATAGGCGGGGCTTATCATTAGCAGCCGACAAGTTTACTACAGTTATTTGATAATACTCATGTCCAACATAAACTTAACTACCAGCATAGCCATAGAAGATACTGCCTGCTGCAAGTTGTTTTAAACAACAATGCTTATTGTATGTGCGGGTTCCTCAGTATTATGGATTGCAATAAAGGTTTCTCCAGATTTACTACAACAAACCCAGCATTCAAATAGATTGCAATGGCCATCTTATCTGCATGCATAATAAACAAATTTGCTTATTAGGTACATCCAATTTACAGTTTCATGCTGGGTTTTATTGAATTGCAAATAAAAGTTTCTTTCTTTATATAACATATCTCTGGTCATGATCAAAGAGATAAAGTGAAATTATTTGGGTCAAGTTCTATGGATTAGTACATTATTTACCTAGAGAGAATAAAAGTTATTTATGAAAAATAGTTTATCTTATTTATTATGGACATATATCAAACGAGTATACATGTTGTAATTAATTGTAAATAAATTGCTTGGACACAAGTAAAGGGCAAACAATTATTTGTGAGACAAAACATACAAAGACTGAAAAATAAAGAAACCCCTTTGTGATTATAGAATGTTCCATTCCATTTAGGTTCACAACTTCCCTGGCAAAACTTACAAATTGAAGAAAATCGTGGAAATACTTTGAAAGTTTCGAGGGAACAGTTTTGTATATTATTTCATTTATTTAATTATAATGAGTGGATTTTGAGGAGCATTTAGTTACACCAGACTGGTCAATTAATGTTGATGAAAATAACTATAGTTAGACACAGAACATAAAGGAATATTTATTGTCAGATGGCAATCAGGACAAAATAGAAGCACAGATGGAGAAAATGATGATGTGATTATGATGTTGATGATGACCATGAAAATAAATACATTCCTGTAGAACAGTTATGGATATTGTTTTCATGTCCGTTTATTTCAACATCAGTTTTGGCTAGTTGAATTTTCATTTCCTAATCAAAGAAACAGTCATTTACCAAAACGTAGATACAGACAATACTGGAATATGTTTTCAAATGTAGGAGTTTGGTTCCTACTTCATTATGTAAGAAAAAAAAGCAAAGAATATCAAACCAACCAAGATCTAAATTATGCCAAGTTGTGTTTTGAGCCTAGTACATGGTTCAAACACAAACATCCAAGGCCACCTATATAGCACTAAGTGTTTTTAATTGAAGGCTGTGACATAAGAACTGTATCAACAATAAAAGGACATTCATTTGCTAAAACACAAAACTAAAAGTTATTTCCAAAAGGAAGCTATTGTGAATTACGGGATTTAAAACAATGATCAGCCAAGGTAAGTGTGAATTGTAACTTATTTGCATCCAAATAAAAAAGCAAGTATGCATGTATCTGAGATAAGCCATAAACTACAATGTATAATCATTTGTTTATACATGTATATGAAAAAAGTAGAAATATTATGAAGATTGATCTTCCTAAACATGTAATTCACAAACTGAAAGTCAAATACATTATTCTACTCTGAGATATCAAACACTGCATGGCTCCTCACAAGTAGGTTATACACATCTCCAAGCAAGTGTTGCTGTTTTTGAAAATAATAACATATTTGTTACTATGTTTTACAGAAAAACATCTCCCAATTCAACATTGTTGCAAAAAAGAGCCACCATTTGAAATTATGTTCCTCCCATTTCTTTTTATAGAAAAGTTTGGGGTTTAAGCAGTCACTCAGCGAAAGGAGCAAAACTGACCCCTCTAGACAGATTGTTGCTTAATACGGGAGGATTAAAACTAATATTATAAGAATGGTAAATAAAAAGTGGCTGTATAAGACATATGGTTGCTTAATAGAGGGACCACTAGCATAGGTTTGACTGAACAGTTTATCTATTTTACAAAAATAAAACAACTAAACATTCGAGTTTACAGTCAGACAAGTGTAAATAATAAAGAAAACAATGCATCGTATGCGGCAGGTTGTTTACATAGATGCATTAAACACAATCATGCCGGCTTGTATTGTTTATCTAAATAAACATTCCATTTTGAAAAGACGTCAAATATATGGCAACGTTTCTTTAGTGCACTGTTTGTTCTTCGTTGAATTCTCATTTATATTGAAACAAACATAATGAACACATCAGTTAGACGATACAAATGATTGCAGACGAACTGCAGCTATGCCAAAAGTTTTTCCTAATGAACATGCCATTTATATATGACAGGGGAAAAAACAGGTAAGTAGGAAAAATCACATCTGAAGCGCCTGAAGGTAAACCTACAATTCATATTATCTGTTCTAAAACAATTCATGTGCCTTATTCGTAAATAAACATTTCATACTTTCTAGCAATAATTTAATCGTATGTTAATCGATACAATATGTTATTAAATAGCTCAGTAGTTCAATACAACGAAAATATAATTTGTTAATATGATCTTTTTATTTATTATCTTATACTAAGAGAAGCGTGTGGTGCAGTGGTACAGCACCAAACCCATGATTGAATGGTCGTGGTTTCGATTCTCCACAACGGTTATGTGTGGTGTCCTTGAGCAGACATTATTTTCCGCATGATTTGTCTAAGTTGTTATAGCTTGTTTCACGACCGAAATCAGACAAACTTGATGAACTGAATGTTATATAATGAGTGTCTGATTTGATGTTGCTTTTTTATTTTGACCCCTACCGACTTTGCTAGGGTATCACTATGAAAGAGCCGGGCCCGATTAGCTCAAACGGTTACGCGTCTGACTATCAATCTAGGCATCGTGAGTTCGGATCCCCGGCCGGCAACAGTCTCCGTGATGATTGATATACGACATTGTGTCTCATTATCATTCGTCTTCCACCACTGATTTAAGTGGGAAAGTCATCAATTATTTGCAGAGATGGGTGCTCGAGTGCTGGGTCACCTTTCAGGGTCCCAGGAGACAGTGGTTATCTTAACTGATCGTCTGTTAGTCCTCGGTGGTATAAAAATGACGCTAAAATTCAATCTAACAATCAAAATCAGTTTAAACTTACTACTAAGTGAATTAGTTTAAAATATAATAGTACATATAGTAGTAATTTAATTGATAAATTGTAAATATTGAGTAAACTATCCCATTGCTGCAAATGTGCCAGGTGCTGCTGCTTTTTGCACTAATGGGTAATGGGGTGATAGTATTAAGCACATTGCAACGCTCTCTCCCTTTCACCTATCATTAATTAAATTGAATAAAACCATTCAGAAAATACATTTTGACTTGACATAACTGTCCTCCGCGAGTGATTAGTATTTAGGCAATACAATGCAGCTGTAAATAAATGCGTCATCTACAACTGTGCTAGGACAGGGGGTCACTGCGGCTAAGTGTATTTCTGGTCAATGAACTACGACTATTAACTATTTCGCAATTAAGTCCACTTTAAAGATAATTAAAACGACACTTCTTGGAATCTGGTAATTGTTAGATGAGTCCTATTAGCGCAAATGTATATGGAATAAAGAGGCGGCTAACGCTCGGGGAAAACACAATAACAAGACTGGAAACTATTTGATTATAGGAAATATGTTGGTCTAATTATAAGATGTTTAAGGTTTGGAATGTAAGTAAGACATAAATTATAATGTACTTGTTTCTATACATAAATATATTTGCCAAATAAAAACCAAAACAGGATTCCCCCCTTAAGATACTGATATATAGCGCTTATAACAACAATTTAAACTCGTCCTAGAAGCGGTGTAGAAATGATATTTCCATCACTACAAGCGACATATTTGTCACAATATCATTTGGTATATGCACGTGCGTCCGTGGTGTGCCCATGCTCCCGTCAGATAAGCCCGAATGATATTTTTCTCATTTATAGAAACATTTTCAAATAAGATAGCACAGATTTTCACCCTCATCAAACAATGTGTCTCAAGGCAAGACTTAGGTTAATAAAAAAAAAATATGTACAAATTTCGTGTTTGCCTCATATTTTCTATTCCATTTGACAATATTTTGAAAGTACAAAATTTCTAGTCTGTTCCATATCGTGTATACAACTTGATAGAGTTTGAAATAATATTGCACAAATGTTCACTATATCGAGGCAATATGTTGTGCGCAAGATTTGGGTCCGAAGTTCAAAGGTCAAAGTCACACCTAGATGTTAAAGGTAAAATATATATGCAAAAGTTCGTGCCCATTCCATATGTTGTAAACCACTTGACAGAATTTGAAATAAAAAGACATAAATGTTCATCATACTCAGGCAATGTGTTGTATGCAAGACCCAGGTCCGTATGTCAAATGTCAAGATCGTACTTAGAAATGCAAGGTCAGAAATACATTTAAAAGTCGTCTGCTCCATTTCTTGTAACGTGCCATACAAGTTTACCATAGTGAGATGGCAGCTAGTATACAATTATTTCTGAAGCCAATCTACACTGTGACTTACACTCTTAGGTTTTGCAAACAAATAATTTACTATTTATGTCAGGCCATTCAGAAAAGTACGTGCTTCAGTACTGTTATTAAAAACAAAACAGATAAGTTTTCTTTACAGAATATAAGAATGAAAATTACTTTTGAAGTATAGTGCATTGATCTTAGAAAAGTAACCCTTTCTAGATACTTTATAGCATTTCTTTCATTAAAAGCAAATCTGAAGAAAATGAAATTACTTATAATACAATATAGTTTGAATGGTTGCAAAAACATCTTGTGCAAATTGTGCACTTAACGGTTTAATTTAACAGGAAACTACCTGCTAGTAAATAAACCATTAGGTACATTTCTAACAATCAGAAAAGAAAATGAATTGCAATAAAACAAAATAACCAATAAAACGGTTAAAATGGTTACACCTGTCTTAAATAAATATTCAAAAATATAATTCCATGATTTCAACGCTTTGGTAGAAATATTCAACACATAAACTGGGGTTTAACGTATTTTTTTACACATTTCAGGTCATCTGTGACATATCAAATCTTATTAGTGCATTTAGACCTAAGAATGAATCTGAGTATAACCACAGGAGCTTGGGGAGTGGATCATAACGTGTAATGGGGATGGGCAGGTATCCTAGCGTATATATAGAGACAAGGAAAGAAACAAACGTGGATCCCTTCCCCGATCAAAATAAGAGTTTCTAAGTAAATAGGCCATCAATTTTAACAAAGCCGGTCTCGTTCTATCGCTAAATGATTTGTCTTCAAGGTCGATCCGGTAAGTAAAGCAAAAACGATGTTTAAAGGTAAATGTTCGACGTTAACAGCATAGTTTTTGTCCATCAACATCTGTTGTAACGGAAGTAGCATGTTCCGATCAGATATCCTCGGCTTTATTTTTATCAAACTTGCCACGTCCAGAAGCGCACCAGTCTGATCCGAGTCGCTGAGGCGCTTATGGAAAATTTTGGAAGGTAAGCATCTCCATGACTTGGATCGGAAGACGTCTAAAAAATACTGCGAATTACCATTCAGACACGGCCTTGTATTTTATCCGTACAATAATGACGTCATATCCGTTGCCAGACCTGTTGACGATAAATATTTCGCCGTTTTTGGGAACCTAGTGCGACATCTTCTTCTAACGGCCGATTAATGCATAAGCATCGTGCATTAATGTATAGTCCACGTTTGTTTTTTTCCTTGTCTCTATATATACGCTAGGAGATCTGCCCACCCCCTATAAACGTTATAAACCACTCCCCAAGCTCCTGTGAGTATAACCACCGTTCTTCCAGATATAACTGGCAAATATTCCCACATAAAGGTTTTGGAGCGAGTGGGACTCGAACCTAAGCCTTAGCGGTGGGAGGTAAGTGATTTTGAAATGGCGCCTTAAACCACTTGGTCACGGAGGAAAATAAGCACACTGTACAGATAACAAGTGGTGATCATCATTACCATAGATAAATTATAAGACAAGCAGTAAGCTGTCTTATACAAATATCCTGGTATGTTGATCTATGCGAGGATAATGTTTTTCATGTACCGTTTTGTTTTCCTCTAATCATATTTATTAGCTGTCATTAGGCAGTATGTGTTATGGAAAGTATGTTTATTATCCAAGATTGTTTTTACTAAACACAAATTACGTTTTCCTGCTTGTTAGATATGTTAAACAGGCAGTATCCTTAGTTTTATAAAATTAGTCTAAGACGCTGTCGTCTGATGGACTCTTGCTTCTCACCGCTGAGGTCGTGGGTTTAATCCCAGTTCGATCCAAAAACGTTTTGTGAGAGAAAGTGTTCAGTTATTTGTGTGGAAGGACGGTGGTTCTACTCAGATTCATTTTGAGGTATTCCTGCACCAATACAACTGGATATGCCATTTATAACCTGGCATGTGTTGAAAGTGACATTACAACGACTAGTCGAAATGGTCTTAAAGGTAGTGTATCAGGAAAAGTCGCAATCAATGTTTAATAAAATATGTTCAAAATGGATTCAAAGAATCTCAGGTTTTTTTTCAAATGACGGATCAAATTGAAATAAAAAATTGAAATAACGTGACATATTTCATACGTCACTAGATAATAGCAATTTCGAGCGGGACACCTACTTTAGTCTAAACAGGGCGTGTATGCAAAGTTAGGAAATCCCATTCCGGCATATGACTTTAGCATGTTTAAATAGATATCCCTATAGCAATACGGGTTCAACGAGTATGATATATAGGTATTGTATATTGGAGGAACAAATGTTTTAAATGCCTGTAAACAGATATTCTAAAGCGATTTCATTTTTTTTTTCGTCGATACAATATCTCAAGTGAGAAGTGAGAAGTGAGAAGGCTGACAATTTACTTGAAGAGGGGCGGTGATTCTACTCAGGTGCACGTACGTCGGCCTGTGACCCAGCTCAGTAATATAACTGAGTACTATATGTAACCTATAATACAACCTCGATCTTTTTCGAGCAATTATTCAAGCAATTATGTAAAATGTATTACATTGACTTTGAAGGAATTCAAAATTGTAATACTTTGTAATACATTGAATGTAATTTTATAATCGTGTTGTTTATATATATATATATATATATATATATATATATATATATATATATATATATATATATATTCTGCAATGATAGTATAACCATAAATTGTGTTATGAATGGCTTTATAAATATATCAAGGCTACTACAATGTTGTATACCTTACTGTTTTGTCATGTTTGTGGTTTATACGATGATGCATATCAAATTAGGATATTAGGATATGATCAATGAATTAACAATGAAAATAGTATACATACTATAGTATGCTACAGATTTCCAGAAAGTTATAAATTTTATATAAAATAAAGAACACTGCAATAAAGGAAACCATATAACACTTTTATTTCTCAATATGTAATTAAACACAAGCGTTTATAAGTTTTATGTTGATATTGTACACGCCTTTCTGAGAGTTTTACTTGAAGAACAACACTACAGACAACCGCATTATTTCATCACTCACGTCGCTTGTTGTCGTAAAAAGATTGAATGTGATTATGCAAAGAGAACAAAAAACAACCCGTTAATGAGTTCATCTTACAAATTGATGTGATATTATGAATGTTAATATTAGAATAGCATGCCTAATTATATGCGTAGATCAATTGCAAACAACCCGGAACTGACCGAGTATGTTAAATTGATTCTTATCGCTGATTCAGCAAAATAAAATCGGTGACTATATGTAAGCAACATTCCATCCCAGAGAACATGATCAGTGCTAAGACAGGTAATAAACATCGTGGTACAAACACGTGGTTTACCTGTTGTAATGTGTCTTCTACCTACAACTGTTAACTCTTATCACTGCGCGACCTTGGGCCAGTTGTTATCTTATTTTCATGGTTGCATGATTGGCACTTGTTGCATAGTAAAACAGTCAATAAACATGAAGCTGAAAAAGTAGTCCATATTAAACGATAAACAATTCCTACAGGTTATTTGTTTGTCTATTATTGTTTTATATTGTATAATATACTGTCGAATTAGTGCAGAACAGGTGTCGGTGCCTTCATTCTTATAAACACATGTCTGCATTTTGGTGATGATATTTCCCCCACACTTAGGTTAATTGCTCAGGTTGTGTCCACTGCTTTCAGGGGTTGGGAAGGGGTAATTTAATAATTATATATATACAACCAGATCTCGGTTTGTCAAAACTGGACAGTGGCAAGCAGTGGTTATCTTGACGGACCAATAGTGGCCTTAAATTCGATTCCATATTTAATATGAGCCATAAAACTTGAGAAAAAAAACATTGAGAGAGAAATTCTTTAATGATATATGTGTTGCTTGTCTCTAAAGTATACTGTAAAAATATGAATAAAGGTATATATTACGTTATGTGGGCACATACATGTAGATATATTTTGTATTGAGACTTGAAGTCTCGCGTGTTTCATTCTGTTTTGTTTTATTCTCTCTAAATATCAAAGTATTACTCTAAATATCAAAGTATTACTCTAAATATCAAAGCACTACAGAACTGACAGCCGGGACTAGAAAGTCAAACAGTAAATTTCATGCGCCTTCCGCATTTGATTCATGTTATGTTAGCGTTCGGTTAGTTTAGTGCAATCATTTTAAAAACCACATAATGTAATGTCCACAATACATTATTATCATCTGATTTGTTGCATATCAAACTACGGAATAAAACAAAATAGTCCTTGTCGCGAATGATCACGCTTTATCATGCTGACATTGGCCCACAGCCTGGTTAAAATATCAAACTCTCCCAATTTAAGCTAAAATCCTCGCTACCTCTGATTTTTGAGCGTCATATGACCATACTTATTTCATAAACACTACATAAAATCATTAAATCTAGAATCGAGGAAAATAATTCAAATCGTTTTAGATGATTTATTGATGAATTTTTTCATCGTTACGATTCAACATAGTGTAAAATTTCGGGACGATTGAGAGTAATATGAATGATAAGATAATACAAACTTATAATATCGCTAAATTTTAAACCAGCAAAACTATCTTCTTGTACATTTTTTTTAAATTTAATGTCAATATCTTTACACTACACCACGCAGTGTCATTTTATGGATAACAATTGCAAGAACACGCTTTTAGGGAGAGTCAAGCAACAGTTTGTTTTTGTATCTAAACAATCATTAATGCCTGTCTTTAAACCATTTAGAGCCTCTTTTACTCTCTTATTTCTATATTTTAGTAAGGTGCAGATTGCCATGGAAACTGATGAATGTATTCACCATACTTGCTTATTATTACTTACGATCAGAATGGACAAGAATCTTACCAGGTAAATAATTATGATCGCTGAACGAATACAGTATTGAACATTTTGAAAAATAACGCATTATGCATCTTTTCACTCGCTCTCCAGTACATCTTGTAGATTTTAACCATTTTGTTCATTGTCTTACAATTCAGATCTCAATTAACCTTATGATGTTAAATTCAACAGAATCCGGGCATTGGTCGGTATTCTCAACGGAGTTAATAATTGGTAGCCACGGCCATGAGGATATACATAGCAACAAAGGGTAACAATAAAAATAGAAAACTCTAGATTCGGACAACAAAGGGTTACAATAAAAATAGAAAACTCTTGATTCAGACAACAAAATGTTATTCAATGCGGTTTTCCTGTTAGAGGACGCTTGCAGCAGCGAACTTAGTATAACGGATGTTTCATTTTTACCACAGGAATTGTGTATGCTAGATTTCATGCAAAATTAGATACGTTGTTACTTCATTTTATTTTGTAAAAATGATGCCACCATATTTTGTAACAGGAGAGTAACGATGGTTTTAAATTGCTCAGAAAAGCATAAAAACACAAAAACATCACTAACTATAGCATGCATTAATAGTCCTACATTGTATTAGGCAATAATAATCCTACATTGTATTAGGTAATAAAAGTCCTACAATGTATTAGGCAATAATAGTCCTACATTGTATAAGCATTGTATAAGCCAATAAAAGTTCCACATTGTATTAGGCAATAATAGTCCAACATTGTATTAGGCAATAAAAGTCCTACATTGTATAAGGCAATACTAGTCCTACATTGTATAAGGCAATACTAGTCCTACATTGTATTAGGCAATAAGTTCAATAAGGTGAACCTCCTATGCACCTGTTATGTCTGACGCGTACATGACAAAAACAAAATACTTATCCTGTTTTATTCTTCAAGGAAAAACAAATCATGCAATAGTGGTCCGATTGGATTTAATAAAACCCGTATCCTTGATTGTGTATGTAACCAAGAGATTAACAGTAATGGTTCTGGAGTGATGCTAAGACCAAATAATGCAACTTTTGATTTGATTTTAAAGTTGATAGGGTCTTTATAATATTTTGATCAGATGGAAGAACGCGCTGTTGTGGTGGTTATAATAAATTGTTTAATCAAACTCAGATAATAAAGATCTGATTTGATTAGATCGATAATTTATTATGCTCAAGATGGAATTGTGACATTTTTATCGTGTAGATGTGGTCAAGACCTATTGGAATTTGAAGGAGATATAGTGTACACAGTATCACGGAAAACACAATACAGAATATTTTATTTGGATTTTGCATCAATATATCAAAACAAATAAACAAATCATGGGCTGAAAAACATATAAGTGCAATTACAATGTTAACGTACAATTGGACACACATACACTTATAGCTATATCTTTTACATACAATGTGTGAATAGACTGAAAGTGAGAACAAGAATGAAATGGATTTTGTTCAAATGTAGAAGAACCGTAAAACATTAATATATACATGTAGTACACATTGGTTTTAGTTTTAACACTGCGTGTCTCTTTTTAAATGCATAATTGACATATGTTGCTAGTTTCCTGGGTAACCTCGTGTTATGAAGATAAATAAAAGCATTTAGGTTTTTCTCTTCAAGGACTTATATCTCGTATATAAAAATAGTTCGATGAAATTAATCAAGTATACTTAACCAATGTTTATATCATTTCAAAATACCACAAAGAATGATAAAGATCACATTAAATACTGTTATGATAACAAAACTGAACTATACAATGGTTCATTGTTCAAGGATCTGAACTGAGATAGAATCTAGAAATAATCTGATTTTATCGGTTGAAAACTTTATCCGAGATCTTACGATTAGGAAAACATGCTTAAAGCAGGTTGATTCAAGACTGTACACGTGATTATTGAACGACGGCGAATGACGGACGGACGATCATAATCCTATCACGGAACTTTTGTTCCAAGTAAGCCAAAAGGTAAGATATGTTGTTTTATTGTTTCTGTATTTCAGCAATTCAGCTACATAAACAATTGAATATATAGTATACACACTCAGAGTAAGGCATGTGGGAATATACATATGTTAAGTTAAACACTGTATTTACAAATCTCACAGCAAACTTCACGCAACTATATTAGTTTACAGGTAATACTGCACTGTTATCTATACACATACGTTGATGTTATTAACAGGATAAAATTAACTGAACTGAACGAGGGGAATGTTAACTGTAAGATATTTGAGAGAATTTCTTTCTACGATGAAAATACTACAATATTAGGTTGATGGTGTCTCAGAATATTGCCCCATAATATATACGTATCAAGTGTATGTTAATTATACAGTACGTGTGTTTGCTGTGTGTGTTCGATTGTTTTGTGTGTGTGTTTTTGTTGTTGTTGTTTTGTTATTTTTTTGTTATTTTTTTTGTTGTTTTTTTTTTGTTGTTTTTTTTTGTTTTTTTTTGGGGGGAGGTCTTTTTGGATGTTTTCATTAATTTGACAAAATGATGCACCAAACCAGATTACTCGTTGATATTTGAACCAGTGTCAGTTATTCCTAAAATTAGCAACTAATTCATATGAACGTTTAATGATGATAATGTTAGTTATACAATTAAACTCGGTATCAAAATGTGTTTAACAAAAATCAAGTTTCCATTTATTGTTCATTAAAATACTTGATTTCGAGGTCTCACTTGTCAATGTCGCGCGTTAAATTTTGTCGACAAAGTGGCACCCACTCTCTTCCTGATTTGCTCACGGCACTGTAATTTCGTTTGAACTTTTTCAAATTGCTTGATAGGGACTGAGATTTATTGCTGCAGATGAGTAAAGCTAAAGCATATACTGCAATATGACATCACTGTTGATAAAAAAATGCTTTTTATAAGATTGTAACAGATGCATGTATTTATGGGCATTTGAAGACTTGTTTTTAAAAAAATCTTAGAATGTCACTGCACTGTCATTGAAAATAAAAGAGCTGATCAACCCTGCAATTATTGTGCATTTGATGTGCGGATATATTCCTGTTATGAAAACAGAATACTAAAAAAGATTCTATGTGATATAACTATGGAAATTGAACAGATGAATAAACTGATGAAGATGATTCTTTGATTCTTTTTAAAAAGTGCCTTGAAAACACAACCTAACGCTTTCCTTATTTATTCAATCTTAACATATTTAACATATTTTCATATTTGCACAATTAACTATTGTTTAATATGATATTTTAAAATAGTATTTATTTGAAAGAGATATAAGCCTTTGAAGGAGATATTTCAAACTTCTGCATATCCCGGTGTATCCCCAAGTGTGCAGTTTTCCCCGAACATATTACTTAGCCTACTTAGTTTTGAGGAAACTAATATAAAGAGGAAACAAAACGTTTTCAACTACATTTAGAAGCCACCGGTCTATGAGAACAGTACCAGCTTGTAATATATTTTCAGAATCCAACCAAAAAAGCAGGTGCTAAACTACATACAATGTAAAAGTTAACAAATAACCGCGAATGATGGATGGACGGTGGTCACAGTCAATCAAAAATCCTATCTTGAATTCTATGGTTCAGTACAGATCGTTTAAGCAAACCGCCAATAGTATAAACTACTGGATATATAACATACACAGCCAGAGGTCAGCATGTGAAATAATACAATATATATAAATATAAACACAAGATAAATAAACACGGTGATAAGCACTGTGCAATCACATTACTACCCATGGGCATGCGTAGGTGCAATTAACGAAATGGACGCAACTGAACGTGAGAAATGTTAAACGTAAATGACAAGGATTAAAGAACGTGATGTTCTGACGTCTCAGGAGATGGTCTCATGACAGAAATATGGGTGCAGAATCTTATAATTAACACGCGATTAGCACTTGTACATGGCAAGAAAGTACACCAAACCAAACAGTTTTAACAATTATTCAAAACATAAAAATAACAAATTAATGAGGACTGTTCATTATTTATTTAAAGTTATTGTACTATCTTCGAAAACGCAAACAAATACGTTCCTTACTTAATCTTCGTTTATGATCGTTATCGTACTTATGTGCATATCTGTACAGTATGCTATTGTTTTTTTGTTTTTTTCATAAATAAGAGACATCATCCCTGAAAGAGTGATTTTCAAACTTCGGCATTCTCCGATGTATCTTTCTGGTATTCCCAAGTTCCATAAATACAGGTCGTCTCAAACATATTACTATATCATTATGTGCGTCCAAAAAGACAGAACTAACGAAGTATTTAGGTATAATTTAATGGGTAAATTACATGTTCACACCAATACTACTCTAACCGGAATGGTGATATGATTCATACTAGTCTACTATGATTCTAGGTCTGTTTATTGAAACAGTTTCTAAATTAAGTCCTATTGTATGATCCCATTTAGAAACTGTTTTAATAAACAGCTGAAATCATTATAACAAAAGTACTGAAGAAATAAATAATACCAAGAATAGACGCCAAATGTGTCTAAAAGCATTTCTATAAGACTAGCACAGTTCTGAATATAATAGAAAATTGAAACTGTATTCCGTATATGAAATATGTAGAATCAGAGCTAAAAACTTATTATGTTTCATAAAAATGTAGTAGTAACAGGAACCATAGAGAAATAAGCCCACTATCCTGATATTTGAGTGCTACCATTTAAATCTCATAATATTCACCTTTACAATTGCAGTTATAAAATGTGTTTGTATCATCATCCAAATCATACAAGTTTACGACTGTTTAAAAACTCTCTTTTCTGTAACGACGAATGTTACCCGTTTTAGATTTTCGTGAGTAATTCGTTTAAACATATTTTATTGCCATATAAACACATAACATTATATAGGGTGCATGTACACCATATACGATTATAGACAAAAAGTCAGGTCATAAGTTTTCTCAACATTAGATATGGTTATTATTTGTGTTAGTTATATAGCATAAACACTCAAAATTGAATGATGCTAACGAAGTAACCGTTTAGTTCAAAGTATACTGATAAGATTCTCAGTTTGAGTAGTAATGGTTGTATATCTTGTCATATAATCACAACTTTATGTTAGATCAAACAATGTCAAAATAAGCGGGAAATATTATTATGGTGTACATAACTGATCCCCGTACCGCAGTTAGAGTTAACGTCGATTGATTGGCTGAAGTCATTTAAATGCACGTATTACTTGTGTCGTACACATAGAAAACTTTTTCAAATGACAGATTGACAGTGAGATATATTAAGATCTATTTGCTCCTAAGATTTTTGCTGATTTCCGGCTTTCATTTAGCTAAAAATTTTACACCGTGAAATAAAGTTTTTTTATACGGTGGAGCTGTTGTTTGTTTACGTTTGAAAACATGTGCATTTTCAAAACGAAAGGGCAAAAGCAGTGAAAACAAAGTAGCTGTGTCCCTCGGTAAAATCCTTCGAAGTCTAGAAGCAAATGGGAAAAAATATTTTTGTTAACCAAATATGTTTTTTGTAATATTTTGTAGCAATTAATATGGCAAATGTCCGTATAGCTAATGTATCCCTAATTGAATTATTTAAACACCAAAAGTTTTGTCAGAAATTGTAATTACTAATTTAGAGACATAAGTGCAAACTACATAAACACGATATAGTGACATTTATAAAGGTTATGTACTTAAGAGCACATAATACATGTAGCATAAACAACCGTTCCTGGTTCATTTCTAATACGTGCGAATTAAAAAGCAACCAGGAAACGAGTGTTATTGAGTGAGTTATTGAGCGGCAGTTTATAATCAAAATAGTTTTTAAAACAATCAACACCGAGTTAAACATAAAACTTAAACCAAAGGGCTGAGAGTCTAAAGTATGACTGTTTAGGTTAATTAGCTATATACATGGTTTCTTACTCATTTTATGAATGTGTTTATGAAGTTTAGTCATATAGGTAGTTTACTCTAAAAACAGAAAAATAGCTGAGCTAAACATAAAACCGGAGGAGGAGGACGACGACAACGACAACAACAAAGACGACGTCATGGTCATGACAACAGCTCTTCATTTTTTTTAAAAAGACAAGTTAAAAATGTATTTTATCTTAAAAATGGCCATAACTTAAGTTACACGCGTAGTTGATTTTGATATCATCAAAGGTCTAGTGATACACAAACTTGTGCATAAATTTAAAACTAATTAGGCAATGAAGTTATTCAGAGGATGTTCGTAAAGTGCAATATTTAGATTAAATAGGACTCTTATTGACATGTTACTGAATTTCACTCCCATACAAGATATTGAGAAGGCAACCTTATGTATAAATATAATAACAAGTCAGAAAAGAATTGTTTATTAAGGAGTTAATGAGCAGATACTGATTAAATGCATTTTATTTTTTAAAAAGGGCAATAAATTGAAATACACGGATCATTGCAAGATTACTGAAACAACAGTAATTGATGTAATAATAGTTAAATATTGACTTAAGTTAAGATTTAACTAAACACCATTTTGAAAACTGACTAAATCCACCTTGATATACAACACATTTCAGGTTATATATGACATTCAGTTTTATTGGTGAAGAAAGATCGTGCATGCATTCTTCATGATTCTGAGCATAGCCACTATTCTTCCATAGCTAAAATGGAACAATTAACACACTAAGATAATCTGCATACACCTACTCGTTTACTGTTTTACCAATAACTGTATATATCCAAGTACATATTGCCAAGCATGAAGATTATATCGCAATGTCTCATATCCATTATAAAACAAACGGACCTGGTAAAAGTAAACAGAAAACAACAAGGCACATTCCCATCAGACTTGTTACTACTGAGATCTGACGATTGGTCATTACCAATGGTAGATAGGTGTATTACTTACATACGGTATTTCAGTTATAGCGAACAATAATTTATTATCGAGCTATGTTAGTTGCATTCAAGACTGATCGATAAACCACGTACTTTTCATTTTATATATCAAACAAAACATTAATTTCTTTAAATTTCAATGGCACGTGTCACTAGAGATGATTCAATTGCCTTGTGCCTACTACAAACATTCCGCGTGAATTACTGTTTGTTTTATTTTTTTCTAAACAAAGCACAATGCGGCTGCAATTTCACTAACGGCAAATTGCAGTCTCTGATAACATTAAAATGGGAAACGGAATGCTCATCAACAGTTTTGACATACCTATATCTAGGTAATTACGTTTACGTCTACACGCACTTCTTATCATGTTAATGTGGTAACCTATAAATGTATTTACCCAGAGGATATAATCCAAACCGACTTTTTAAATTAACAAAGGTGGTGGTAAGAACACGTTTTATTCGTTAGATTACGGAATCTCCCATCCCAATTGTTGAATTTGCGCCTTCTTATTGTTTTTAAATCATTTGATGATACAACAGCGGAAATATTTATTTACGAAACTTAAACTCCATATAACTAATAATAGTAATGTTAAAGAAGGTTTTCACCTTATTGTTCAAAATCGATATTTTGTAAATCTATATTGTGTGCGTCAAAGAGTCTATCGAGTAATAGCTTACAGAATAGTCCTACATGTTTTGCTTACATATGAATATATAACTTTATATGTTAAAAATATACCAAATAGTATATAATCTAACAATTAAGAAACCCAAAGGGAGCGACCGCAGGCTGTATGTTAAACGTCATTTGACTGACAGTTTGACGTCATTTTACATACTCTGGGCGGAGCTACGATGAATCTGAGATGATTCACGTCTGAACGTTGATGTTTGCTTAGGTCATTTCTAAGCATAGCTCGCGCAGCTTTGTAGTTTGTACATGAATTGTTCAGAATTGAATCAAGGGCGGAGTCTGTGCGATGTCATTCACGCTTACACAATGATGACGAACTTCTTTATAATTAAGAACGAACTTAAAAATTAGATTATTTTGTAGGCTGCATAAATAACAGCGACACAATTTTGAAAATTGAAACGATTCCATTGGTTGTCAAATGAAGTTAAACACAAAAAAATATTAAAAATTAGTACTTTTTTTAACTTTTGCTCCTCCGTAGGGAAGACTATATAAATAGATAATAGGCGTCAGTCGAAAATTTGAAAATGGATGTGACATTTTATATAAATCAATGCTTATTTCCTAATGGAGACGGAACAGCCGAAAATTTGAGAGAAAAAAAACGAGTTAGATAGACAGTGTTATATGTTAAATCCTAACGCAAACATTGACGACATATATACATGTATATATAATGCAAGGTATTTGCCAAGCATGTAAAGTTGTTTGATCGCATAACTCGGCAAAAGGTAAAATATACCGTTTATTTTAGGTCATTTCTATGAGTAACGAGAAAAATGCGGCTTTTTAAAATTCTATAAATGACGTAACACCTCAAAAAAACGTTATATCTACTTCTATTTGATGTTCCGGCAAGTCGAAGAGTAGCTCGGTGTTTTACGTATGCCAGCCGATTTATACGGAAAATACCGAGTGATGAATCAGCAGTGATTTTACAGTGGCTTAAAATTAAAAATATCCCATGGGTTTATCAAACTCCTGCATTGGTAAGTCATGTGATAATAATGTTTATACTACATATTTGAGAAATGGGACGTATAGCGTAATATTATGTTAATACAAAGTTAATACAAAGTTTGAAAATACTTGCAATCATGAATGAAAGTATCTGAAAATTCTCATATGCGCACACAGCGCAATATTTGTTCACATAATTATCAATTTACATAAATTTGACTATAAATGATATCATTGATTAAGGTGTCTATAAATATTGTACTGAATTGCAAAGTACTACATAATGGAGGGCTTCAATGAAGATTGGATTTATCAATTGAGCCGCCTTCTATTAAGAATATAAATTGAAGCGTATTATTTTGTTCACTATATCGATTGCATAAATTTGAATATTAATGATATCGTGAATTAATGCGTCTACGGAACAGAGACTTTGTACAAGCTAGAAATAGTCTATTGTTACGTATCACGCATCGCGTATCGCTGTATATTGAATATAATTATGTATGATAATGTACATGTAGTATGTTGATAACAAATACATATTGTTAAACTAATTGATGCGTCTATTAATATTGTAATGAATCGCAAATTACTACTTAACTATTTGTGTTTAATGTTGTATATATAAACTGTAGGTGTTCGTCACTTTAATATGCCGGCAGCTTCTCTGTAAATGTTATAACATCCGTGATCCGGTTGCATTATTTGATTTGTCGTTTATAAGCTTGTGTGGTATACATGCACATATATGGTTTTAAATATTTACAACTTCACGACGCGTATCCGCCTTATCGACAGGTACGACCAAGAACAAACCAATTTCCCATTATAATGTTATGTACATTTCATCAAATTGTATCCGTGACAGTGCAAAAACTATCTGTCAATTTTTTGTTACTTAAATAAATTAACATACATTTAACCATAGTGTAATGTTACTGTTGTTATTGCTGGGCTTGTTTTGTTGTGTGTTTTTTTCTAGTAATGAAAAACTTACTTAATATCATATAATAGCAATACGATTAAATCACAGTTACATACAAACATATATATGAAACATATTAATTACATTCGTGAGCAAAATATTAATTAGTAATAAACATTTTAATTAGCATTGTATTACTTAATGTTAACATTACTATTCTCTAAATAATAATAGTAATACAGTTGCCAAACTAACAGAATTACGTTATTTTACTTAAAGCTACATAATCTATATTTTACACCCTGTGACAGGTGCAGTAGTTTACGCATATCCGTTTATTTCATTAAAACTGTAAGGGACAAAACACATGGTGATATATATTCTCGTTTAACTCTATCTTCTGTATTCGTCAAAACATTCTATTTGATAAGAATCAATGTCTTAATGTTTGCTGTACACACCAAGCAGTGTAACTTCGTTTTCACTACAGAAAAAAATGGGCACAAAACCATTCCTTTTGGTGAGCTAGGTAGTCGTGCCATTCAAGGTGGAAAGACATTGAAACATACCATTACCGACACTGAGCAGAAAGACAAGTGTAAGCTAGAGGAACAGCCCAGCATCAACAAACACTCAATCACTGTTTTCAAATAAATTCAACAACTTATTACAGATGATTTGTTATGAGGTAGACCTCCGACTTGTTTTTGAGTTTTCCCCCGGTAGGTAGCGCTATCGGTGTTTTTAAAATAAAGTGCCGCTCATTATCAAAACAGGTGCATGGATTTTCCGACATTTCTGTGTTATTGTTTTGGTCCGAGTAGATGGCGATACGAAATCATATACAAATATCGTATTCCAACATTTTTTATTTTAATTAAATATATTAAATCCCTTAAACATTCTGCTCCGGCAGCAAGAACTTGTAGGAGTGGTAATTGTATGACAACTGTTTTCTGCACCTTTATTCGGTTGTTTTACGCCTGTTTGATGTGTATAAACACAGACACGTGTGTATTTGTGAGTGCATAAACTCACAAGCTCCTCCCTTAAGTTTCAAAGTTTTGGCAGTCAGAGTGAAAAAGAAAGCTATGTTATAAATAATGAATATAATTATGTAAACCCTGCCCTAGAGCCATCTTGTGGTTTGTACATGGCAGTTGTGGCTTTAAGATTGCTTAATGGGTTAAGCATTATAATGAGTGTGTAGTGACCTGCAGCAGTAGATCGTACTTTAAGGTTGTGTCGATTTACATTAGTTAGTAAATGTTTTCATATATCTTCCTAAATTACAGCTTCAAGTAAAACAAGTGGCCTATCAGGGCCGTATCTTTCTAATAAACAAACAGAAAATGATACGATGTCGTGTTCTCTAACAATTCATCTTTATATTCTTAATTTCAAAAACTAAAAAAGAAACTTCAAATGTATTCGTACTGTATCCTGTATAACCTGCCGCATTAGTATCCTAATCAAAGATACAAACACTTCTATCATATTAAATACTAACGAATTATTGATTAAGCAAGTCAAATGTAACATTTGTGGACGTTCAAGGGAAGTTATGTCACGGTTTCTAGAACTTTCCGCGGCCACATGAATATATATATATATATATATATATAATAACATATAAAATATATCAACTCTTCATCTTCTATTGACTTGACACGATTATAGTTTATGAGCTTATAATGTTAGATACATCGGTCAATGACTGGGGAGCTCGCATGTATACAAACTCTTTTGAGGTCATATTATTATATGCAACGTATGCAAATAATTATGATAACATTTCAATAACAAATTACTATCTACAAACAAGGAAAAGGATGTTATGCATTGCAAGGGTGAAATGATGAATATTCACCAATATAATCAATATCAATTGCATATTGTTTAATATATATATATATATCGCGATTAATATTTTGGCAAGGTAAATAGTGAACAATTTAACATTCTATAATCAAAACCTGCAGCAATGTATAAAAACACAACTTCCCCAATCGCTACATTTGCCTGCAACAAGTTTGGACGTGTACCACATATTGATGATATTGTGCCAATACTGTTTTTTTTTTGCGAGTTATATAAATGTCAAAAGTAAGCTTCTACTTATGTCATGTCAATTCATTATTTATTTAGTTTACTTACAGGATAAGAATCCCTTGGTATATGAGCAATAAATTCAAAGAAAGGACTTCAAATGAACTCATTTATGATTTATATGGTGTACCAGTATTTCGAAAATAAACTGAAGATTGTCCAGTCGAGACAATCATATAGTTACAAGATATACAGATTGTCATGTGTAGCTGTTTTCCCTTAGGAAAAAAACCGGCGATAATGTATCATAACCAGTAGCTGTGGGTGGGTGCATTTCAGTGCAGATCGTCGTCAACAGAATGATATAGCCTAAACAAATTTCTTTTGAAGTCACACGCTTGTGCGTGGTAATTATTTACACTCTCTACTTTAGTTATGTACTGACGGCTAAGGAGAATGTGTTTCAATGTGAGCTTAGAACTCTCGAGGGGTTGTTTTACTTCTGACTGTTGCAAGGCGGTGACACAAGTTTCATTACTTATACATGTGTTTGTGTTTGTATTTTACTAAAATGACTGTGTATACTACAGTTCAAGTTCGGCGAAATCAAACAAAATAGATATGAAAATAAAAACAAGTCCAAGTTAAATGTTAAAACATCGACTTTTTTTTACTAGTATTTAAAGACTTGCTTTTAAGCAATTGATTTTATGCTATTATCATCTATCTATGGTGGCTAATAGCAAACGTGTCAAGTAAAATTAAAGGATCATGGCCATAGACCAAAGTGACAATGACCAAGGATCTTGATAAACTAACAAATTAAATAAATATGCAGGCCAAGTGAAGATAAACCATAAGAAGAGTTTAAAACCGGTACATTGTATTGTGTTTGCAAATGAGAGAGAATTAATAACGAAAGTAAAGTTTAGGAAATGCCTTACGCCATTCGTGATAACGGTAGCCCTATTTTATGATTTTGTGTAGTAATAAAGATATTGCTTTTATTTAAAGTCACAACAGAGTTGCATCTTCTATGAAGACGAGAAAGTTGAGAAACGTAAACTCCATAAGTATAATGTAGCTCGGGTCTTATCACCATCAAATTAGGAACATTAAAAAATAAAATCCAAATCAGCTCTTTTTTGTCATATGTTTTCGTACGTCATGTATAAAACTATTGTTGATAGAAAGATGTAAGCCAAGACATTTGTATTTGGTGCACATGCTATATTTTTAACTAAAGTCTAAAACGGCTTAATTATATATGTTCACGCTCGTTTGTTCCCAATAATAACATGACTATGCACGCTATGTTGATACAACATTAAAAACCGCAAAAGGATCTAGTTGACGGCCAGTGCCGGACGTGCTCACAAGTTCGCAGATAACATCATAGATAGTGTAACTGTTGGATTAACAGTGACACGTTAACAAAAGGTGATGCACAAAATGCATCTACAGGGATACCTACAAAGTGTTTATGTACGGTATCGCTGTATCGGATAAATACATTATCGAATATAAATAAAAGTGTTCACAAACCTCGTGGCAAGTTCACATATAAAGTAAGTACATGTGCAGCATTTAATAAGAATACACTTTCGAAAATACAGGTAATAACGTATTTTTTCTCTGACAAACGTCTGATGCACGCGTGTCTTAATTAAAAGGACATGCGCTTGAAAGTCGCACGTGCTTTCAGGTGATGTCTATTACACAAGTTATTTAATAATTGAAATTTACGTTCAATATTTATAGACCAAAACAGATTTATACCATAATTCTCGCGGTCTTATCAGAATACCGTTTAACAAGTTCTTCGATAGCGGTAACGAATTGTGCTAACAGTTAAGAGAGAATGGTAGTAGTGAATGGCCAAAAATTGCTTCTAAACGCCATTCGTATGGTTTCATGTAACTTCGATATCGAGTACTTGTTATTTATCCTACAACTATCCTATCACAACTGTATCCAAATGTTTACAATTATGTCCGATATGTTATATGATAATATCAGAATCGGTAGATAGTATGATTTTTTTTCTTAAACAGTCGTATCTGTTTTTTGTCATTTATGATCAATATATATTGTATTATTGAATTAAAAGTTTCCCCCTTGGAAGTATTCAAAGCTGTAGAATCACCACTAACTAGGCTATAACGTTCTATAAATGTGAAAAGTGATTATATTCATTAGCGTTCATCGAATTGCCATCATGTAAAACAATCTTTCTTTGATCCTATTTTGTCCGACTGTATATAATTTTATCTAGATTTTCCCAGAGTTAATGTATTAATTCGGTAATATTACGGCACATTTCTGTAACTGTTTTATTCCTCATTCATGTCTTGCCAAAATATAATTAACGTGCTTGGTTTTTAAATGTGTGTTTCTTCTACACAGATACAGAGGTTGGAGAGTCTTGAAGGTTCGTGACCATTGAACAAAGTCTATGACCATTCAACACGGAGCATATGGCCGGGTGGGGATTCGAACACACGACCGCAGTACTGGCAATCAGATACATTACCGTTTAAATTAAAGAATGGTTTTAGATTTATACAGATGTCATAAATATATTTGCCAATACAATATAAAACGAAATTCAAATACAATGGCTACCTCAACAACACTGCCGTAAAATATCTTAAAACATGAATCTTGTAAAAACTAACATTGCACATTTTATTGAGAGAGTGGGGGGATAGAGGGATAGAGATGGGGGGGATAGAGGGAGAGAAATGGGGGATAGAATGATAGAGATGGGGGATAGAGGGAGAGAAATGGGAGATAGAAGGATAGAGATGGGGGGATAGAAGGATAGAGATGGGGGATAAAGGGAGAGAGATGGGAGGATAGAGGGAGAGAGTGTGAGGGATAGAGGGAGAGAAATGGGGGATAGAAGGATAGAGATGGGGGATAGAAGAACAAAGATGGGGGGTAGAGGGAGAGAGATGGGAGGATAGAGGGAGAAAGTGTGGGGGATAGAAGGATAGAGATGAGGGATAGAAGGATAGAAATGGGGGATAGAAGGATAGAGATTGGGGACAGAATGATAGAGATGGGGGATAGAAGGAGAGAGATTGTGGATAGAAGGATAGAGATGGGGGTAGAGGGAGAGAGATGGGAGGATAGAGGGAGAGAGTGTGGGGGATAGAGGGAGAGAGAGGGGGTGAAGAGGGAGAGAGATGGGGATAGATGGGGGTAGAGGGAGAGAGATGGGGATAGAAAGAGAGAGATAGGGATAGAGAGAGAGAAGAGATGGGGATAGAGAGAGAGATGGGGGATAGGAGGAGAGAAATGGGGATAGAGAGAGAGAGAGTGGGGGGTAGAGGGAGAGAAATGGGGGGATAGAGGGAGAGGGGTGGGGGATAGAGGGAGATTCGCAGATTAAGTAAGTAAATTGCAATAATGTTTTAATTGATAAAGTTACAGTTAATGCCACTAATGAATAGTCAACTGCGTTTTAACATGTCCGTAAATATTCAATGTGAAGAAAAAGTAAACAAACATAAAGCTATATGAACTGTTGCATATTCCGGTTGAGTTTGTTTTCGAGACAAAGCAACTACGACAAATATAGGTTAAGTAGGTTATTTAATTTTGATCAATACATATACGTATATGCACAGTAAGTTATATTCCAGTGTTACAAATCAAAAATAAGTTTAGTTTATCAACAAAAGTAACAGTATAGACAATAACCCTACTCAGGTATATTGCGAGGTTTGGTGTGAATACGCAAGCATTCACAAAATCTCATTTAACTGCCACCTTTCCTTTTTCTATATAATTCCTCGGTTTTATTCAAGAAGGCAATGAACTAATCAACACTTCTCATGTCCTCTATTGCTGGCGTAAGCGATATTATATTCTCAAACAACAGTGAATGGTCTCTATGGTTTCAAGGAATCAGAAGCTTTTCTAGTAGTTTTTTATCAACAATGTAAATATTTATGAATATTTACCATGGTTCACATTTGTAAACTTGTATATCATGATAGATATGTAAAGACTGTACAACATTGCCATTGATAACTTGTTTAAAATGCATGTAATTTGATGATTGTATGCTGATGGCCTATGGCATTTTGTATGGCATAAACATGTAATTTATATATCTAAACTACCAGGTAACATTGCAGCATAGAATGGTGTCATATAAGCTTAGAGTATAAAAATATTTAATCCATTCAGTAGATAAAACTGAGTTTTTATGCAGCGTTTTGTGCCTCCAGCGTTTCATTTAATCAAATATCATTAGTCCAAAACAGCGAACTGGTCTGAATACCACTTGTATTTTTTAATTTGATTTTAAAGTTTTAAAATTCACAAATATCTCTTCATTAAAAAATAGATTTTTAATATATGAATATATTTTCGATATATAAAAATTGACAATTTTGTTAAAAAAATAATCTTCATATAAGCAAACACGCAACTGTAATTTGAATAAATAGTTAACATCTACTCTGCATCATTTAGAACAATGTCTTTAAATATGGGCTACAAATCAAAAAAAGAACTATTTACCTGCAGCGCACAGAAAAACCAAAGTCCTGCAACAAGTCCTCATGATAACATTTAATTAACAGCTGTCGTTAATTACACATACAATACAGCTATTACAGATCCTGCTCGGTGAATAGCCTATACCACAAGGAGGTTTATCTGCCTATTACACCTGGCCTAGGTACGTGGTGGTATACGGCATATCACCTAACATACTATCACTGATGCGACTAGCACACGATTCGTATGGTAATCAGTCTAGATATTTACCCGCATATTTACATGTAACCAGACTGTAGGTTCCCGTCACATCCCTAATTTCACTAATACGACTGGTACACGAATTGTATAAACAGTCTAAATATTTACCCGCATATTAACATGTAACCCGGCCGCGTCATCCCTCGTACCAATCTTTAAATTTTCTTTTCCATTGTTTTAGAATGCGAAATATATATATTTAATTCAATACTGTTTTAGGGGGCGGGATAACCGGCTCGATATGTGTTCCTATTACAAGGATGCCCTCCGTCATGTTTTTTTTACCAAATATCTATTAAAAAAGGGATCGTAACTTATAAAAAAAACGACATTGAAAAATATCGAACTTGACCTGTATTCCTGGAAACCAATTACACGGACGGAAGTGCAAACGCACGCACATACGCACGCACAAACAAAATAACAGACTAACAAACGAAGCACTTCATTATAATCGGATGACAGTGGACAAAAAGTACATACTAGACTAAACAACATTTTAAATGTTTAAACTATATAAAAGTGGAGGCTTGAACAACATACAATAACATCATAACGTTAGTTTTGTTATGTTATACTTACCTTGATGTTTATCACCGCTTAAATGTCGAACAGTGCATTGCCCCCGGCTTGTTGTTGCTTCTGGTTCGGTGACATTCAGTGTTGCTAGTTGTAAGTTCGAAGCAAATGTATTAACTAAGCTGTTGTTGATACCGGTTTTAAAACTGTGATGTGTGTTAGATGTGATATCTGATGTAATAGTTCAGAATGTTCAGGTGAGATTTAATTCCTGACTATTTTGAATTTCCATAAGAGCATGATTCTCCTAACGACCGGCAATGTTGTTTGAAACTTCTCTTGTATAGATACGCATCGCCATTAAACATGTACACTCGACAAGAGAACTAATTCAATGCTTTTTTTCATTCGCGACATTCCATATACATATACACCGGTGTACCATTAAATTTTGACCCCATTGAAAAATGACCCCATGGGTCACTTTTCAAAGGATGAGTGATCGATTTTAAACATTAAAAACAGACCCCGTCCGTTATTTAATGACCCGTGAAAAATTGACCCTCGTTAAAATCTGATCACAACAGTTTGGAACTGACCGAATAATCGGCCGGACCACATTTCAACATTGAAAACTGCTGTTATAAATACGGATGTTCTCGTGGATATAAAGTGTGAATTATAACCGGAAAATGTTGGTATACGATGTATAAAAATGTCCGGTATACTATAGATACGTTGTTACATTGGTGCTAACACGTGTGTTATTGCCTTTCGTTAGTGTGGTTGTTTTTCTACACAAAGTTTAGATTCCCATCTAGATTTTCTGAAGAAAGTAACTCAGGACAGGCGAACCCATTTTTTTATTTATAGGTGACATAGACTTCTCGGACAGGTGTTGATGGGGAAGTAAATTTAAACTGTTTTCTCTGGCCAACAAACCAATAATCCCACAAAGTTTAAGGACCGAAATAACAACTTGTATAATTGAACGTTGGTTATATTTTAATCAGGCCTGGGGTATCTTTAACCAAAGGTTAAAAACACTTATATTATGATATCTGGTATTTAAATATTGTTTTTTTTAAGACTTAGGATAAAAATAACCAAGAGTTGAAATCAAATCAACGTTTATACAATTGGTTGCTGAAGTCCAAACCATTCCACAGTTCTACAGTCGGGGGAAATGAAAATAGCATTGTACCTTTTTCCGACTTGTACTTCTAACTGTGAATGTGAACCCGCCTGGGTAGCGCAATGGTAGCGTACATGCTTGTCAATTCAGAGGTCCCGGGTTCGATTACCGACGGGCACGTTCTTTGTGACAAAATGTTCTCCGCCTCTATTTCAAGTGGGGAAGTAGTCAATTACTAGCAAAGATCGATTAGGACTAGTACAGAATTCCAGAAAAACCGTTAGAATACCTTCTCGCCATTATATAACTGAAACTGTTAAAGTGGCTTTAAACCAATCACACCCAAACAACTTGTAAATGTGACGTTGAACTTCGACCTATTGATATATTTCTTTCTTGCGAACGTCACATTTTCGGCTGGTCATGGTAAACTCATATATACTTATTTGTAGCTTTCTTTAATTCGCCAGGGGAAAACATAGATTTGATAAAATGATACAAGTTGTTTATATAGTTGGTTTAATATAAACATATACCGTTCTGTTAATTCAGAGGGTCATTTTTGTTTATTACAAAGTCAAATCCCCGATATTTGTCCTTCTATATAAAAAAAAGGTTATAAAGAATCCGGTTATAAAGAATTATCAGATACAGGCATGCTTTTGTTAAATAATATGACTGTTTTAAGTTTATATACTTAAAAAAGTTACTGTAGCTGGCAATATACTTAGTACGTTATCCAAGGACAAACCATTAGGATCCATCTGATTTGCAATTTGTTAATCCTTAACGGTGTACATGACACACTGTGCATGCTGACGCCTCCTCCCTCAACACACACATACACATCGGCATAGCTACACGAAGGCATTGTAGGCAAAGGTCTGCACTTTCCCCAGAAAATAAAAGTGATTGATATAAGAAAAATACACGCAATGTGTACCTCAGAGCCCCCATCAAAATTTCTAGACCTGAAGGTTAACTTTGACCTAGCTAGACCACTGCCATACACACACCACCTACCCAAATTTGCAGGAGTGGTGGGGGATACTCTCCTTCTACGTATTGGCTTGTAGTACTGGGAGTGTAACTCGATTAAAATTCACTTTTTTTAATACATTTTATGGTTTAGTCTTAAGTTTCTTGTGTGTCTGTATGTGTGTTTCCTTAATAAAAGCGTTTTAAATCTAAAAAAAAACAATTGGAATAAATTAAAATCATACCCCTCCCTCGTAAAACTCACTAGAATGCATGAATTTGATCAGAATTTAATGTTGAAATGTGACCCGGGTCAATTTTCAACATTGAAAAATGACACTAAGGGTCATTTTTGAACGGGGTCAAAATTTAATGTTACACCGGCAATGCTGTTTAAATACAGTAACGTCTCCAACATGTAATTATATATATATACACTTTGTCATTAAAATGGGCTGTGTTCAGTTCGTTTAAACGTTTAATTTGCAAACGTTTGGTAACTGAAGTGAACTGAACACCATGTTAGCTTTAAACGTTTGCTAACAGAGAAAAACCTCTGAGATTTTAATAAGAAAAGAAGGGATAGCGCCGCAGTAGTCCCATTTCCGTTTACGTTTCGTTCGTTTTGGTCACCGTTTGCGTTTATATAAACAGAGTAAACATGTTTAATCGTGCTGAACGCATCCTAGGAAAGTACATCCGCTAAGCGAACTTGTAAACTACTTGCATATACATAAATACGACTGCTAATCGATTACCATATTACTCAAATCTTAAAATTCACATTAAAATTCAATAGCAGTCTATAAAACCTAATCTTTAATTGTCAACAACTTTATTGGTATGCTGTTATGTGCCTTTACTGATATTAGCATCAACCTTCACTCTCTCCCATAATCAAGTGTACATCTGACGTGTGTCTAGGGAGATACGGATCGGTATTCATCACAATAACCTGACGGTGCATCTCAGTTATCGCCTCAGCCAATTCCTCGTTATAATTAACATTATGTCAGTGTTTCACTTTCTCTTAATTTCCTTCGAATTACGTTCGTTTAAAATTATTTGAGAGTGATCGCAAGATTTACAATGAAAGATGGGAAGTCATAATCAATCAAATTGAAAAATGCAACGCTTGTGTTTTACAGCTGAAATATAGTGTGGGCTTTTACAACTAGACCAGTCGCTTAAATAGTTTAAATTGTATCCAAAATTGCATTTTTTTGCCATTGTTTATTTTTTCAAATACCAAAGAAAAGCAGTAAATTATAAAGGTATAGCAGTAGTTTTACTGTCCCATATAAAATGTAAATATAAAGTAATCATAAAAGTCTAGTTTCTGAATGTTTTACAGCTAATATTTTAATAAATGTGTTTAACGCGGTTAGATTCTGCACACAATCGTCTTGGGCAGCTTTAAAGAAAGTTTAGGTTATTTGCAATTTCTGTATAAAAATAGGAAATCGTTTGAGAAATTACAGTTTTCAAATTTGTATTTAAGATTTCTGTTGTTGTATTATAACGTAAGACAGGTTAATATCATCTAATTAACGAATAATTGCATATACTAAAAATAGCGTACGCGTTGTCTTTGTAGCAATTATCCTTATAATATTCTTTGTTTTTTATATTGTGAACAAGACATTTAGACAAGAAAAGTCACTAATAGATACAGCGAGGTTAACGTGCTGTGACTGGGTGGTCCTGATGCTGAATAAAAACACTCTCCGGTCTCATTTAGGCATTTACCTCCCCTCCCCTTAGTAACGAGAGAGAGAGAGAGAGAGAGAGAGAGAGAGAGAGAGAGAGAGAGAGAGTAATTTACCATTTACCAGATAAATTAGAGCTACGTGAATCAAATGAGGCATTTATTTATTTATATATTTTTAATTTTTATGGTGACAATTTGAAGATATGTTATGATACAATAAAACACACGGACCAAACTATTACAAATAAAGTTTCTCATTAGAAATTGTTTAAAAAGATATCAGGCCAATCCCATCCTGTTTTACTGCAGGAAATAAGACACTTTAAGAACCATTTATTCCCATAGATAGGGAGGTTTTATTTACTTATATATATTATTATGTCCTAAACGTTTGACTCTAATAAAGCAATGCAATAAACAAGTTTATATGAAAATTTCATTTTTAATGTATACATTGTGTAATCAGACAAAAATGAATATGTTAAACTTAAGCTCAAGTTAACTATTTTCTATAGAAACACACACATTTTAGAGTAGTTTATTAAATAGTTGTTTTTTTTGTTTATGTTAACAGAATGCCAATATGAGTAAATAGGCCACCAAAGCTAGAAGAATGTGCTTTTTTGTATGTGATATGCATACATATATTGTTAAATTTTTAATTATCATGTAGGTTTCAAATTCCATGAGTATATTTTTCATCTTGTAATATCAATTGTAACGGAGGAAGTATATATCACCTACGAACACTGACTTTATCCAAGGCCGGTTGATGTTGTTGATAACCTGCCAGTCTCCAACTAAAGGGGTGTTAAAGGATGAGATAGCATCAATCCTTAAGAACTCAAAGTATTTGTTTTTTTGTTCAAGTACTTTTTACAGGTTCCATCGATTAAAATGATTAGTGAAAATGCGGTATTTGCTACAACATGGGGCAATATAAAACAAAGAAAGCAGCATTTGACTGGTAGGAATAAGTTTTGAATTTAGTTGAAATTTCAGTAGACTAAAGTTATACAATAATATCAATAGAAACACAAGAGTAGCAACAGACACAAAGGCAAGAAAGCAATACATATCGAATTAAACCAGACATCTGAGTTTTCCAGAGATACAGCATGGATCTATAACAGCGAAAATACCGAGACACCGTCACGCAGCGTTATTGCATAGTTTTGTCATAGGCACAGTTCATCAACACATTCCAAGCAACAAACAGCCTATTGGTTATGATGTAACATTTCGCAAATTTAAAATGTCTCCTTTGACAAAACAGAGGGAAAATAGATCAGCTCCACATTGAAAATTTATGAAAGGAAAGAAATCATTTCTCAAGTTAATTGAAAATATTTCACGAGTAGAAATATTTACCTATTCTGAATCATCAATTTACTGGCAAACAATCAGCAAATATCATAATGAATATTGTTAATTTACCAGCACGAATAGATGTCACAGAAAAAAGGACATTTGCAGAGATGTGTGTGTTTCAATAATACGTTGTTGGTTGTGGCCAAAACAGCTATGCAGATTCAAGCGTTTATCTTAAAAATGGAATTTTCATAATATTGTTTATTACATTGCTTTGTTATATTGAAAAATTGATAACATAGTAGATACAGATATTCCAGTCTGTATTAAGTAGAAGTAGCAAAGTATATTCCTTAACCATAATAAGTATTTTTCAGAACAATTTATAAATAAAAAATAAGGTTAAAGCATTCAACAAAATGCGTATATTTTCAGAAAAAAAAATCGCTTTATTTCTTTTACCCTAAAACATGTCATACAAATGCAAACAACGCAATAAATCTAAATTTTAACACTTTGCAGTGTTTCTATCAGATTATATATTATAACATGAATTTCAATATTTGGTGACCATTTTGGCGGCCATTTTGGCGGCCATTTTGGCGGCCATCTTGGATATTGACCAAACGCCCCATCAGCCGTTAGAAGGAAATAGATTTTCAGACTCCCCATACATATTACCTCTAGAAACATGCTTTTATAAATAAAAAAGGCCAAAGCATTCAACAAAATGAGAATATTTGCAAGGCAAACTGTCATTTTTTAATATTTTGGCGGGTACATAGTCCTTTTTTGTACTTAAATCAACCATATTTTTACTTCTTTACCCAAAAACATGTCAAACAACTTACACCAATACAATCAATAAATTTTAACACTTTGCAGTTTTGTCTATCATATTATATATTATAACATGAATTTTAATATTTGGCGGCCATTTTGGCGGCCATCTTAGATTTTTGACGTAACGCCCCAACATTTGTTTATAGGAAATGGATTTACTGACTCAAGCATAAAACTTTCCTCTAGAAACAAGTCTCAAACCTATTGGACATAAAAAATATATAAACACCCTAATCTCTCTGGGACTAATCGGTAATGTTTTCAGTGCATTTCTTAATAATGCAGAACGATACGATGAAACTTCAGTTGCTGAGCGAGACGTTAATATGAATGTTAGACTTCAAATCTACGTTTACTTTCTCTTTCGTAACATTACAAATGCTTTATATATAAATACACTTATGTTTTTTTTTGTATTGCAATAACAATTGTTTTTGCCATTGTTACACAAACAACGACAATATTAATCATAACGCTCTTTGAATACTAGTAACTACCCTTACTTCTAAAAGGATCAACTTAATGCTTATATTCCCATATTCTCTTCGGTTTGTTTCGTAAATTAATTTGAAAAATAATAATCCTGCAAATTTCGAAAATCCTAAACGGAGAAATACACTGATATTACAGACGTGTTTTAGAAAATATCTGTCCAGCAGGAGGCGCTACCGTCAATAGCCATATTTATCACAACAACAAAACTGTCACATTTACCACAACAACAAAACTGTCATATATACCACAACAACAAAACTGTCATATTAACCACAACAACATAAATTGTCACCTTAACCACAACAACAAAATTGCCATATTTACCACAACAACAGAACTGTCATATTTACCACAACAACAAAACTGTCACATTTACCACAACAACAAAACTGTCATAACAACAAAACTGTCATATTAACCACAACAAAACATATTGTCACCTTAACCACAACAAAAAAATTGTCATATTTACCACAACAACAAAACTGTCATATTTACCACAACAACAAAACTGTCATATTTATCACAACATATAAACTGTCACATTTACCACAACAACACAAAATGCCATATTTACCACAACAACAAATTGTCATATTTATCGCAACAACAAAACTGTCATATTTACCACAACAACAAAACTGTCATATTTATCGCAACAACAATTTGTCACATTCACCATAACAACAACAGCGTGATATTTACCACAACAACACAAAATGTCACTTCTACCACAACAATATTACTGTCATATTTACCACAACAAAAAAAAATGTCACATTTACCACAACAAAACTGTCTTATTTACCACAACAACAAAACTGTCATATTTACCACAACAACACAAATTGTCACATTTACCACAACAACAAAATTGTCATATTAACCACAACAACAAAGTTGTCATATTTATCACAACGACAAATCTGTCATATTAACCACAACAACATATTTATCACAACATATAAACTGTCACATTTACCACAACAACACAAAATGCCATATTTACCACAACAACAAATTGTCATATTTATCGCAACAACAAAACTGTCATATTTACCACAACAACAAATTGTCATATTTATCGCAACAACAAATTGTCACATTTACCATAACAACAAAAGCGTGATATTTACCACAACAACACAACATGTCACATTTACCACAACAACAAAACTGTCATATTAACCACAACAACACAAATTCTTACATTTACCACAACAACAAAACTGTCATATTAACCAAAACAACACAAATTGTCATATTTACTTCAACAACAAAACTGTCATATTTACCACAACAACACAAATTGTGACATTTACCACAACAACAAAATTGTCATATTAACCACAGTAACAAAATTGTCATATTTGCCACAACAACAAAACTGTCATATAAACCACAACACAAATTGTCACATTTACCACAACAACAAAACTGTCATATTAACCACAACAACACAACGTGTCACATTTACCACAACAACAAAACTGTCATATTAACCACAACAACACAAATTGTCACATTTACCACAACAACAAAATTATCATATTAACCACAACAACAAAATTGTCATATTTACCACAACACAATTTGTCATATTAACCGCAACAACACAAATTGTCACACTTACCACAACACAAATTGTCATATTTACCACAACAACAAAACTGTCATATTAACCACAACAAAGCAAATTGTCACATTTACCACAACAACAAAATTGTCATATTTGCCACAACAACAAAATTGTCATATTTACCACAACAACAAAACTGTCATATTTCTCACAACAACAAAACTGTCATATTAACCACAACAAAACAAATTGTCACATTTACCACAACAACACAAATTGTCATATTTATCACAACAACAAAACTGTCATATTAACCACAACTACACAAATTGTCATATTTACCACAACAAAAAATTGTCATATTTACCACAACAACAAAACTGTCATATTAACCATAACAACACAAACAGTCACATTTACCACAACAACACCAATTGCCATATATACCAAAACAACAAAATTGTCATGTTTACCAAAACAACACAAATTGTCACATTAACCACAACAACAAAATTGTCATATTTACCACAACAACAATATTATCACATTAACCACAACAACACAAATTGTCACATTTACCACAACAACAAATTTGTCATATTTACCACAACAACACAAATTGTCATATTTACCATAACAACAAAATTGTCATATTTACCACAACAACAAAATTGTCATATTTACCACAACAACACGAATTGTCACATTTACCATAACAACAAAAGCGTGATATTTACCACAACAACACAAAATGTCACTTCTACCACAACAACAAAATTGTCATATTTACCACAACAATAAAATGGTCATATGTACCACAACAACACAAGTTGTCACATTTACCACAACAACACAAATTGTCATATATATCACAACAACAAAACTGTCATATTAACTACAACAACACAAATTGTCATATTTACCAAAACAACAAAATTGTCATATTTACCAAAACAACACAAATTGTTACATTAACCACAACAACAAAATTGTCATATTTTCCACAACAGCAAAAGTGTCATATTAATCACAACAACACAAAATGTTACTTTTACCACATATTTGTCATATTCACCACAACAGTAAAATTGTCATATGTACCACAACAACACAAGTTGTCAAATTTACCACAACAAAATTGTCATATTTACCACAACAACACAAGTTGTTACATTTACCACAACAACAAAATTGTTATATTTACCACAACAACACAAATTGTTACATTTACCACAACAACAAAAGTGTCGTATTAACTGCAACAACACAAATTGTCAGATTCAGCTCGTCAGCCTACGTGGGCGTTGTCAACAGTTAGATTAGCCATATTGGACAAGATGTATAAATCAATTTAAATTTGTCAGGAATCGCTAATTTTCTTTTTTAAATAAATCATCATATGATTCGAGTTGTTATTGTTTTGTTGTACACATATGCTTTTCAGATATTGATAACTTAAGGTTAATTAATTTTACTGAAAATAGTACCATTTGTGACATCTCCAGTTTGCAAAAGCGCACATTGAATCACATTCCAGTCATGGAAAAAAAGGTTAGATAGCCCTCGGATATCATTACATCACATACTGATCGGTAATAAGAGACTGAGATATAAATAATTGATCCTATAGTGAGCCCGGGACGTTGTGTGTTTTTGGAATAGCTGTATTGAATAGATCAATTAAATTGCATTAACATTGTCTGAAAACAAAATGTTTGGCTAGGGGTGTATTGGTGATTAAAACGAATGAGAGCATTGAATAAAACATGGCATATATCAAATGTTGGCATATTAAAGAAATCAAATTGAGAAATTTTACATAAAAATAATTGAACGAGACTTTGCCAATGTGTTATGTCTGTAAAATAAACTTGTATCCATACATGTACATATGCTATAACTATTTTAACATAACACAGGTTAGTCTATTTAAAAAAGCAGGTAACAGCTATATATAAAGTGATTTAAAATAATATACAAATAAACTTCTTCAAAATGTTATATACCATTTTAAACCAATTTTATCTAATTACTTAAAGTGCTTTGATGCCTGTTACAAATATACACTTTCAAAGTGCATTCCAATGACTAATTGTAATCGCCATGGTATTTTTGTCCTTCTTTTGGCTATCGTAAGATGGCCCGTTCGGACCATCCCGCTGCAAACCGCACATGTATAGAATCTACCTGTTGACATCTATTGAAGTGTAATCGTTTTCCGATAATTGTGTTGTTTGAATAGTTTTTCGAGAATATATTAATAACAAAAACAAAATGCTATATTGCTTGAGTTGTTATACCTTATATAACAGTTTGTTTGTGGCCATTCTGTGTGCATTAATCAGAGAAAACTTCTTTAAAAAGAAAATCGTACTCTCGAGAGAGAAACAAGTGGAGATTATTGAGTTTTATAAAAACTGAAGAAACCAATGGAAAAACTTGTACACAATTTAATTTGAACACTAGAATGGTGAAATCGGAGAGTAAAATTCTAGAGTCACTGAAAGGAACTTGAAAAATAGGTAGAGAAAGAACGGCGTTCTATCCGTTAATGGAGAAATAGGTTAAAGGAGGATTTTTAGAATTGTCCACTAAATTATCAAAGATCAACACTGGTGGTTTCGCACAAGATCGGAGCAATTATGCATATTCTGATACGGCTGACAGCGGTGAAGACGATATCCCATTGGCATCTCTTATTAAATCAATCGTGATAAAAATACAGCAACATAGAGACAATGCAGACCTAAAACTGTGTTGAACTTATTCATGTTTATATTGTTTACATTTGATAAATTTCATATTTGTGAAATTAGTTATAAAATAAACGGAGGTAGCACCCACACATGTCGGTTAATAATTAAAGTGTCGAAAATATGCACATATCAAATATAGGCGCATAGTTTATTGGTTTAGTAACAGCGCATACCAATAATAAGCGCATAAAAGTGTCACTAAAATTAGTATAAGCGCATACGCTTATTTACTAGATTGTCCTTATAAAACAATACGTTTTATATTAGATGATGCAGCTAGTTTTGCAAAACTTTGTCCTGAAAACAGTTCTGAATGATTGCAAAACTTCGGTTTCCAAAATCAGTAATCGTCAATTCCCTTAATATTAAAAACGTTTTGTTTAAGACAATAAATGTAATACGTTCAAAAAGTTCAACAAATACCATCAGTGCACGGCGACGTAACAATGAGTACAGCACGGAATGGCATTCCAAATGCGAAATATTGGTTTCCGTAATCATTTCCCTTGCTATTAAACATATAGTATTGTCGAATGCAATTCAGCTAAGTCGTTCGGTAAAGATCGGCATTCGCAAATGGCAGCATAAACACAGAACACTATTACAATTGCGCATATGTAATACTTTGCCAGCAGCGTAACTGTTGCAAGAGATATAAATTATGACAACTGCAACTAACATGAAACACGTGTTCTTTTGAAGTGCTAATTATAGGTGAGGACAAATACAAGCAGAAGGTGAGTCAACATGCAGCCGTATGCACTTTTATTTGTCTTGTGGTTTAGCCGGTAGCAACTGCGCATTGTTAAGAAGATGTTGGTACACGGATAGTTTCTTGGCGCGACACTTTAACTGATACGTGTGAAGTACACTTACACTTGATTATCTTTACAATACATAAAGAAAGTGGTTGCTAAGAAAATAAACACTTAAAAATAAGACAGTCAAAACCAACAGAAACGAAATCAAAAACGTCTTATAAAACAAATAAAACATACTGTCAACATTTAAATAAAACAATTTAAAAATTATATTACATACTGAAGGATGTGTACCATCACAGGATACACCGATCACAACAAGATAAATGAAACAGACAGTTGATATATCATCATAGGGCAGCTCCAAGCATACAACATATCTGACAACAACTCTCCTATCCCACTCTGGAGCGGTAAATTAAAAAACAACACTACAGGGACCTTAAACATTAAGTCAGTGGTACTAAAATCTCGCTCTTTCCATGTCATCATCTCATATAATAGTGCGGCCCTGTGTCACCATCCCCACACAAACGTTACAGGGACCTTTAACATTGTAGACGGTGGTAATAAAGCCTCGCTTTTTCCATGTCGTCATCTCATATAATAGTGCGGCCCTGTGTCACTATCCCCACACAAACGTTACAGGGACCTTTAACATTGTAGACGGTGGTAATAAAGCCTCGCTTTTTCCATGTCGTCATCTCATATAATAGTGCGGCCCTGTGTCACTATCCCCACACAAACGTTACAGGGACCTTTAACATTGTAGACGGTGGTAATAAAGCCTCGCTTTTTCCATGTCGTCAACTCATATAATAGTGTGGCCATGTGTCACTATCCCCATACAAGCGTTACAGGAATTTAAACTTTGAAGACGGTGGTTATAAAGCTTGGCTCTTTCCATGTCGTCATTTCATATAAAAGTGCAGCCCTGTTTCACTTCACTATCCCCATAGTCATCTCTTATAATAGTGCAGCCCTATGTCACTATCTCCACACAAACACTGCATGGACCTTGAACATTGTAGACGAGGGTAATAAAACCTCGCTCTTTCCATGTCGACATCTCATATAATAGTGCGGCCCTGTGTCACTATCCCCATAGTCATCTCATATAATAGTGCGGCCCTGTATCACTACCCCCATAGTCATCTCATATAATAGTGCGGCCCTGTATCACTATCCCCACAGTAATCTCATATAATAGTGCGGCCCTGTGTCATCATCCCCACACAAACGTTACAGGGACCTTAAACGTTGTAGACGGTGGTAATAAAGCATCGCTCTTTCCATGTCGTCATCTCATATAATAGTGCGGCCCTGTGTCACTATCCCCACACAAACGCTGCAGGGATCTTAAACATTGTAGACGGTCGTAATAAAGCATCGCTCTTTCCATGTCGTCATCTCATATAAAAGTGCAACCCTGTGTCACTATCCCAATAGTCATCTCATATAATAGTGCGTTCCTCTGTCACTATCCCCATAGTCATATTTCATACAATAGTACGTTCCTCTGTCACTATTCCCATAGTCATATTTCATACAATAGTGCGTTCCTCTCTCACTATCCCCATAGTGATATCTCATACAATAGTGCGGCCCTGTGTCACTATCCCCATAGTCATCTCTTACATAATAGTGCGGCCCTGTGTCACTATCCCCATAGTCATCTCTTACATAATAGTGCGGCCCTGTGTCACTATCCCCATAGTCATCTCTTACATAATAGTGCGGCCCTGTGTCACTTTCCCCATAGTCATCTCTTACATAATAGTGCGGCCCTGTATCACTATCCCCATAGTCATATCTCATACAATAGCGCGGCCCTGTGTCACTATCCCCATAGTCATCTCTTACATAATAGTGCGGCCCTGTGTCACTATCCCCATAGTCATCTCTTACATAATAGTGCGGCCCTGTGTCACTATCCCCATAGTCATATTTCATACAATAGTGCGACCCTTTGTCACTATCCCAAAAGTCATCTCTTACATAATAGTGCGGCCCTGTGTTACTATCCCCATAGTCATATTTCATACAATAATGCGGCCCTGTGTCACTATCCCCATAGTCATCTCTTACATAATAGTACGGCCCTGTGTCACTATCCCCATAGTCAATTCTCATACAATAGTGCGGCCCTGTGTCACTATCCCCATAGTCATCTCTTACATAATAGTGCGGCCCTGTGTCACTATCCCTATAGTCATATTTCATACAATAGTGCGACCCTTTGTCACTATCCCAATAGTCATCTCTTACATAATAGTGCGGCCCTGTGTTACTATCCCCATAGTCATATTTCATACAATAGTGCGACCCTTTGTCACTATCCCAATAGTCATCTCTTACATAATAGTGCGGCCCTGTGTTACTATCCCCATAGTCATATTTCATACAATAGTGCGACCCTTTGTCACTATCCCCATAGTCATCTCTTACATAATAGTGCGGCCCTGTATCACTATCCCCATAGTCATATTTCATACAATAATGCGGCCTTGTGTCACTATACCCATAATCATCTCTTACATAATAGTGCGACCCAGTGTCACTATCCCCATAGTCATCTCTTACATAATAGTGCTGCCCTGTAGCACTATCTCCATAGTCATACCTCATACAATAGTGCGGCCCTGTGTCACTATCCCCATAGTCATCTCTTACATAATAGTGCGGCCCTGTGTCACTATCCCTATAGTCATATTTCATACAAAAGTACGGCCCTGTGTCATTATCCCCATAGTCATCTCATACAAAAGTGCGGCCCTGTGTCACTATCCCCATAGTCATCTCTTACATAATAGTGCGACCCTGTGTCATTATCCCCATAGTCATCTCTTACAAATAGTTCGGCCCTGTATCACTATCCCCATAGTCATATTTCATACAATAGTGCGGCCCTGTGTCACTATCCCAATAGTCATATCTTACATAATAGTGCGGCCCTGTGTCACTATCCCCATAGTCATCTCTTACATAATAGTGCGGCCCTGTGTCACTATATCCATAGTCATATTTCATACAATAGTGCGACCCTTTGTCACTAGCCCAATAGTCATATCTTACATAATAGTGCGGCCCTGTGTTACTATCCCAATAGTCATCTCTTACATAATAGTGCGACCCTGTGTCACTATCCCCTTAGTCATCTCTTACATAATAGTGCGGCCCTGTGTCACTATCCCCATAGTCATATTTCATACAATAGTGCGGCCCTGTGTCACTATCCCCATAGTCATCTCTTACATAATAGTGCGGCCCTGTGTCACTATCCCCATAGTCATATTTCATTCAATAGTGCGATCCTGTGTCACTATCCCAATAGTCATCTCTTACTTAATAGTACGACCCTGTATCAATATCCCAATAGTCATCTCTTACATAACAGTGCGGCCCTGTGTCACTATCCCCATAGTCATCTCTTACATAATAGTGCGGCCCTGTGTCACTATCCCCATAGTCATCTCTTACATAATAGTGCGGCCCTGTGTCATTATCCCCATAGTCATCTCTTACATAAAAGTGCAGCCCTGTGTCACTATCCCAATAGTCATATTCCATACAATAGTGCGGCCCTGTGTCACTATCCCAATAGTCATATTCCATACAATAGTGCGGCCCTGTGTCACTATCCCCATAGTCATCTCTTACATAATAGTGCGACCCTGTGTCAATATCCCCATAGTCATATCTCATACAATAGTGCGGCCCTGTGTTACTATCCCCATAGTCATATCTCATACAATAGTGCGGCCCTGTGTCACTATCCCCATAGTCATATCTCATACAATAGTGCGGCCCTGTGTCACTATCCCCATAGTCATATCTCATACAATAGTGCGACCCTGTGTCACTATCCCCATAGTCATATCTCATACAATAGTACGCCCTGTAACACTATCCCCATAGTCATATCTCATACAATAGTACGCCCTGTAACACTATCCCCAGACAAACGCTACAGAAGTTAATATACATAATATATAATAATAACAATGCTAGTTAACATATATATACATGAAGTGATGCGATATACATGTGCGAAGTACGTAAATGCTGAATTAGCAAATACACGAGCAACAAGATATATTGTATTGTGTTTAGCGTCGTTTTTAAAACAAATCAGTTAAATCGCAACGATGTTTTCTCGGGACCCTATTCTAAGTGCTGCCACACTGGAGTATCATGCCGCAGACACATGATATATAATGATACCCAGCCCAGTCATGTTATACTGGCACTGTGCCGACCAGACATAGAACTATCCTCTAAATGCTGAGCGCTTAGCGAGGAAGCTTCTAATACCTTTTACAAGTCTTTGGTAATGCCCGGCCCGAACCCACGACCTTCCCCAATGCGAGGCGAGTGCTCTACCACTAGACCACCGCTGTGATATTTTAGCTAGAAGATAATTAAGAGTATTTCTACACGCATAGTAACATAAATATTAAAAAAACGTTTAAGGTTTAACACGCCGTTAGCCTCACTGATCGTCGCATATATGAAGACTGACTGATAATGGGTCAACCATTACACATCCCTGGCCCCTTTGATATATGTTGTGCAGTTATGAAACGAACAAACATATAAATACTCATTTGCACAAGCAATTGTGTTAAAATTAAGTTAGTATTACAGGCAATAGTGTATTGTGTACATATTTAAAATAAAGATTCGTAATTAGTTATAATTTAATATTCGTTTTAATGTTAATGTTTACTTTGTTTAATAAATCTTATTAAAAATTTAGGTAACTAAATGACGTATCACGTTAGTCGTATATATTTAAAACAAGTTGATAAACTGAAACACTGAATTATCTATTTAAACAATGGAATGTCAACGGGGTTAAAATTATTCTTGTTAAATCATTTATATAAATGATTATCAAATATTAAGAATCGAACATTTGGCATTAAGGATTTTGTACTAACCATTTAGAATTAAGAAATAGTAATGATAATTAAACATTAAACATATTTAATTGAACATTTAGAAATTATAATTAAGCAATTAACATAAAGAATGTTTACCCCGTTGGTTTTCCATATCAAACAAGTGTCACACGTTAAACACTTGTTATCTATAAATAATCACAAAAACTTAAATTAATTGTTTTTTAAGTGATATTAATTTAGTAAAGTAGACAACATATCATGATAAAAAACGTCAATCACCATTATTTCTCGCCTTGTAAAGTACGATGCGTAAATATGATATATGATAAATACTACAATAAATTGAAATATCTTTGGATTAGATCGCCTACATTGTTAACGTTAATACTAATTTGGGTGTGTTGATATATTGTTAATACCACACATGCGAACATTGTATTCAATGAGAAGGCTGTACCTTGGACTTTGTACAACAGTTGTCATTTCTGCATAAAACAACATGTAATGTTTGCACTTCATGCATAGTGTATCTCATGCAATAATAACTTGCAGGTACCCATATGGCAAAATTACATTTCTACCTCTGGACTCCCCATTATACACATTTATTGTTAAGCATATACTATGTTTTATTAATAAGGGGTATGCTAGGTCAAAGTTAATATACTATTTATAGGTTATTAAAATATTAATTATCATGAAAGTATTTTGCCGATACCGTATTGGTACTGGTCAGTACTGACCAGTACTGACCAATGATTTGATATTGAGAGCCACGGAGAATGTAGTTTGGTACGAAGCACGAGTGGGTAAAGGTGTTTTCTATATAATATCAATACACATGGCTTCTGTTTTATCAACATTTTACTTAAATACTTAAAAACTTAACTAAGTTTTGACTGGTTCGCCATCTATTATATAATAACTATCATTGAAACCATGTGCAGTTTTACTGGAACCAGTCTTAAATCATGATCACCTGATTGGTTTTCTTTGTTTTAAAGTTATTTTAAGTATTTAAGAACATATTGCCGAAACTGGAGCCAGGGTTGTTAAGGTATTTAGTAAATATGAATAAACGTAGTTTCAATAAAACCCACACTTTGCCATATTTACAACATTTTAACCGTTAATATCAGAAAATGAAACAGTTACATTATGATTTCAGTAATTAATAATAGGTCACACTTTATAACAACAGCCAGTGCCGATTAGCTCAGTCGGTCGTGAGTTCGAATCCCCGTGCGGACACAGCAGGATGATTGATAAACGATATTGTGTCTCATTCTCATTCGTCTCTCACCGCTGGTTCAAGTGGGAAAATGGGTAGGTTATCAGTTGCTTGAGGAGTTGGGGTGTGCGTGAGTACCGACCAACCTTCCAGGATCCCAGAAAATGGCGGTTAAGCTGAATGTCTGTTACCATCGATGCCATAAAAATGACCTTAGCTATTCAATCAACAGCCATTTATATCAACAACGACTTGAAACACAGGCAAAACGCTGACTTGCATGCATGAAAATATATTTTTAATTTTCAATTTCCAGTTCTAGACCAGCAGTTAGTTGAACACTCCACATTGCTTATACAGCCGTCCATGTGTATGTACGCGTGTCAAAAGTGTTTGTTGCACACAAGACAAACATAAAACGTGGATAGGTTATTTTCAAGGCACCGGTTAAATACTAAACCACTAACCTAAGTATTTTATATTAATATAAGTAAGCTCAGAACTTATATAAACCGCTCTTGAGCCCCACTTCCTGAGTAGAACCAGTACTGAGTGGTGTTTGTTTGAGGGGACGTCGGGTCGAGGTGGTATCGAACCTGCTACTTTAAGCGTGAGTGATCATAACTGCATTCACTGCGCCATCTGCTTCAATGTTAAATCGAGAACAATATGTTTAAGTACATCTAGTTACGCTGTTATACGAGGGTTATTCGATAAGTAAATATACTTTTTTCTATAATTTACGTATGATAGTATTTAACTGAGTATTGTGCTGTTTTTTTCTGTACAAAAAAAAATATCTTAAATAAAAATGATAATATCACACTCTATATATGCCGTATTCGTTTCCATGGCAATACATGTAACGCGACCCGGAGCACGTCAAATTTATTTTTAAAAATCTTAACAAAGACATCGTTTAAAATAAAATAATATAAGCTTAAGGATTATCTCTATGTTGCGTAGGTAACACAGTGCTTATTTATAATACACTGCAAAGGACGGTTGCTGCTAGAGAACCATTATCTTAACTGTTTTCCAATCATGCATTTTTATACATTCTCGCAACCCTTGTGATGTATATGATGCTATCTCCGCCAGTATCAAATATCTAAAACTTAATTACACGCCTATATCTTGAATGGTAAACATTATAACCATTAATTCTCCATAAACTGCAGGCGATTCTTATTTCAACTGGAGATATGAACCTTTATTTCGTATTTATTATGTTTATCTTGTTTATTGTCTATAATCACTCACTCCCGTAGCAATTATGAACATACACACAATACAGGGAACCAGGGGTGCGTTTCACAAAAATCGTCGTAAACGTAAACCAACACTTTTCATATTAGTTTTAATATTCATCGAAATGAATCCAAAATTGCTAAAACGATGCAGAAAATTATATATTTTCTGGAAATATAATCATTTTAAATGTCGATCAAAATTTAAACAAACAACATGCTTTTGTCACATTGACTTACGGCGATTTTTATCATAAGTTATTTTGTGACACGCAGCCCTGGCGTTTATTGCAAACATGAAAACATCACATGAGATATATTCTGCGGTTTGAGTTTGAATTAATAAAAACATACCAATGTAGCTAAACTGACTTATGATAAACGGTGTTAACTATCAAATTATAGTTTTACTAGATGAAAGACAAAGAAAATATTTTAAATCAACTTTTGTAAAAACTGTAAATCAAAACATGTCGAGAAGATCGTTATTTAACACAAGCGTGACATTGTCAACAAGTAAGTGAATTTAGTATATTATTTTTTTTTTTTTTTGTGATTCAATATGCTTTATTTTATCAATCATTACATAGCACAACAAATTTCAACAAACAGTTAGTATTACTGTGCTGATACTATATCAACTGCAATACAACATGATTTTCATACCGCTTTTCTTAATTTAGTTATTTTTATATAATGTTTGATGAAATAAGTTTTATCCTTATCACACACACACTTGCGTGCATACGTAAAACACGCACGCACGCACATTCTAATACGACACTCTAATATCTTACCAGAAGATATTTTTTTAAACAAAGGATATATTATCTATACTTCAAAAATAATATTCTAAAGATATTACAATGAAGAATATCAAAAAATAGGTTTTTAGGTACATTGTTTTTCCACGACAGTTGATGTCTGTAGTAGTTTTTGTAAATTTATATTAATTTGCTCTTGGTTTTGGTTTCAATAGAAATAATACATTTTAGTTTAAGAAATGTCCCCCATTTTAACTCATGATGTTGTAATATGTCATGGGTGAACGCTATTTGCTTTTCTATTTCAATTCGATTTTAAGGTAGTTTTTGAAGTGCCTAAGGCTCGGATTAGTCTTCCTGCATTTACAAAGAAAATGTAATATTTTGCACATAGTATTATGAAATCATTATTTGATTTGTGCGTGATTTGACATTCTTTCACATGAATAGAAAAAAACAGAAAATTGTTTTTTTATCCTTTAATGAAAAACACATGCATTTGTGCAGAGCTAAAAAGGATCAGTTTGCATTTCCTTGGTTGCCCGATTTTGTTTTGCTGGTGAGACGTCACGTTGCCGTTAGTTTCACGTGACGTTTGGCGTAAGCTTTCCTTCAAATGCGTGTACTTATTCAATTAGACTGGTCCCTGGTCTCATATAATATGAAAACAACGCCGAGAGCATTTTGGGTCCGAGAACCAGGCTATTATTCAATATGTTGACAACCTCGCCGTTACAATAATGACATTGGCTTTGCGGTTTAATGCGTATAATTTGCTTTTTAGATATCAAAATTACAAAAATAATGCAATAGTTTTATCTAAAATAGCTGAAGAATATAATGTAAATATAAGGATTAAAAGCCGAATTTTGAGTTTTCATCAGGTGATGAAAAACCTTAGACTAGTTTAATGTTGCCGAGAAGTCCTTCGGGTTTTAATCCTTAAATTCAGTGCTATGGGGTAAGTCTGCGAACTTTCGCATTTAAACCAAATTAACTTATTAAAGGGTTTTAAACATATTGTCTTGAGCAGTCATTGTTACTTTTTAGATGTTTTGATTTTTTATTTTCAAACCCATCATCATTCAGCGAGAACTTCTAAAATTATTTTTTGGAGGACATAAAACTTTAAAAAGTCCTGTCAACCTATAGTTTGTTTAAACACATGTTGTTCTCAGCGACCAAGCCGAAAGAATAGGTATGCCAGTAAAATATGTTGCTCTTGTTATAAGTTATGTTACATAAATGAATGTGCGTAAAAATAAAGAACACAACGGTACATTATTGTCATATATAATATAATATTATTGGCAAAGATTAAGTTTCGTTCTTTACTTGTTTTATCCCCGACTTCCCACTTTCATATCAATTGACATTGACCAACATTTACATTTGAACTCTTTCTTCGCCTGTATAAAGTTATGTCGTTCGTTTACCCATTAACACATATTTTTTTTAGCTTAGGGCATATTTGCATAAATCTTTTCCGAGGAGATTTGGTAAACAAAATGCGAAGCTTTTGACGTTCTATTCATCACCTTACACTTAATCAAAGGATATAACACACATATAACACACATATAACACACATATAACACACATATATCACACACTCTACAGGTATATGAGAAGTAAGATATGGTTGTGTTAATCAAGTGCATTGATAATATAAGTATACGAAGTGAATGTCATTAGTTGAAAATAGAAATACGACCTTATATATGTAACTAGACTAGCACACTTTATAGCAATATTCATTCCGTAATTGTCTTTTCTAGTATTAACAAGAATGTAACACATATTTTATTGTTGGTTAATCTCGTAATTAATTAATATTGATTGTGCCATCGGGGGCTAACATACGATCAGTTACCTAACTGGGCGGAGATTCAAACTCGCGTCCCCTGGATTGATGATAGTCAGACGCGTTACCGACTGAGCTAATCGGGTCCGGCATATATTAATATTGAAACGTGCTTACTTGTAAATCAGTTGCCTTCCGATCACTTATTCTTTAATGTTGTGCTTATGTAATGCAAACCGTTATTGCTTTATATGTGTCTGGAAAAATGCTATAAACCTTCTATTCTTCACATAGCTTTATCAGAGACATAAAATTGTAGTTAAGTCACTGGTTTCAACTTCTTAAATCAAATGAAAAAAAACTATTTTAGTCGAATTTATTTAGTTTTTAAAAGTTCTCTGAAATTAAGAAACAACGTTTTAAATATTAAATGTGTTAAAATATACTGGAAGTGGATTTTTGCAACAGACGAATTGTATGCCGTATATTTTCGTAATTTTAGTTTACATGTTTCCCCATTTAATATCGTGGGACCCAAGATTGTTTTTTTTGTTAATTGCAATAAGTTTTTATAAATGCTTGTTATTTGTAAATATGGTATGAATGCTGCATTACTGAGAATTGAAGGTTTGCATCTATGTCGGAAACAATCACAGTTAAAGCTGAAAGGTATAATTTATGATATTGACAATGGAAGAAAAAATATAGTTATAAATATTTAATAGATTTGTTTATATTCTTGTTCTTAAGGAACTTATGAGTAAACGTATATCTTGTATTTTTTTGAAGTCTATATTTATATTAAAATAATATTCAATATAAACATAATATGATAATGTAATGTGGCTGTATAAATGATGTATGTCACGTGATATTATGTATTGAAAATACGTAAGTTATATAACGATGAAAGTATGTACATGTCTGAAATAAAATATTCTGTTCTGTTCAAATTACAATGTCCTGGGTAGTTATTGCATCACATTTATGTAAACTGTTAACTAGAAAAAATGTAATAGAAATGGTGAAGCAATTTATGAGCAATAATGTTTTAAGTAAAGAAGGAAACAGAGGTCGAGGTCGTATTTAAATGAAAAGTAACAGATAAGTGCAATGTACGTGGTGAATGTACAAAATATCCATGATACGACAAACTTTGATGTAGGTGTGGTGGACTGAATCAATAAATTTAAATAAAAAATAATTGAAATTTTATTTACCCCCACGAGTGACAGGTAATTATAATAATCATATTGTATGACACACACCTGCATAAATATTCCGTAAGCAACACAAAGGTATTAACATTAACCTCGTGTTGGAATATTAATGTGTAGTAATAGTGAAAACTCATCTGATCAGGCAGGTGTAAGATCTGAAGCATAA